>LN890979.1:106693-213642 GCA_900010015.1 Tuber aestivum
AACCCTCCGACCCTACCCGTTACAATATAAGAACGACATTGGAAGAAGATATCAGGAAGGAAAGCCAGCAAGATGAAGAATGTCAGAAGATAAGAAAGGAACTGGAGGCCGGCATGAAGGAAATCAAAGGCGTAGCCCTAGGACTATGCGAATGGAAGGATAAATACTTGTGGTATGATGGGAAAATCTGGATACCGGATAAAGAAGAACTACGTACAGAGATCATACGACACCACCACGACCCCCCATATGCAGGACATGGAGGAACAGCCAAAACTACCGAGTTCATCAACCGACGATACTATTGGCCCAAGATAAGGGAAGACATCAAGCGATATGTCAAAAACTGCGACACATGTCAACGAACCAAAGTGGTCCGACATGCACCGTATGGATTACTCAAATCAAACGAAGCCCCAGGAAAACCATGGAAATCAATATCACTTGATTTCATTACGGACTTACCAAAGTCAAACGATCAAAACGCCATTCTGGTAGTAGTTGATCGTCTGACCAAGATGAGTCACTTCATACCTTGCAGGACGGATATAACGGCAATACAATTTGCGGAAATATTTCTAAAAGAAGTATATCGACTGCACGGACTACCAAAAAATATCATCAGTGATAGAGGATCACTATTTACGTCAGAAATATGGAAAAAGATAACAGAAAAACTTGGAATCGAACGACGCATGAGCACAGCATTCCACCCGCAGACAGACGGACAAACGGAACGGATAAACGGCATACTAGAACAATACCTCCGAGCCTACGTCAATTACCAACAGGATGATTGGTGCGAATGGCTGCCGATGGCTGAGTTCGCGTACAATAACGGAAAACAAGAAACTATCAAAACAACCCCCTTCTTTGCAAACTATGGCCTACATCCGGAACATGAAGCCATAGGTCATATGCTCCAGGGAAAGATAACGGACAAAAGAGATATGAGTCAACTACATGACATATTACGAACAGAAATGGTCACGGCGCAACTACGTCAGAAGGAAGAATACGATCGTCACCGAAAACCCGATCCAAACCTGAAATCAGGAGACAGGGTTTAGTTACTGCCACGGAACATCAAAACCACGAGACCAACGAAAAAACTGGATTACAAGAAAATAGGACCATTCAAGATCTTGGCGAAGATAGGAAGCCGCGCTTATAAACTCGACCTTCCACCCACGATGAAGATACACAACACCTTCCACATCAGCCTCCTCGAACCCTATCAAGACAATCCTCTACCATCTCAAGAAAAACCCCCACCACCGCCTATTGAAATAGACGGTGAATCAGAATACGAACTCGAAGAAATCATCGACGCTCAGCTACACTACGGTCGCTTACAATACCGAGCGAAGTGGACCGGGTACTCTCCTGAACACAACAAAACCTGGTACCCAGCCGAAAACTTTGAACACGCACAAAATGCAGTCCAACAATTCCACGAACGATATCCGCACAAACCAACAGCCAACAGTCGAGGACATACCCGAATCAAAGAATGTCACACCTACGCTGTACCGCACAGACTCATACCATTGGGAACATCCCCAGATGAATTACCGACAAATGCTGATACCGTCGGCTCTACAGAACACTCCAGAACGCGACGCGTTCAAACACATTACACCAACGAGCCCGGGGTATCGAACCCCAACACCGACCAAGGAAGAACCCACAGACGAAGACTGGGTAAATCTAGTGGATTTACCCCTATCGAGAACCCCCACACCGGAAAGGGAACACGCGAACCTGTCATGGACAGGATGCTACAACGACGAGTGCCAAGTGCACAAAAGCGAGAAGGAAGGCTCGGGATATTGGCCTCGGGAAGCGAACCGATGGCCACCCAAGACTTCACCCCTGGGATCACCCGCGAGATCCCCGACACCAGAGCCGGTAGCTCTGGTACAATACATCAAACCGACTCCGAGGACGGAGTCGAAGAGGAGGGGGGCGAAAAAACAGAAATGGGCAAAACCCAGGAGGACAAAGCATGTCTCCTGGGAGGAAGAGATGGAAGAAGCTACGCCGAGGTTGCCTCAGGCAGAGGACCAACAGGCGGTGATAGCGGAATTGGAAAAAGACCTCAGGCTAACACAAGTATTGCTAGAGGCAATGAAGAGAGGAACCAAGTTGAGGGTACGTCAACTCGAGAACGAGCTGGCGAAGGAGAGGGGAACAAGGGAAGCCCTGGAGAGGGAGTTGGAGAGCCAGGCAGAAGAGGCTCGGAGACACTCGGACAGGACTGCAAGAGCGGTTCGAAGGATCAATCACAGCTACTACCACGGGGAGAAGAGCTGGAGGGACCACCAAGGAGGATGGAGATGCGAATAAAGCCCGATGGGACTCGGGCTGAGGGAGAGGGAAGCTAATGTCACAAACTGTGACTAAGCAAGGCAGATTTCACATAGCTCGGAATTCCGAGCTATAGGTATGTGGGAATTTCACATGACGCACATTAGTGCGCCATAGGTTATTATGTTTACCTGTTCGTGACTCACGTTCGCGAGTCACACGATGTTATGATTTTCGCACATGACTCAGATTATGAGTCATGGGTTTCACTCAGGTGACGCGAGTTGCGCACCTGACTTGGTTATTATGTTTTGATTGGATTAGGTATGTTGCGCAAGCGACTCATAGGAGTCAGCTGAGGGATTTCGCATGACTCATAGTTATGAGTCACAAGGTTCGCGTGACACATAAGTATGAGTCACGCTAGGTGAAGAGCTACTATATAAAGGGTCACTAGGACCCCTAGTATTAGCTCTTCACACGTTCTTCTCGTTTATTTCCTACATATAAGTTATCAATAAAACCTATCTTTACGCTCTTTAAGATTTATCTTACGAAACCCAAGAATTGTCTTTCCTCCCACGAGAGAAAACTATTTCTCCTCCCACGCCGAGTAATTAAGTCCTAGGCGAGGACTTAAGAAGATTAGAGGAATAGGCACGATAAGATAGAAGTCATACGGACTTAGCTATCAATATCGCGTAGGCAAAGGCCTGAGAACTATCTCCTCGCTACTAGTTAAGAACCGTTACCTGTCGCACCCCACCCAGGTAGGATTCTTAACACATATCAGCATTTTGTACGACAGGTCTTGTTCCCTTCAATCCTGAAGTTGTGATTTCCAAGTTACAGGAGGCGGCCATTCCTGCAGTCCTACCGGTTACCGAACCGTCTGAATCCTCTACAACTATTCCTCTGATAATTACTTCTTTCAAGAGAGTAGGAGATGAATTACAATAAGAGGCTGGTGATTTATCACCAACCTTTTGGAACAAATTGAAGAGAGTACTGCAAGGTGGATTAGCTCAAGCCCAATCTGGAGCTTTAGCAATAGACCATTTGGAACATACACGAGCAGCTGAGCAGGCTAGAAATACCAGATGCAGGGCACAGAGTCGGAGTCAAATCCAAAAAGGAGGAGTCATGTATGCTTCACAAGTACGACAAATGGTTAAAAGGAGAGAAGATGCAGAGGTTGAAAAGGCAGAAATGCAATTATACAAGGCACAGAATGCTAAAAGATGAGCTCAGCAAGCTGAGCATAGGGTATTTCAAAATGAGTTAAAGGCACAGGTAAAGCAAAGAAATTTGATGCATACTTGTAAAAAAAAAATATCAAAGATGATAGTTATGGGTATTAAACGCCAGGTGAAACTGGGGAAAATCAATGTAATATAAAATATTAACTTACCTTCAAGATAGGTATAGCTTTACTCTGATGTTACGCCAGGAATAAAAAGTGACTTTAAGCTACAAAATTGTATGGAGCTGCAAACTTATATTGAGCCACAATGTGTTGTTGAGCCACAAAATTGTATTGAGCCACAATCTATCGTTGAGCTGCAATCTTTCATTGAGCTGTCGGGCACTCAGGATGAGTGCCCCCGAAAGCTGAGCCAGCGAAGTTTCGGGGGTTGCAGCGCCCTAGCGCTGCAACCTTGGCACGAGTACCTGTTTCTAGAGCCAATTTATTGAGAAAAAGGTACGATATTCAGAACGTACCGGTAACCTGCACCTGATTGCAAAGCCACTCCTAACACAATGTTAATCCATATCATTATGACTCGCAAATCAAAGTTTAACGATATCAATTTCCCCCCTAATTCAGGTCCCTCCCTACTTGTATCATACTGTCCCCCAGAATAATTTTGTCTCATCAAGTGAAATGGTAACCATACCCAGAAAGAACTGGCGGGCCGTGGGGGGGGGGGGTCATCAAGCCAAACAGAAGTCACTCCAGCTCGTGGGAAAGGGTAGCACAGAACCAAAGGCACGACTTTAGAAACCCGTTACCCCGGGAGGACTACAATGGATTCCAAATGGCGATCACCTGCTGTATCGACACATGGCATTGGTGTCCATCCACTGTGGTGCAGGTACCGTCCGCCAGCGTCTGATCAGGATTGACCCGAGCAAATAGCCGGTGGGCGCCGCAGGCTGTAAGAGTCACCAACCGAGGTGGTTAATGGAAAGGGTTTCACTGGTCCATGATTCTTCTTCAATTGACTTGGTTGCTCTTGATATGCGTGCGACTCACGTGCTCCGCATCCTCAATCAGGACGAAGAAAATAGTCAAGGTACTGTACCCGTGCACGTGAGAGAGAAATGTCCCCTCTAATACCAGTATCCAACTTGTAGCAATCCGCGGGGACTTTGGCCGCGAGGCTTTACAAGGACTAAGAAGGGCGGTTTTGAGGGATACGGCAGCGCTTGCTTGCTTCACCTTCTCTCAGGCAATTCCTCTATCATGATTCCTATCATTGGGCCTTCCACTGACGCCTGGTGGGACTCAAATTGGCGCCGCAAACCCTCAACCGTTACGTCCCGAACAGGCCCTCTCCAGTGGTAATTTCGGCGGCAGAACGAAGGACAGCGGTGATTTGCGAGTGGGGGTTGGTGAAGCGTACTAGTTCAGTACAGTATTGTACAGTACTACTAGTAGTCTACTCTACTTGGTGTCGGTGGTCAGATTAGGCTAGATGGATGTTCACACTTGGCTCCAAGTGCCGGTACCATACTCGAGTACTCGTACCGTAGCTCCAGATGAAAGACTTCCCCCCGAGAACGAGAAGGGAGGCTTGCAGGTGAATTTAGCTTCCCCGCACTGTCCTACAACAACCCTTCCAAAGCTCTCTCTGCGAAAATTCATACCGCACATCACCTGAATTGGAATTGCGATTCAATCCGTTCGTGAGTTAGGCCAGCTGCTCGAGACTTAACTTACCTCACACCTACAGTATGATGGAGGATTCGACCCTCGAGTCAGGGGAAGAAAAAAAGAAAGAAAGAAAAAGCAAAAGTGGGGGTGTACTTGGCGAATTTATAAAGTGTTGGGACACCTTAGCATTTATTGGTGTCTGTCCTGCCAAAACGTCCGAATACTTTACGAATCGCCAAGTATTGGAGGAGAATGGGGCAGCGAGCAGGGGGGGTAGGAGGCCATTGCTCCCAATGCTCCCATCCTTAGACTATGTGCATCCGAGGGAAGGTTCAAACTCATCTCAACTAGCAACAATACCCAAACACAGAAACTAAAAAAATTGATTCCACACCTCTCGTCCAACTAACCCCCCACACTATTGCCGCTCCATAGGTGGGCCTCTACATCACACCCGGCCCAGCTCACAATCTATTCCCGCCGGCTTCTGGTCGGGCCAGTCCTGACTTGCCTGATTGCCTATCGTACCGCACCGTGCTATACGCTGGTGGTCCACCCTCCTCCCTCTTCCCCCTGGTTCACCTGAATGGATTCTAGCTACCTACATCCCTCGGGGTCCACTTCGGCCGGTGCTTCAACGTCAACGACAACGCCCACGCCCACTGCTGGCACCTCCACCGCCACCACCATTGTTGCTAACAACCCAGCTGGTGGAGCCACCGGGGCGGGCGTTAAACGCGCGCACCCTTCCTCCAATGCCATCTCGAATAAATCTAGGTCCGCGGCGAATTACCCGAGGAAGAGAGCTGTGAGCGCGTGTCTGGTCTGTCGGGGGAGGAAGACGAAATGCGACAACCAGCGGCCGCAATGCGGATTTTGTAAGCAGACGGGGGCGGAATGTGTCTACGAGGCGGAAAAGTTGGCTACGTGTGTTTTGTTCTTACTTTTTTTTTTCTTTTCTCTCTGTCTCTTGTTTACTTCTGAAAGATTTAACTCACCTCTTTGGTTTGGGCGAGGAAAGCGGGCTGATGATGGGTGATGATGGGACGGTAGGTTTGACGCCGCCTCATTGGCCATTCTGGACAAGCTCTCCAGGATAGAAGCAATGTTGGACTCGGACCGGGGCTCGAGTAATCAGCAGCACACGCCCACCAGTCACCCCTCCCCGCACACCTCGGTTTCTACAACTAGCGGTGGCGCCGTGCCGATACCAGCCATACCAACGCTCGCCGCGCACGGCAGCTCCCCGAGGAACTTGGGGAACAAGCCGCCGCCGGACGCCTCTGAGATATTCCCCGTCTCCATTGCTACAGCCTCGGGTGCCCGCGTCGAGGCCGTTCTCCAATGGCCAATATTCAAGGGACAATTTTGCGTGGAGGAGATCCTCGCGCCGGTATTTGCGGATTGCCAGGAGGACGATGACGATGAGGACGAGCGCGAGGGCTGGCAGGAGAGGAAGGGTGTGGGAAAGAGCGAACCCGAGGATGGGTACCAGGCACATGGTGGAAACCGCAGGGGAACTGGGTTGTACGATTCCGATGAAAAATTGTTGGGACAGCCACCGGGAGAGATCGCGACGCTTGTGCAGAGATTTTTCAGGAATGTGCACACCAAGAACCCGATTCTGGATTCGGCCGTGCTGGATAGTTATGTTTATGAGATCGAGAAGCATAGGTTTGGGTGGTCGGGGCAGAGTTGTTTAGTCGTGAGTATCTTCACTCTCAACATTACGATGGGGCGAGAGAAAATGACACCGACTCATGGGGGAGAGGGCAGTTGCTCGTGTGTGCTTTAGGCTCAATCTCGGCGCCGTACAATCCTCACCCGTCGTCGCTGTCGGTGACGGAACCCCTGACGCAGTACCCTTCGTTCGAAATCAGCGCGCGGTATTTTTCAGCGGCAAAAAAGAGGTTAGGGATCGTCATGTCATCTAATAAGCTCATCGCCGTGCAGTGCCTCTTCCTGGCGGGTATATACCACATGTACACCATGAACCAGTTTGCCGCGTGGAAGATGTTCAATGCAGCGTCGGTGTCGTGCGAGGGGTACCTGCATCGGAAGGAGAAGTCCAAAACGTCGGATACCGCTGCTGGCGGGATGTTTTCTTCCTGCTCGAACGAGCCTACTCGACACCTTGAGCAGCGGATATACTGGAGCTGTCTGAAGTCCGAGCTGTACGCATTCTACCGCTTGGCACAACCCTGAACGTGCTAACTAGACCGCACAGAGAACTCTGCGCCCAACTAGACACCTCCCACTCGGGCCTCAACGAACTCGACTACCCCCACGCCTTCCCATCCCCGCCCCGCGAAATTTCCACCTCAGTAGCCTTCCAATCCTCAACCTCCTTCTTCGAGCAACCCCGCAGCGCACAAACCCTTTCCCATACCGGCGTAACTACCGCCCCTCCCCTCCCGGAGGACCGTCGGGAAGACGAGCTAACCTGGTTCTACTACCTCGCCGAAATCGCCCTCCGTAAGGTGGAGCTCCGCATGTCGGAAATCTTCTCCCTCTCGCCGCCCGCGCATTCCTCGTGCTCGAGCACCTCCGCCACACCCGCCGGCCTCGAAGACCCCCGCCGCCCCATCAAAACCGAAGACCTCCTCTCGAGCGCAAACGAGTACGAACTCCAGCTCAACCTCTGGTACTCCTGCCTTCCCCTCGTGCTAAAGTTCCCGCTGGACTCGCGCGATCCTTGTCATGACGAGCGGCTGCAGTATCTCCGTCAGCGCTACTGGTGGATTGTTTCCATGCTTTACAGACCCTTCCTCTACCACCTCATACACCACCCCGCCCCGCCGCAAGCGCTGGCAAAGAGAATGATGGAGTATGCGAGAAAGGGATTGGAAATCGATGCCAACTTTATCCTGAGCAATGTGATTACCCATCGGCACCATGGCGCTTGGCTGACAATTCGCGCGGTCACGGGGAATAGCCTGGTTCTGGGGGCGGCGAAGATGGCTGGTATGAGGATGCCGGAACTGTGGAGGGACGCGATCACAGCTGCAAGGAATTGTCTAGTGTATTGGGAGAGTGAGGTTAGGGATGCGGGGGCACTGAGAAAGGTTGTGGAGGCGGTGGAAAGGGAGATTTGAGTTTTTGTTTTTGTTTTTATTTGTTTTCGCAGTGGCGGGTAATATCTATTGAGAAGGGTTTCCCTTTCCCCACGCTTACCGGTAGCATTAATCTAGGGGGGGGGGCCATCGAATCATCACTGTTTTTTTTCTTTTCTTTTTTTTTCGAAATGTGGTGTGGTTTCTTGGCGCGTTATGTCTGTGGCGGACGGATGGGCTGATGAGCAGTGAGTTGCTATCATAGGCAGCCTTTCGCATAGCCACAGCCACAGCACAGCAATGGTAGTTGATTAGAACACATTATAACTTCGGAATGGCGACTACAAGCATCTCCAGAAACCACCCCTCGTGCTACGGTTCACACAATTTGTTGTAGCTTCGAGAGACGGGTTGAGTGAATGTCTTGATGAATGAATTGCGGTAGATAATCACAAGCTATGCGGGGTCCACCCCATCTACAGTACACTGCGATACTGCACTCTGTCGGTAGGTTCCTAGTTTATGCTATCATCGAGCCCCGGAAGACCTCTTTGTTTCTGCCGGTTGAGTGACAAAACGCGCGACACGGGTCGGGGTTAGGCACACAGTGCTCAGTCAATCCGATCTAATTCAATTCCTTTGTTTGCACGGAGCATTTTATATAGCAAGGGGAACTGCTCAATGAATGCCCGAGTACGACACGATATGATACGAAGGTTCGGGTCAGCATGTCGTTCGGCTTGGAGCCTCGAGGCCGGGACCCCCATGGCCGTGCGGCTTGGCAACCGTTTGGACGGTTCACACGCAATCCCAATGCCGTACCACAATTCGGACGCTTCACCCGGGCACCCCACCACGCTGCCAATGCACCAGCCCCACCACCAGTGCCAGCACAAGGACAACAGCAACAGCGGCAACGACGGCCCTACCGCCCTGCTGAAATGCGGCTCCCCATAAAACTCAATCGTGGTTCCATCTCGCTAACCTTGCCACCACCACGAGTCCCACCACCACCACCACCACCACCGCCGCCACCCCGTCAATTCCGCTCCTTTCACATAGTAAATGCCCCCCGCCGCAGTCCCCCGGACCACCTTCCGAGCCCGTTCTCTCCCCTTTCCCCGAGGCGGGGGCGTCAAGGCGCACGTGAGGTTGCCAGTCTATCTTCCGTAGAAGCCGGTAAGCGTGCTGCGGCCTACGCTGCCGTCGACGCTCACTTTGGCAATACGCCGGGGTACG
Organism: Tuber aestivum; assembly: GCA_900010015.1. NCBI lineage: Eukaryota > Fungi > Ascomycota > Pezizomycetes > Pezizales > Tuberaceae > Tuber > Tuber aestivum. The sequence goes on from LN890979.1 coordinate 116,174, forward strand.
TTGGCATTGGATCTGGTAGTACGGTATCCTACGTCGTTGATCGGATCCGGCAATTATCGGACGAGAGGATCGGCGGCACAGGATTCGTGCCGACGGGGCATCAGTCCCGGGAACTTCTGTGTAATGCCGGGCTTCGCGTGGTGCGGTTGGAGGATGTGCCGGGGAGAATTAGTGTTGCGTTCGATGGCGCGGACGAAGTGGACAGGTGGTTGAACTGCGTGAAGGGTGGGGGTGGGTGTATGCTCTTGGAGAAACTTGTAGCGATTCGGTCGGAGCTTTTCATTGTTGTTGCTGGTTCGTCCATAACTTTACCCCCCCTGTTTGGCTACCGGCAGCCTTTTTCGAAGACTAACGGACAGACGATAAAAGCCCAAACAAAGCTATCACGCGTCCTCCTGACCTCCCGCAGCCGTGGCATCCCGCTGGAAGTGATCCCCAGCGCAACGCCATACGTCCTCTCGGAGCTGCGCTCGTTGGGTTCCACGGATCCGCGGGTTCGGGACGGGGCATCTGCGAAGCTGGGGCCGTGCATAACGGATAACGGAAACTTTATTATTGACGCCCCGTTTCCACCGCTCGCCACAAGTGGAGCTGTTGTCGAGCTGGCTGAGAGCTTGAAGGGGATTGTTGGCGTTGTGGAACACGGGATTTTTTGGCGGGGGGATAGGAGGCCGGAGAAAGCCTTCTTCGGAGGGGCGGGCGGAGGTTGGGAGGGGGTGGAGGTTGGGCCGGAGTAATGGGGGGCGGTTTACGCTCGAAGAGACAAAGGGGGATGATACTTGTAATTGAAAAAATGCGTGTCTTGGTGTGTATCTCGGTTCGGGCGTTGTTTGTGCCTTGTTGGCGGTATTATATACGGTGGTCCTTAAGTTACCGTGTGGTGAGGGAGAGGCCCCCCCGTAAGGATACCGGTAGTTATTCAACTCAGCGTAGCATCGATGCAGATGCAAGCGCAGGTTATGGCTTAAGATTAGAGCAGCTAGCCATAGCTACTTGTAATGCATACCAATTGCGAGAGCGGAAACTCCAGATGGTCCCTTGTTCCAGCAGGCGTTCGGCGATAAAGCTGGTGATTAGAGCTATTCCATGCTGTCACGAGCAGCGGGTAGCCAGGGTTCAGCAAATGAAGATCAATTCAGCGAAGGTGAAAGGTCTTGCGCTGCTATGAACATGGGAAACTTCAGCGTTATGATGGCAGATGCACGGTAACTTTCATGGTCACTGTCGGTCAAGGGCCTCTGCAATGTGCGTTCCGGCTGAGGTCACTTGTCGATCCATGATGCATATCGTAAAAGCTTGGCATCACCAGTTCCTCGGCAGTCGGCTTGAAGTACGAGTATGGGGGTTTGAAAAAGGCCCGCCATTCTCAGTAATTTACCAGTATTACCCATATTCTGTTCACCTACACTGGAAACGCGCCCGTACTCGTACCATATCCTCTTTCACGTGCCGAGCATTTCCCTCAATCAGAACCATCTAGTCTACCCACTCCTTCTCTCTTCCCTCTTCCCCCTTCCCTCTCTCTCCCCACCATTTTTACTTCCCCCTCTCGCCCAACTCACTGTTCCTACAATCCGGACACGCCACAGGTTCGCAGTAGGTGGGTACAAGTACCTTGCCGGTGTTCCATTATCTGTGTGGTGCTCCTGATTTGTTGATTTGTGCCCAGATTAACCGGTTCCCTATAGAAATCAACACCGCAAACATCACAAATCACCACTGTCAATATGGTTGCTGACAATCTCGTATACCACCCCACTGTCGCGCACTACCTTCGCTTCGTAGCAACCACCGGTGGGTTTTGACCCGATATCCGCATGTTTTGCTCCTCCCTTGGCGCCGTGATGCTAATACCTTCCTTGCACAGTCGGTCGTGACAAAGCCCTGCGAACACTGCAGTTTATTGCTCGCTTCCTCTCTTTCTACTTGCTCCGGAAGGGGTACAGTGCCTCGTCCATCGCTCCTTTCGAAGCCATCAAGAAACAATTTTCGCAAGCTAGAAAGGTCATGCGTCTTGGAAAGAATGTTGAGCACCTCAAGGCCGCATCACTGGTACTCAACCCTAACCCATCCTACCTCGGCCCACAATTATTAGTTTGACCTTTGCGATTACAGGCAATGGATGACAAGTCAATGGATCCCGTGATCCGCTACTGTACTGTTGGACGTCAGCTCGGCTACTTCACTTACCTCACCCTCGATTCGCTCTGTTTCCTTGACTCGGCGGGTATATATAAATTCAAATCGGGCAAGAAAATGGCCTCTGAGGCCACACGGGCATGGTTTTTGGGAATCCTGTTCTCTATTGTTGGCGGAACATACACCATGTACAAGGCCAATGAGAAGGAGAAGCGTCTGACCAAGACTGTTGCCGAAGGAAAGGTTGAGAGCGAGAAGCTCATCAAGGAGAGACAGGCCACTGTCACTCAATTAATCGCTGACGTCTGTGATATAACCATTCCCGCGACCAGTTTGGGATATGTCAACTTTGACGAAGGGGCTTTGGGGTTGGCCGGAACCGTCAGTAGTTTGATCGGATTAAAGGCTGCGTGGAGGAAGACAGCTTAAAGCGAGGAAGGTCAGTAAGTCGTAGTAGGATACCAGGTGTTCGGAATGAATTTTTTCTTTGATTATCTCTTTCTTTACAGTTCACACGGCTATGGGGCAGTGGGGTCACCGGTGGACTTTGTACAAATAGAATGGGCAGTGTTTTGATAGTTAACAGTTAGCTCTGAATTCTGACTCCCAGCTCTCGAAATTCTGATAGTCATATACCTTGTTCGAAGACAAACTTTTCCCCTTCACTGGTGATAGCTTGAGTCTTGGGTGTTTCGATAACAGGGTGCTCAGGGGAATTTATAAACAACAGGTGCGTAAAATCCCACGGTGCTTCGTTTTCGTGCCACGGCTCATACTGGGAGAACGAGGTGGACTTAGGCTATGGCGTTCGGTATTGGATATTTAGACCGGTGGGTTCGCCTTGGAGAGAATTTACGCATGAATTCTCTAGCCCTCTCTACTATCCCCCGACGAATCCTGTCCTGAGTTTCCATAACCCAATGCCCACACGACCCCGTCTCCCAACCCTAAATGCCCGTCTTTCCGCTCAATCCTATTTATCATACCTCGCTACTTCCTCATCCCGTCATCATCCCTTTCCATATCTGCTCACACTCTCCTTCCTTCCACTACAAAAATCTCTACGCCTACATACACTCCCTACAGTTTGTTATAAGACAAACACCGTCTCCACCCTCTTATCTCTATCGTATTTCTTTTATTTGTTCTATCGTACCCGCCTTCTTTATGGATCAGCCGGCTTCACATAGGAGGGTCTTTGGATCTAGAACTCCTCCCTCGCCCCCACCGACCCATCAGGCCCATTTCCCTTATCTGAGGCCTTACTCTTCGGTTCATCTCTCTACCCCCTCCCATATCCCCCGCTCCCATTCCGGGGAATTTGTTCAGTTGTCGAGGCTAGCAGGCACGCCTCCTGGTGGATATGAGCCGGTCGTTCGAGCTCTCGGACCACCGCTTTGTGATAGTCCTACCACTGAATCTCCAGCGCTTGCCTCGGCCCCGATTGCTTCTAGATATGGTGTAGGCCCTTTGCGCGCCGTGTCAACTGTTTCCCTTGAAAGTTCTGGCGCCCCGAATGCATTGCCAATTGGACCCGATCAGCAACAGCTTGAATCACCTGTTTCTGAACAAGTGACCCAGCAAACCCTTCATTTAGACCCTGTTGAATTTTGCCTCGGGCATCCTACTGCAAATTACGGCGGTACTGGGTCTCCTGAGAGGGGGACTTCAGAGTATATCAATGTCAATTTGCCCGACCTAGAACACAAATTTGCGAAAAATCTCCCTGGCCATTGTCCTGAGTCGGATATGGATGAGACTTGCTCTGATTACTCCCAATGCAGCGGGGAGTTTGATTTTACAGCTGCATTTAGCTTGGGCCCTATGATGGGAGGCGCGCATGTCAAAGGCGGCACCGGCCTAGAAATACCCATACCCCCAGTTTCGAACCCGCTCCAAGAGGTTGAACTTCAAAATTCCACCCCCCCAACACCTCCCGTGCCCTTGGGCCGAGCTGGCTTTTCCTCGCGGCCACTGGCCACAGATCCCACAGCTCGGCATTGCCGTGGATGCATTCCATGTGCCCCTCACTCAGCCCCTAGCAAGCCCGTTACGGGTTCCACCGGTAGGGAGGGCCACGGAAATCTGTCCCCTGCACCCAACGACCAGTCTGCTGGCCTTCCACCCACAGATCCGTTGCCGGCTTTGATCAATCGAGAGCGGGCAGCACTTCAGGATATCCCTTCATCCCCAACAGTAGTGGCGAGCCTGAGCATTACTGTGGGTTCAGTTGAAGGGGACGTGCAAACACCATATCATATACCTAGTTCAGCGGAGCCGCTACGTCCGGACCTAGAGGATAGGATACCTTGCCGCCTACTTCGCAGGCGCCCGTCGGGCTACTTTATTCCAGCTGTTGGAGCAGATAATGAAATAGTTTTAAGGACTGATCTGTGTTGTGATGGTACCAATGATCTGCCTTACAGCAAAGCTGATCCGCACAGCAAATCCGTTCGAGAGCCGCAGTCCAGATCTTCAGGTGACAAGAGCCCGGTTCACTCTGACAGAACAACCTCGAATGTTGGCCAGGTACAGCTGTTTCCAAAACAGCATCTTACTTTTGTTGACCCGCCAAGTCTTCGCGACCAAATCCATACCAATGCATGCGGCCTTGATAGACGTGAGCCACGTGGGGGGTCTCCAAGTATTACCCCTTTGCATACCCCCCCCTCTTCCAACGGGATGGAGGGGAGTGGCAATTCGGGCAGGAAGAAGTCTTCTTTGGCCATCGAAGTGCTCGGTCGGGATCACCCTAGCCCGACTAATAGGGGGAGTACCGGATCCTCGTTCAAAAGTGACTCCAGGCTCCCCACTCATCGGAGCACAAGGGGGGTGGGTATTTCACCACACCCTAGAGAGAGAGGGGGGTAGACACTTTTCTGGTGTGAATGGCTCCTATGGACTTGTTGATCTTGGGGCTGTAAACGTCACTAGTGTCACTATCGAGGCCGATAATACGAGGCATTGATCAAGTCTAGCAACTCTGATTGAGCTTGCTAAGGGTTTTAAAAAAATGTAAGCCACTGAACGGTTTGCGTCTCACAAGAAAGCAGAAATGGGGGGTTTTTAGCTCTTGGTATTTTTCTATTACTTGTTGTTGGAGTTGAACCATTGTTTCCCGGATAATCGTGGACAAGTAAAATAATAGTCATGATAAGTCACGGTGTTGTACAGTACATGTATTTCTCGCGAGGGCGAGGGAGATGGTGTAAGAACCACGTAAAATGGACAAAATTCAAAATCTATAAGCAGGGACCTCTAATTAATCTAAACTTAAAATCCATACTGTCACACGGGAGAAATAAAATAGGGCTAAAAAAATAGGCGAAACATTCCCATTATACTGTAACTACAATAGCACACCCTTGCCTGCATGCCAAACCCTACCACAATGAAATCATGAATCCTCACTTAGCCGTTAGCGAATGCTAATAAATGCTCGAGGTGGGGGGGGGGGGGGGGCGGGCCGGGCAAGGTATAGCGTTCCTATGGGGATTCTGGGAGAGCTGCGCATACCAGTTCCTGGAGATGAGAGGGAACGTTTTGTATAGTTGTGGTTAATCCGTATTATGGTTTGCAGAACTATGAGCTTGCGGTAGCCTCGCCACTCCCCCATGCCCCCTCCCGCAATCCAGAGAGTGTGGCCTCTGACTGCCTTGGGGTTGGTGTCCTCCCATTCCAGTAGCAGCTTCAACGCCCCCCTCGTTCACCAACCAAGAAGCCCACAATAGTGGCGTCACACCGTCTTTTGCTGGGCATGCTGGGGTTGACATCTTGCGTTCTGATGTGAGCTCTGCCGTTCCGCTACTCCCTCTCTTAGTAGCCAGCAACAGCGGTGTTTAGCCGTCTTTGCCTAGAAGTCCGGTTTGACATCTTTGTTGATGTGGGGGATAACGGAGGACCTATTGCGCAGTTGGGGAATAGAAGGCTCAATGGGTATGTGTGGCACTATAGCAGTATGCAAGTAAGAATGAGAGGTAAGAGGTAAGGTAAAACAACTTTGTTCCGCACTCCTCCAAAATAACGGTAAAGACATCTGTATAAGTAAAACATAAACAATGCACTCTGATCCTTCCATTGATCACCACACCAATCTCTATCTCTCCATGTGTGCTGCCCTTTCCTCTGTACACTTCCATAATAACAAAGGAGACACATACTCCATGAATCTTCTCTGTCAATCTCTGAACCTCCACACTGATCTATCAATCCACTAAACTCCCACTAAACTCCCGCCAAACTCCCAAACCTTTCCATGATCTATCCCAATCAATCCACATCCTTCCAGAGCCTTCAACAATCTTCTCTTCCCAATAGTGCCCCTACCATCCCCACATGCTCCACAGCGGCCAATCAGAGTAATGTTTGGCGGTATTTGTCCGGGCCATTGATGTTGACATCTTCCCGTTCTACGAAACGCCTCACTACTCCACCGGACTGGACAGGAGGGGTGTCCGACCGTATCCGTCAGCTGCATCGGGTCCCACCACCTTCTCCCCAATTGTAACTTTACCACACCGCTGTGCCCATGGTAGCCAGCAAGATCAGCGTTCAACCGGATGCGTCTAGTCTATTGGAGTGGGGCATATCATCTTAGAAATCTCATATTTATCACTCGTGGCATCCTACCCCACCAACCATCTGTGCCATTGGGATTAGGGATTGCGGCCAAGATATAGTCACAATTCCGTCGTGTCCCTTGCCAGCAGCCCACGAGAGCTCTGTTCGTCAGAACATTTGTCCGGTTTGTCCGGTATGACAGTTGACTGTTCTAACAATAGCCCGGATGCCCTCCTCTCGCCCACATGTAGCTGCAATGCAAGTAGCGTAATAAATTACCCAGAAAATCTCTTTTGTTAGGGTCTTAGTTTGACTGGCCAATGAGAGCAATCGCAACTCCAACAATGCCGAAAACTGATGCACCATATTGGCCATTCAGCCCGGTCCGGTTACCGCCGATGGGGATATCATGATTATATGGACCGGTCCTCGATGTGAGATCCGCCAAGAGTGACTTGGTAGACATATATGGCTTTTAATTTGACTGAAAGGCTTGAGTGCAAGTGATATCAACTCCCCCGATGCCTATCTCTTGGAGTGGATTCCCCGATATAAGGAAGAGTATTTGAAGAAGGGGAGTTGCCGTGGGGAGAGCAAAGAGTGCAGGTAAGATCTGGAATATGAGGTATGTTGGACAAAGGCAAGCCCCAGCCTCTATGGAGTGAGTTGCAGCGAAAATGTGGGGATAGGTGTAAACGCACTCCTATGGCTCCCTTTAGCAACGACAAGCGGTGGGTAACAGCTTAACAATATTTTCACCCAAGGAATCCTTTCATAACCGAGATCAGTAGACCCTACATTGACTACTAAGGAGTGGGAAAGCTCAGAGGGTCGTAATAGCCGCTCCGAATGGGAGGTACACATCAGAGCAGCCATCCCCCCTTGTTTTCTCCCCACCCTATAAAGGAGCTCTTCCTAGAGTCGCATTGTAAGCACCCTTCAGATCCGAGCCATCTATCAGCGCTGTGAGTTTTTCCGCCTACCATAGACCGTAGCCCACCAAGGATAGTATCCGTAGCTAGGAAGATCAATTGAAATCTGTCTTTGTTAGTGAGAAATGGGAGCTATATTTTTTTCCCATCCCGCTTCTCACATACGTTTCGGTAATATTCTCACAAACGCTTTTGATCATCCAGGCCTCCAGACCACTATCAGTCACCCCCAAAGATGTATCACCACTCAGTCTCATCCGAATATATCCCATGATATCGTCAGTATTAGGTTTCATGGATATAATTGCTCTCCCGGTAAGCTGGCTCACTATATCTCCCTGGGTGTGCCATCTTCCGGTCAGGAATGTCTGCGCGTTTGGGGACTGCTCGGGAATTTGTCGTAACGAACCTAGGATCTCAGGTTGATGTCCTTCCACACATTAGCTCAGAGCGCCAACACACAAGAATGCCCGCTTTAAGATGTGACAGTCTGCGACATCTCCAATATTCCGGGCACCCGTATCCCCCCCCCCCCCCCACCAATGGCCTTTTTGTAATCTTGAAAGGTCTGACTTATTCCGTCCATGATCCTTTCCAGTCCATTGACAATCCGTTTCAGTAGTGAGACGAGCATGTTTGTTGGAGACCGCTCCTCCCGCGTTGCGAAATAAACCTAGAAACACCCAACAACTATATTTTGCTCATTGGCTTTGTCGCATAACTGGCCCCCACCAGTGAACCAGTATTTATATTCCTCAGCACCGCCACCATTTAGCTTTTTCCTCCCGGATTGTCTTTCACCTGAAATAGGCCTCACCGGCTGCTGGATCGCCGCAGCAAGACAAGACGGCATGCCCAGACACCTCCCACGTCCCACCATCCCACCATCTTTGAGATTCATTGTTTAGGAGCCGCCATTACACCATACTATCGGCACGGCCGGATTTAATGCCCTGATGTCAGATGCGGGGCTCGATTGGTGATAGCCATGCCAGAACCTCGGACCTCTCGTCCGCCACACCAAAGTTCACATCCCGCACTGTCATTATCCAAAGGTGTGTTATTGAGTGCTGGATATTGCCGGGTGAGCTTACAGCATCACTGATGTGAGAGCGACATCTCCTTACTAGTTGTAAGCTGATGCAAAGCATGATCTTTATTGTTTCGGTTCCTAACCGCGCCAAGATTCCCACCCCCCATCCTTCGCCACCATACCCCAACAGCTTCATGTTTTTTTTCCACAGCTTTTTTCTCTTTTTGCCGGCTGTCTCCTCTGTTCTATAGTCCCTATGCCTTCTCAAGCCGGGTTCCTATACCACACCCACTCCGGACCCACCATCCCTTCCTTGAACACCACAATTAGCACACCTCTCTCTCGCCGTTAGATCTACCCCCACCTCCGGCTCACCCTCCTTCGCAGAGTGGGAAACTACTCCCACGGCTCTCACCAAGATTTAACGCACAGTAACACCCATCATTCCCGCAGCGCCAGTAGATTCGTATACACAAGAGCATCCAAGCCCCAACCCTGAAAATCGACATACCAATCTTATATGTTAGAGTGCCATTGATCACACGATACATTTTCGTTCCAATCCCCCAACGAGTGATAACGTATGAGTAGGACAGAATACCTTACATAAGCACAAGCTCGGCCAGGAACCTTTCAAGCCTACCCAGCATAACATGTCAGCCAGGGGAAATTATGCCCGGGTGAAAGAACCTTACAAGCTATCCTCTGCGGAATGAAAGGTATGAGAAGGGTGCAGGAGAAATTGATGCTCCCAAGCATAAACCTGAAATGCGTACCTTATCTTCATCACAGCCCCCTTCACGAACATGTAGTGCGTGGTATCTCTGCAAGGCGTGGCAGCCCACACTTCTCTTTCTTCCTTTTTTCTTTTTTTTTCTTTCCTCAAATTCACAGATGAATTCCAATGCACCCCCCCCCCCCCACGGCATCCGCCGATACGTAGCAAGTCTCGGAGTACGCAGCACAATACCCGCACCGTGAATACCCTACAAGAAATAATAGAAACCGAGTGATATCTTGAGTTCATGGTGCGCCGCCAGCCAGCCCCCGAACACGGAAAGCTACGGTACGACCGCAACAATCGTGAACCCACTACCGTCACTGATACCCATGCATGCTCAACCAGCACTAATTCACCAGTACTGTACTGTACAAGTACAAGTATCATACCACCACCACCGCACAGCTTCCACTTTTTCACTTTCCCACCCCCCCCCCTTCTTCTCATCGGATCACTCCGTTCTTAAGTTAACTTCAATTTCCCAAAGCTGACTTACGCCCTATTACTCAACACCTTTGCGCAGTGCTACAAGCAAGTTAGTAAGCGACCTCGTCACAAATCCCCACCCCCACTATAATTTACTTACCTCGCAGCATGCTACACTATACGCTGTGGGGTGCGAATACGCCAGGCTCAACACAAATACACACAGTGATTAGGGTAACCTATGCGGTGGGGTTGGGCCGTCCACGGTTCACGAGTTTGATACCTTGCTTTCTTTCCTCTGCACAAGGTGGTGAATTACACCTTGCCCCCGAGTATCATCCATTATGCTACAGGTATACTGCTACGAATACCGGCAATGCAAAAGCAGTGGAGTTACGCTACGCGACGCAGGGGCTAAAGTTCCACAATATACCGCCTCCCAGGATGCCACACCCGCGTGACCCACTACACTGTGTGGTATGGCGAATCTGTGGTGGGACCGGTATGGTATGAACCGGTCGGGGACATATTTCACATGCGAGACGCACAACGCCATACAATAGAAATTTACCCTTACTCCAAATTAAAATCCTCCTACTAGCCAAAAAAACCCAATGTGTACAACACATTACATTAGAACCCAGTACCCCACCACAAAAACAAATTATCTATGTACAAGAAGTTTACCACGCCCTTTGCTTCCCGTCTTTAACCCGTTTCGCGAAGAGTGGGATGATGGGCTTAATAGCCATATCTGAGGTCCCCGCGAAGGTGGAATTTCCTCGAACTCTCACCAATGGAAATGCCCAAGCCGCTAGATGGGATGACCCAGTTTTGCTTGGTGACGTCCCAGTAACTCAGGTCCCGTCGGGTGAGCTTGAAAGTAACAGTCTCGCTCTCGCCAGGCTCGAGGAAGACCTTCTCGAAGCCACGGAGGACACGTTTAGGGAATTCTGAATGTATTGTTAGCACCAGACCAGCAACACGTTATGGAAAATTGCTACTCACCAACAGTGCCATTGGATCCATAGTTGACGTAGAGCTGAGACACCTCCGCTCCGGCAACCTTTCCAGTGTTCTTGAGAGTGTGGGTGATAGTGTAGACTATCTCCCAGAGTGCCGGGTTGCCACCCTCGGCACCACCGGCTTCAGACTTGTGGGCAGGAGTGGTGTAGCCGTCAGGGTATGGGTAGGGCCCAACAGTTATATTGGTGTTGGTAAGGTAAGGGTAGATCATGCGGTTGATCTTGGTGAACCCAGGAGGGAATCCGACTTCAGAAGGGGGGGGAAGCTTAGAATCATAGGTTGGAGGGACAGCCTCAGGAGGAGGGCGAGGCCTAGGAAGAGGTTCCATGGATCCGGTGCGGACAATATTGAGATCGTCGAACTCGAAGGTGGTGTAAGACATACCGAAGCCAAACTCATAGCGAGGGGTGATATCCTTCTTATCAAAGTAGCGGTAATCAATCAACAAGCCCTCAGTGAAGTCCTGTTGCGGGGGATTCCCGTTGGACTCGTAGAGGATACCTGCAGTTGGACCGTAGTCCTCCAAGCTCTTTCCAATGGTGTATGGCAGCTTTCCACTGGGGTTAACGGCGCCCCAAAGAACATCGACGAGCGAGTTTCCGCTCTCCTGACCAGGCAAATGAGCCCAGAGGATACCATTAACCTTGTGCGAGGTAGCCCACCCCTCCATGATGATAGGGCCAACAGAGTGAACGACAACGACAGTGGTCTTGCAAGCACCAGCAACCGCCAAGATCAAATCATCTCCTCCAAGCTGAGTTTTGAGATTTGGCCTGTCACCATTGACATCTTGCCACGAGATATAGCCTTCACCGGCATCAGCGTTGACAAAAGCAAGGCAGATATCCTGCTTCTTAGCATCCGCCTTAATCTCATCAAGTTTGGTGTTGTTTAAGATGGAAGAAACTTGACCGCCATAAGTGGCAGCTTGCTTCTCTATAGCCTCAAGAGGAGTAATCAAGTATTCAAAATCGGTGGTACCACTTCCCCATCCGACAGCAAGGGTGCCCTGGTTGCATCCTCGATCGGGACAAGCGTTGGGTCCGTTGCCAGGGCCAGCGTCACTTCCGTAAACGCCAATCTTCATTGGCTTCTTCAACGGGAGGATGTCCTCATTCTTCAACATGGCAATTGCTTCGGCGGCGATCTTGCGGGCGAGAGCCGCATGGTCACCGCGAACATCAACGTGCCGGTTCACGATGGCATATGGGGGCTCGTTCGATCCATAGTACAAGAGTCCGGTAGTGTTCTTGGTCCATGAACTGAAGTTGGGTTCAGGGTAGCCACTATCCTGGCCGAACTGGTACCAGGTCGCAACGATCCGGGTAACCATGTCATCAATCCTGTCCAGAGGTACGGAGCTATTCATAGCAGCCGTAGTGAAATTTGGACCCATGAGGGAAAGCCGATCATCCCAGTTCAGACCGTCACCTATACCAAGTCAACAAAGTGCTCATTTCCGTGGGGACTCTTAAATATACCAGGCATTGTCATATCCATTCCAGCCAGGACAGACGCAACACCGCTCATTTGCGCCAACCAATCGCTACCGGAATCAGTTTTGGCCCGGAACAGAAAAGCTCTAGAGAACACACCTCATAACGAAACCCTGGAATCCCAATTCATCCTTCAAAATGCCATTCTGCAGGTACGAGTTCTGGCAAGCGGCGCTATTGTTGACACGGTTGTAAGAGCACATGACGGCCCCGACACCAGCCTTGACGGAATCCTGGAAAGGCCATAGATAAACCTCGTGAAGAGTTCTATCATCAATGTTTGAGGAAATGGCACCGGGCCCCTGACGGAAATGCTCCTGCTCGTTCCCAATGAGATGCTTGGCAGTGGCGACAACTCCCTGGCTTTGAATACCCTTAATATGCTCGCCACAGGCAATTCCCTGAAGATAAGGATCGGACCCGAAGCCTTCCCAATTCCTTCCACCAGCAGGCATACGGCCAAGAGGGCCCATTGCGGGACCGAGGGCGATATGAACACCCTTCCTGCGGAACTCCTGTCCGAGACCAACACCGCGAGAGTGGAAGAGCTCCTTATCCCAGGTCCCTAGATAGCGTTAGACTTCCGGAAGTCAAAACTGGTATAGGGGGTCAAGAGATACCTCCAATAGTGATACCAGCAGGCCACGAAGTGATCTTATCGGCAAATCGAATACCTAGAGGGCCATCCTGAAGACAGAGCGAGGGGAATCCGAGGCGCGGGACAGGAGCGGTATTCCCTACACAAGGACCCATTGCCCAACCAGTTCCAGTCGTGATATTAACTAAAACCCGTCAGTCCAGTCCAATCCGCCCGGAATACAAACGCCGCACGAACCCTTCTCCAGCAGAGTCATCTGCGAAACGAGGGCCTGAGCCTTAGAATAAGCAGCAGCCCATGATGCAGCAGTTCCGCCCTTAGCTGTTATTTCCCCAACATGTCAGCAACCCAAGCGATCCCCCAATTGACCGAGAAAACGAAACCAACCCAAATAACAGAGGGAAAAGACTCACGGGCAGGATACCAAGGAGGGCTAGTGGTAGAAGCGCCAGACTGCCTAGCATTCAATTCCGTAGGAGCAGCAACAGCAAAACCGGCAGCGCCGAGGAGCAGCAGAAGATTCGCGAGCCCGACCATGTTGAAAATCGATAATCCGCAAGGCTTACCAATCGAAACCTCCGATGCAGTCGACGGAGATAAAGAGGAAACACCAGAAAAGGCGGATTCTCCAAGCATTTATACAAAGGCGGGCCGACCCCTGAAATGTAAACTCCTACCGGTACCGTACTCAGCATGCAAACAAGCAGGCAGGCAAGACCCTGATGGTACAGTAATTCGGTGACCGCGAAAATAAAGCACCAGTAATCCACTAGGCCAGCACACGGCGGTGCGTCAATAGATGCTCTCCCCCACGTCTTCGTATGATATGGCACTGTGCTACCGGTACCGTAACTGCACGTACGAGTACTATACTCGTGAATACCGTATCACCATATCATGGTTCGGGAGGAGCCAGCCGGTGCCTCAATTCAATCCCTCTTCCCTCCCTTTCCCTCCTCCTCCTCCCCCCCGCGTGTCCCACAAGTACGAGCAGAAAAACATGCACATGACCTCCCTAAACAGACACCCCTCCGGACCTCTGCCTCGTTCCAGCGGAAATTTGTGTGGAGAGGTGTACCCAAGTACCCGTGCAAGTACGGTAGAGGGGTGTGTTTCTCCCCCTAAAGTTACCATAGCCCCTAGTACGGTAGAGCGCCGGTAGATTGTACTCGAGTACAGTATTCGTACTTGTAAGGGGGAAAGAAGACAAAAATAAAACTGTGGTACAGCTTTACCCCAGCCATGGGCCCACCACCTCACAATTTATCGGGCAATAAAATTTAACATTGCGCTTTCATCCCTGCCACCACGAATCTAACGGAACAGCTGCTCCCTGTTCCGATGGGAAAAGTAATTTAGCTGTACGATGCCGTTATCCAGATACAGTACGGCGCTTTGGAGGTTGACAGTTGGGAACGGGTATTCCTTTTTGCTCCTCGGCTTCGGCACCGGGACGCCACGACCGTTAGTTGATACCCGTTGCGGAAGGGGCGTCATAATGTACGAGTACCGGTACTCGAGTACTCGTCCTGATATACGGTACTTGGCTATGGATATTGCAGTACGGATGGGATCAGCCCCGGGTACGATACCCAATCTGACCGACCGATAAACTCGTGAACTTCCCGCTATAACATGTGTACCAGTCCGAGCCTGACCTCGTTCTCCATGATGATAACTTATTCCTCAGGGGTATTGACACTCCGCCTACGATACCCTACCCTACAGCACCGGTAACACAGCACCACCTCTAGAGCAACAACATGACCCATGCTTAGTCATGACAGGGTAGATCAAATTTAACTCTAATGCTTGCCATTTAGGGGTGGACCACCGAAGCCTCTTCCTTGGCCCTTTCTCCATCGTTCAATCCAAATGCCCCCGCGCTATTCATGATCCACCCCCCCCCCATACCGGTACCCTGCTCTATCACTTTTCCCCACCACCGCCACCATGTCAGGTAGGCCTACCGCATGATGCGAATATCTTAGCCATTGCCCTCGGGCATCAAACCTTACTCGAGTACTAGAAGACTAAACGCGAAGGACATCATGCGGAAAGCCCAGAAACCCCACAGTGATCCTAGCCCCTCCTCCGTTTCAGCACGATTAGCAATGAACTCTAGAAGTACCGTTTATAGTCTGCTCCAGTGTCGCAAGGCTCTCGAGTCGCGAGAATTTGGCAGGTCTTTGCGTTCTGGTGGGCGGGACCTGTTTGTGGTGCTGACCTTCTGTAGGGGCACAGTACGGTGCTCACAGCGTAGGTACGGTATAGAATCTCGTGATGCCGGCGCAGGCCATACCAGAAATACGGTACCGTGTTCTGCGCTGCGTGTACAGTACGAGTACAGCACCCTCGCCCTCACGCACAGGATGCCCCGATAGCCTGAAGTGCTTATATTGTACCAAGCCCGGTAACGTACCGTGCCCCCCCGGAAACCCAAATTCTACCCGTGCCAAAACTTTCGATTCCGCAACTGGGTTAAGTTGCCGTACAAGTGGTTGTGCTGAATTACAATACCGTTATCCGAGTATAGTTTCCCACCACCGCAGCTACCGCCACTTACCGGTACAAGTACCATTGTCTCCACTCATGCCCCCGCCCGCCCCCATAGGCATGCCGCTCCAGATATTCCTATCACCCGACGAGACACGGGAGCTGAGGTGAGCTGGAAATGGAGGACGCTTAACAGAACCCAAATTTGCTGTGCCTCCCGCCGTCTCCGAGAAGGCAAGATGTGTCCGAATCTGAGACAGACCATGATCCTTTGAGGTTATTATCGTACCGGATTGAGCACCTGGGTTTTTACGGGGTGCCCCACCCCTATCATACCGATACCACGATATTCTCGGAGAGATGCACGGTCCGGTACGAGTACGGTGTGACCAACTCTGTCGCGAGTTCCGATGCGAGGCCCTCTTTTCGTTGCGTCCCGTGATTTCATGCTACCGTAAAATCTTCCTGATTTATTTATTTTAATTTTTCCTTATTTCTTATTTTTTTCTATGAGTGATCTTCGTGACTGTGCTCCTCCGTGTTGTGTCGTGTTGAGAAGGGGCTGGTGCGGGATCACCTGGAGAGTTCTGTTGGTTGCTGCATGGAAAAGTTAGCGCTCAAGGAATGTCTTTGGTGATTATACGGTCATACCCCCGAAATACGGGAACTGTGGTACTCGTACTATTATACAAGTGGTAGAATCTTACACCGTCATGCAGAACCGTATTTCCACTCCCTCTCATCTCCTGGACGTGATCTCCCAGGACCGCAGGCTGCGCCCACATCATCCATCCTCCACGCACATGTGGGCAGCACCGGTACCGTACTGCATTGAACTGTACTCTACGAGCACAATACCATCCCTACGTTTTCATACGGTACTCGAGTACACGCAGTAGGCATTTACCGGGATAGCAGATATCACAGTACCGTACTCGAGTACCGGTAATTCCGGCAATAACTTGTAGACCAGAGAGCACAATACGGTAAATAAACAGCCCTACCGGGGGGATCTCAACAAGGTACAGTACTCGTACCGCACCGCATCCCTGAAGTGAAAGTCCAGGGTGGCCTGGAGCTTCTGTTAGAGTAGGCGAGCCAACCGGAGGACCCCGGAATCGTTACACCTTAATCGATTAGCAAAAGCAATCGAGCAGATCCACATCAACGCTAATCAGACCTGTTAAAAGTACTCGTACTAGTACGAAACGACGCGGCACGCTGTTATGCCTCTGTCAAAGAAGCAACTTGACGGGTACGAGTACCGTACCGTACCGCTACAAGTACATATTTGCCCCCGGAAGCACCGGTCCCCCCCATACGATACCCCCCAACTACCGCTCGCGCGGTGAGATTAAAGGGCCGCGCGACGGGAACAGCGAGCTGACGCCGAGAGAAAAAAAAACTGCCAATTTTACCTAGGGCACTAAGATCCCTAACTTGGAGATCATTTCGTCCCCGATTTTAGAGTGCTCGGGAGCAGAGACTGTCTGTCATGTTCGGATTACTTGTTTGTAGTTGTGATGTAGAGGCATTTGATCTCACCCCAAGTGTTATATTTAAGCAGAAAAAAGTTGGGGCATGTCGTGTTCTGTTTAAATTTATATGCTACTGCTCCACCATAGATGATACAAGGCGCTTGGCAGCGTGGACTACCGTATTAACTCCATGGGGAGTGAACAACGAGAAATACTTGTAGAGCAGTAGAAGACTTTATTTTGCGGATGAATCTCAAATCTCAGACTGCCGGGTGAAAAAAGAAAGAAAAAGAAAAAAAAGACACTTCTAGAGTACCGTACCGTACAGCGATGGATTTCCCCCCACTTGTTTATTCGGCCCGTTTCGGTCCCGTGTACGGGTACGGGTAGGCTAACGCTGTCAACGGATATACCATAGAATAGAAAAAGAAAAGTGGGAGAAAAAAAAAGCCCCGGTATGCAAAGAGGGATGGCACCATACGATACGAGTACTGTACTGTGCTCGAGTGCTGTACTCGTATCATACTCGTACCGTACTCAGTACAGCACAGCACATGTATCTTGAGCGATACGGTGCCGTGCATACTGTACCACAACATTTGGCCGGTATCCCACAAGACATGTTTTGGAAATTAAAATTATCACCGCATCTCGGTACTGTACGGTACTGTTATTCGAGTCCATTTGGTCGTATTCCCAGAAATCGGTTCATTGGCTCACTACGGGACCGCCCAAGGACCAGCGCAGCGGAAGTCAGCACAGCACGCTTCCCAAACCTGTACGACGTATCATAGTCCCGGGAACCCGTAATGTCCGTCGTTTTCTGAGGGGGTATCGTAACGGCCATGTCCGGTCGTG
Organism: Tuber aestivum; assembly: GCA_900010015.1. Lineage (NCBI taxonomy): Eukaryota > Fungi > Ascomycota > Pezizomycetes > Pezizales > Tuberaceae > Tuber > Tuber aestivum. The sequence continues at coordinate 133,997 of LN890979.1, forward strand.
TGCCCCGGGCTCTGGATGGGGGTTTCCTGTCTAGGTGAAGGAAAGGTAGGTAGGTGTATCATAATTCTGGCGCGGAGGGTTTGGATCTGGCTGGGTTTGTCTCGGGGACTCCTCGTGGTGTTAGTGTGCTGAGCTGGCTACCGTAAGTGTGGCCACGAATTCTCTTGGAATGGGATATGTAATGTATCATACCTGTCCCCCGCCTCCAGAGCAGTGTCTAGATAGGGTATAATAGTGGTCTCGGGGTGGAGGGTACCGTAGTTTATCACCTCTGGTAACAACACCTAGATTTAAGTATAATTCCTATCTCCGTCGTGTTGGATATATGGCTTCAAGGTGACGAAGGGACATCTGGTATGGAGGTCAGCAACTTATGTGATTGTATATAGATACCCGCTCATGGGCATGAATACTCTGGTTCGGGGGCGCCCGTATGAAAGAATAAGGAGAACAGCAACAGCACACAGGAAATCAACTCTTTAGTCTTTTCTATACTTTTCTTTACAGCTCTCGTACCATACAAGGTTTTCTTTCCTTTCCGCTGCTCAATCTGGCCTTGAATTTTCGACATCTTGTGTTGTGGGAATGACTTCAACGCGGGGAAGTATATGACGGCGTAGGACATCGGCAATACTATTCTTGACATTGGGATCTGGGAATGAGAAGTGTCATACTGATGTATACTATAGCACCTATTCATCGCTATAAGACGGACAGTCTGGGGTGTGACCATTGGAGGGAACGAAGCAAGGAATCAAGTCTCTCTTCGCTCAATCAAATTCCATATATCTTTCATGTATTCGTCTTACCTTCAAGCCCAGGTTTTCAGTACGTGACCTCCGACATGTTGTTTGGGTGAATTCACGAGTGAGCGATTGTGATCCGTCTCAAGTCCGTATTTATAAGCAGCATATCTAATTTGGCTGTATGCCAGTATACCTCATTGAGGAGCTAGAGAAACAGAGGGAAAACATTGCAGTACATTGAGATGCTAGTTGAGCACCGAATTGGGGGGGGGACTAGAACGATTGTCCAAGCCCCAAGAGTAACTAAAAGGAGATCTCCCGAGATGGCAAGAAAGAAGATGCGTTCAAACAGGTGACAACACTCCTCTGTCCAAAGACCGATTCTCGCGGAGTCGTGTCCTAGAGCACGATATGAAGCAAGGTTCCCAAGTATAGTTCTCACTAACGTGGAAACGTATATCACAAGAGGTAAATGCGCCTTTGGACAAACCGGGGAATTTGCGGGGGCACAACTATCAACCATTGGACAGCCGCTATTCCCTTCGTCGCTGCCGTGATTTCCCGCGTCGCCTTCATCCTTTTCATGTTTCTTCCTGTGCTTCTTGGTTATAACTTTTTCCACAGTTTTGCCTGGATGAGAGTCGTTCTGGTGTTACCCAGCACAACTCCTGAATACATTGCGTGGTGTTCAGTGTAGCGCAAAGTTCTTTGAGGGTAGGTAGCGTCAGGGCACCATCAATTATCGAATAATTGAACTGTGGGCTATGGAGTGTTAATAAGCTCCGGAACCGGGAAGAACGCATAAAGTATTAAATGTATAATTATGGTGGAATAGGAACCGAGTGAGAACTTATTCTTAAGCGTGTAATAACCTCCTATTAAGAAAAAAATTTAGCTGGATGCATTTATATATGTAGCACAGTAGAAAAATAATATATAAGTTATTATATTTCAAATAAAGTCTATTATACAAAATACGGGTGGAATTTCAGATTCGAAAATTCATATATGGAATAACACTCGCATATAGTACCGTAGGAATATGAAACTAGGAGAGTAGAAGCACTGTTATAGTGATTGGGGTCTGATTGGTGAATCTGATTTTGATTCTTTATGTATTTTACTAAACTTTATTCTGAAAAATTCTGATTTTGTAGACTTTATTTGAAAGATAATAACCTGTGTATTATTTTTCTACCGTGCTATTCATAATTGGTGGTTTATTTTCTTCTATAGTAGGGTCAAGTTACAAACTATTACCCTATTATAAAAAAAAATGGTGTGTCACACTTGCTTCTGCTGACTATGAGAAGTGAAATAGGAGGGTAACTGGGTATTTCCTCCTGGGTTTTTATACTAAACTTACAGGTTCAATTAACCACCGAAAAGCTAAATAATATTCAAGATTCTTTAGATAGTAATCAGATTGAAGGGCTACAAGGAATTCGACATATACTTGTTAAAACAAAAATAAAAAAACTGTCCTCAACCTTTTTTGAAATCCAAATGACTGATCTATACCTTGCTAGTAAAATTGAGCGTCTCCTCTTGTAACCTCACAAAATTACTAACAAACCTGTTTTCCTGGGATACTCGATGTATGAGTAATAGCTATCAACACAGTTCTTCATCCATCCTATCAAGGCTGCTGGAGGAGAGTAATTGCTGTGTTGCCAAACAGGCCCTAAGTTATATCTCAGAAACAGACTTTTGATTTTTTGGCGAAAGAAATTGCTAATTTTTTTCTGTTGATACCACCAATGGGGAAATGAGTTAGCAAGTGTGATTGCAATGCGGATATCCCATACTGGTACTCGAGTACAAATTGCCTGTCTCGGAAGTGTTTTGGCAGTACTCGAGTACAATAGACATCAAGAACTCTTTAGCTTGAAATTTTTGCGGCAGTTTCCATAAAATGGGACAGAATTACCCAAAGATTGGTGTCAAACTGCAGTGCCCGAAAAATAACTAGACTTTTCTGAGGTAATGGGGTGCATAGGCACCTATTGAAAGTCAGCATTTTATATGGGAAACCATGTGTGTCCATTGCTTTTGTCACCAAGATCGTAGTGTACATTAAGGCCCCAATACTCGAGCATATCATACCGCCACCCCGGCAAATAGTAACACAACTTGTTCAGTGATAGCAAACATCGAACCCACAACACTTGCTGTCAGACAAACACACAACTAACTACGGTACACCCACGGTCACAACCCCAAGTCATTTAACAAATGAGGTGAAAAGCTCCATTACACACGAGGAGATAGGATAAGAATACAATCGCAAAATCACGAAAGCCACCCGGGTGAACCAATAGAAAATAAAACAAAACAAGACCCATGAAATTTTTTGATCAGGAAATATACTGTGCCATTGACCCGTCTTCCCTAAAGGAAAGAGTAGAGAGGAGTGAAAAAAGCGAAATAGGAGAGAGGGGAAGAGTAGTGAGACACGGCGTAGGTTTTTAATACCACCCCTTTCTCCTACCCCCGCCTCTCTTTGCGGGAGTCCTGCTAATGACCCAGACTCCACGGCGGTTATCGTCGATCATGGGTCTCCCATGCGGGAATCTATCCGTGTATGTCATTAGCAAACATACCCCCGGCAGTGATCCGGAAAGGAGGGGAAAATAGCATACTCAATCTCACTCCTAACCCTGCGAATGCCCTTCGGTTTCCCCTCCCAAACCCTCATCTTCTCAAAGAAAACGTAGCTCCCGTAAAACATGCCACACTCCGCACCCGCAGTCTCGCCCTTCTTCTCCATGAACCTCCTATAGGTATTAGCGTTCACGTCGCCAATCGCCTCGCGAAACTTCTTCTGCGTGACCTTGGAGTACTTTGGGTTGCGAAAGAAGGCGCGGATCTTGCGGCGGAGCTCATCGCAGGAGTCATAGACTGGTACTGAATCCGTGGACTCGCCGGGAAGGGGGATCGATAGGAACGGGAGGTCCGGATCTGCCGGATCTTGCACATCGGTGTGGGTGGAGGGGTCGAGATAGACGTTTGTAGAGATTGGGACGAGGGTTCTATCGACTGCGGGAACGGGAGCCGGAGGGGCGGTGGCTGGGTCCGGTACCGCGGACGCGGTAGCAGCAGTGATGGTAGCAGCGGCGGTGGAAGGTGTAGACTTCGCGGCACGAGGTTTACGGCCTTTCTTGGGCGGGACGGGCTGGAATAGCTCCGGCGCCATCTGGCCGAGGTCGATTATTCCGCTGCTCATGTTGCTCTCGGATGATCTGTATCTCTTGTGTCTCGTTAGTATGTTTGCTTTCGAAGATTGTACAGGCACAACACGTACAGGAATGTTTGCTATGTGGGAGATGTGGAGTTGGATTTGTGGGTGGCAGTGGGGAAGGGAAAAGAGGGGGGGAACAAGAGAGCACGGGTATGAAGAAAAATGGTAGAAAATTAGGGCAGCCTAGGAGACGAGGGCCGAAGCTAGGGAGTTTGAGGGCAAATTAGGATACGAGTTTGCCTCCATGACGAGAATCACGTGAGTTTTACGTCATGACTCCGAGGAGAGGGATGTGGGTTACCGCGAGGGGACGATAAGGGGCCCAAACGACAAGCCAGAATGGTTTTTGGGGCCCTATCTACTCGAGTACTGTAGCTGAAACACGTGTAGTGCCCTGGGCACGGATGGCAAGCAGAACGCAAAACGCGGCGCAGGAAGTGCCAGCGCTATGAATCGATTGCAAAAGGTGGAAATTTGTTGTGATAAGGGAACGACGGCCGAACCTTTTGTGACAACGTTTTCATCCTCGAAGACACTACCTACAAAGAAAAAAGCATTCACCCCTTTCCTTTCATAACAGGAAAATCCATTGAGTCATTCGTGTACTTTGAGCCCATTTGCCTATGATAAGGGTATGGAAAAATGAGCGATAAGCCATGGGAGGCCATTAATAGCCGCATCAACTGACGAGAACCCCCCCCCCCCCTTCCTAATCTTCCTCCAATTACCCAGAGATCTATTTTGTCAACTTCAAGAACCAGTCTGCAAACAGAACAGTCAACATTGCGTGCGGTGCGATGCGGACGTAGTATCTATCAATAGTTAGATGGTAGTCGGAAATATGGCACAGTCGGTGAGGTGAGACTTACGTTCCAAAACCTCTGTAAAATCTCAATAGTCCCTCCTCCTTGGCAACTTTCAGGGCGCAATCCAAGCTCCCCTTATACGGGAGCTTTCCATCAGGACCCTTCGTTTGCTTTTGTAGTCTAGTTTTGACCTACCCCATTGCCGTCTGTTAGCTCCCTATGGTTTGGTATCGTTAATGGGTCTGGGACGTACGAAATCAAATGGCAAGCTGAAGAAACTAGCGAAGAAGCCCGCGACTGCGCTGGCCGCAATTCCTCTTCCGACCTCTGCGTTCTTCCCCTTCCCAAGGACACTATCAAATGCCTCAATCTTTGCAAATCGAGCTTTGCTTTCCGAATAGAAGGCCAATTGGCCAAAGTTGAGTGCCATAGCTCTTGCAACCGTGGGCAGACAACCATTCCATAATGCGGCAATGCCTTCTTCACCCGCAATCCTTCTGAGGGCGTTCACAACGCTAGTGTAATTTTTTCTCTCCGCCAGGGGTCTCATTCCATCAGATTGCATTCTAATAAGCGCCAAATCTGCCGGATTACCCAAGACCGCACCTAATCCACCGGCGGATAATGCTGCCAGTGTTCTCTCGCCAAATGTTACGGGGCGGTCCTGAGTCTTGGCAGTGGCGGTGATTTTGTTCATAAACGTTGTGAAGAAGCCCATCCGGGCCGTTGTATAGACCGCCTGACGGAGCAGACCAGCGGAGAGACCGCTGTAGAGATCAAGGAATTTGCCTTGCTTTATTATATCGCCCGCTACTTTGAAAGCAGAGGGTCGGATGGCACTCTTGCCAACACCTTCGCCGGCTAATTGAATACGGACCTACGGAATCTTATGTTAGAAAAATTTTCTTTTTTTCAGCCATTCTCCGGGGTCTGTGTCGATTGAGAATTGGAATGGATTAGGATTATCGCTGGGCAGGAGATAAATGGACCAAAGAGCTAGAGCTCTTAGAAAGCTCTGCTCCTCTGCAAACCAACGGGCCTTTGCGGGGGGCTGAGAAAACACACCTTGACCATGTCCACTGGTTGAATAACACTCGTTGCAATCATTCCTGCCGCTCCACCGTTCAGGAACGGAAGTACACTGCGAGTAATGGGGTGGTGCAAGATGTCTGATTTGCCACCGCGACCAACAGAACGGCCCGGTGCTGCTGCTGCTGCTGCCGACATGATTCTAATTTTTTTTCTTCAGCGGGAATTGAAACTAGCTTCTGGATTTCACGAGGAGGGAGAGAGTGGGAGTAGTGGGTGGAATGAAGGTCATACCTTTGAAGGGAGGAAATAGACCCGAGTTGGAAAGATCAGAACCAGGACGTTGGGAGCTGGATGTAGGACACAATGTTAGCCGGTCCCGTCGGCTCTGGGACGGACGCGGTAAAGAAAGGGTTGGTGTGTAGCCGTGGGTGTGAATAAAGTCACTCACGGCGGTGGGGTTGGAAGAGGGGAGAAGAGGGAAAGAGGAGGAGAGTAATAGCAGAGGAAGAAGGATGAAGATAGAATAAAGCAAAACAAATGAGGGGTATCTCGAGTTTGTCCTTTCGTTCCCGCCAGGGTGCGTAGCACAGGTCATGTGTAGGTGTTCCGGATCCGTTAATCCAGCCAGCGATCATTAATGTCGCTTCCTCAGAGCTCCCACATTTCGAGGCTGCACACTTGGTTTTCATCCCAACACCAACAGATAATGCCTCTCGCCCTCTCTCCTCCCCACTCATTTGCCGGGCCTCCGCGCCCATCACACCAGCAGCGGCTATGTTTGCTAATTCATGTTTTATTATTGCCGGAATAACCTACAGCGAGCAGACAGCGAGAAATTCAGCGATGGTGGGAGCATGCATTTCTTTCATCCATACATCCTTTCCTTCGCCCATCCACCCTACCATTCGTGCTCCCAACAAAAAGCGCTTTCCCCGGCCCATTCCTCCCCCATCCCTCTACAGTGGCAAGTTAACCGTAGATATTGGTATTAAAATAACCAGCTTTGTTCCGAGGTGGATGCTTTCCCTCCAGGCGCCGCGAGAGTGACTCGGGTTTGGAGGGTTACGTAAGACGACCCCACCGCCGTGTCGTACGGTATCTGTTCTCTGTGGAGGGGGCATAGAGCATGGCAAGGTCTCGAGAGAAAAAGGATAGAGACGGGGGTTTTTATATCCGTTGGAAAGTATTATGGCATGACATGTGGATTGATACTTTTTAATTATCGTATTTTTTTTCATTTCCCTAGCTTTTCTGCCCTGCGCGATGCGATGTCACCACACCGCTCGGCTGAAAATTAATCTACTCGCTGGAGACACCCTTTCCTTGTGATTGCTCTGCCTGTAGGATGAGGGTGTGTCGGGGGTATGTGAGCTAAGGAAGGGATTACTTGGGTGGGCATCATATCATACTGTTTGTGTTCTCTGTTGGCGCTCCGCCAGCAGCTCTTGATAGGATAACAATGTTCTCCGTTGAGGAGCTGCTTATCAGCTCGGTTAAGCTGACGGGCGGAGTGAAATGCGGGGTAACAAGCCTTGCATGTGCGGGTCTAAAATCGTGGAATCTGGGAACGCCTGGACGGAAAGTGGAAGTGTTGGAATGGAGGTATTCCAACACCAGCACGTACCAGCCCTTGTACTATTTATTCCTTAAATCAATAGAGTAGAGTAGTCTGGCGAGATTTTGGGTAAATATTCAGGGCACTTTGCACATTTATCTTAGGATCGTCGTTGAAAATTAGTACTGTACATGTAGGGAAGAGCCGTTGTCAAGACTTTCTCCTGGACGAGGAAGTGAGATACCAGATGGAGGATAGGCCTAAGCACTTGTACTGTAACCACCGGAAACGGTATCGCAACAGGATATACGAGTTAGAAATTGTAACGGAGCCTAGCCTGGCCCGATTTTATATCCCATTATGAGTTTGTTGCAGTAACCGGAATTTGCTCCCGGCCCTAGATTCTCGCACACTGCACTTGTACCGGCACAGTACCAGCCTGCAGTTTCGATGAGACCACCAGCACAAGGCAGCTTTCCCGGATCTCTGGGTTCCGTTCGATTTTGGCAATGGAGGATAAGTTCTGTGCCCTCCGGTGTGTTTTCTGGGAAAACCAAATACTTATCTTTAACACACCATTTAGGGTTAGGGGGTGGAAAAAAAAAATACGAGAACAAATTTTGATAGAGGCCTTGATCCAAAGCATGCCTTGAAACCCGGTTACAGAAGCCGTTCTGGAGGCTACGAGAATATGATTCTGAAAGCGAACCAGCTTGTGGGACCGTTAGTGAAGTATACCTTAATATGTCAAAGTATTTGCGAATACCTCTTCTTATTATCGATGCTTAGAGGGAAGGGCCTGTTGTCCTTATCTGTGGCACGGCATTGGAGGGAAAGTGGAGGGAAAGTGGAGGGAAACACTGGGAGGTAGTCTTGGAGGGAGCAATCATCAGGGTCGGACAGCCATCAATTCCAGTTTTCTTGGTGCACTAACTTAAGGCAAGGCGATGTGCTGTACGATAAGTTTAGTGCTTCCCTCAAGCCTACAAGATATCTCATGCGCTACTATCTAATACCTTTCTCTCCCTATCTTCATAACCCTCCTAAGAAAGGCAAAAGCTTTTCTACTCAAGTACTGTACAGTACTATTGGCAAAGCACTTTATGCTAAATACAACGTCAGGAAAGCTTTGTCTCAGGGGAGTTGGTTCAATTTCATTTGGTGAAGGCAGTGGTAGGGATGGTGCGGGCCTTATTACACTTCCAGGACAATTTACTTTGATAAGGATATAGACTTAGCCGATACACGGCACTTTGCAGGAAGACCTACATCGGGCGCCTACACCCCGTATTTGCCGAGATATGCATACCGTAGATAAATTTCCAACGGCTCCTGATACTCTTGTCTCCGATTCAAGGATTGGTGCACACGTGCCCTCTATATGCTCCTATTAGCTACGGGTTAAGTATTCCAAAAAAGGGTGCCCATGCCCGGCGCGGAGACTCGGGCGCGTTCTCTTGGAACTCCTCCTACCCCAGAGGGTAGGGCACCAATCCGAAACCGGTAGAAAGCCTTTCAATGTGTTAGGCCCTGTTTGGTTGGGCTGGGCCCATTTTGGACCATTCCAGTGTGAAATGGACGGACCTGTGGGAACGGTTGCCAGTTGGGCACCACCATTCACTAGTGGCAAACACATGAAAAACTTTCACTTTAGGGCCTTGTGTAATTTTTTTACCAGTGCCTTCAATTCTTTTAAAATTTAAGTTTTTAACACTCTACCAACAATTTCCTCAAAATAGCTAGATAATAGATTAAACATTAGATGCACTAATAATAGCTACTCACAATAAAACAGAACAATTTTTCACCATGAAATAGTGTCTCTGCTATGCTGAAACTGCTCCTGTACCTCTTTCTTTGATGCTCTGTGACTGACAATCCACAAAAATATAACTAGTTGCTTCTTAACACTTATATGATGAGATAGTCAGAGTAGACTATACTCAGTTATCCAGTCCTGAAGATCCAAGAAAGTGTTTGTTGGCATGTGTATAAGCTCCATCGTGCAACATAGTTGTGCTCTTAGGATTTCTTTAGTATATTGGTGATGTGTACAACTAGAAGTATGTACATACTTGGGAGGCAGAAAGAAGTTTACATAAATTATTGTACTGATTGCGATTTGTATTCATTTATGAAGGATCACAGCATGGATGTGATGATTATCTGCTGGAAGACTCATTATTGAATTGTTTCAAATTGGAATTCAAATTAAAGATGTCTAAGACTTATAAATAATAATATTTATACTATAGAAAACATATTTTACAGGAAAATACTTATTCTATTGATACTATTATTATTACAACTATTTACATATGATGTTTCTACATAGCAACTGTTGTGTTAGGGCTGTATCTGAAATGGAAGGTCAATACCTTTTGCCATTACCAAACAGCCATTTGGTTCCTCCATTTTGAAATGGAAGGGAAATGGTCGCTTGTATGTAAAAACGAAATGGGCCCAGTGCAACCAAACAGGGCCTTAGGGGTTACCGGCAGTCAGGCGCCCCTGCTACTTCATTGGGTCGGGTTGGTTTTACTGGGCCGGGGTGGCTTAGAGGGGTAGAAGAGATTCAGGAATCATGTGGGAGAGTTCCTACCGCTAGAATGCAGTTTATAAACTATCCGGACACCGTGCTTTCTCGGATGAACTTCTGCGAATTCAAAAAAATTTCGCGCCAAAACTTGACACGTTGTCCCGCACAGCTTCCCCGGATTCTGGTGGCCCGGGATAGCGGGGTGCGACTATACCTTATGAAGTTTCTAAGTACAATGGAATGGGAATTATCTGTACGGATTATCTCCGAAGTAGCGGTGAGGGTCCCTCGCACTCGGCATGCTTCGCTGACTGTTTCTGTCTTCCCCCGTGACCTGAGGCAGTGTTTGAGGTCGCGCACAGTGGGACAGCTCTGGTGGCGGTAGGTGAACAAAACAACCGTCTGTTAAGGATTCACGCAGACACGGAATGAGAGGAAGGGAATGAACCAGCTATTTATGCACATCGCAAGACAAAGGTCCTCAGAGCTCTCGGTCCGCAGACTTCTCTGGACGTCGCCATTTACGAGACACCGGAAGGAGAGTCAAGAGCGGGCAGCAGGGATAAGGAGAGCATCGGTGATAGTCGAGGGAAGTGCAAGTACTAATATTCTACAGTGTTGGCTAGGGCTCCAGTAAGAGACGAGCGGGGGAACAAAACGTTAGATCGCATGAAGAAACTCTTGCATCAACATTGCCCTCATGCCAACGAGAGAGACAGGAAATTACTGGAAAACCGCAGGGACACAACTGCTCTCAGATCCAGGCACAACCAGGCATATTCCAGCATCTCTGACTTGTCTCAAGATAGTCTCGATCTTATCAAACATGTCAACTACTCCCTCACCTAGCCCCCTACACCCTGCGACCCATAACCATCATGTCCCTCCGGGTCTTAGCAAACCAAATTCCTCTTTGAGCTTCTGTAATATTCACTATTGAGCTGGTTCTGGTGTGTCCCCAACACTTATTAGTCGCCTATTCGCATCCCCCTTCGGGCCCACCCCGGGCGTCTGAGCCCCCGCTTTCTATCCGAATATTAGCTTATGCGCTCCGAACAAACCTCCAAGCCCAGAGATACCACGCAGATGAAGTACCCGATATCCCGGGATACCTTCCGTTTACGACTGGTGATCGAACCACGCGCTTGGGGAGATCGGATTTCGGCTGCTGGTCGGGGACCTACCGAGAGCATTGAGGGTCGCTATTTGGCGTCTGGTTGTGGCTAGCAGCGTAAGAAAAGTGCTCATCCAAGGGTTACTGCAGGGTCTGGAGTCTATTGGAATATACTGCGAGATACCTCGCCTCTTCGACTTTTGGTCAAATATATTTAAAGTAGGATTCCTTGATTTTTACCGGCGATAGCCCTTGAAGAAACCAATAGGAAGAGTGGTCCAAGCACAGCTAAGCATGAGATGATGGTGAACCAAATGGCGGATAGGAATGGTGGCTAGGGGTAGCTTACGAAATATATATATCTCCCTGGACCAGGAACATCTCTAGAAACCGAGCGATGCTCTATGAACAGAGCACTTCCTGCAAGGACAGATGAAACTCCAAGGAAACAAACAAAAAATACACCATCACCCCGAGCACCCCGCAATAACCTCGGACGTGCCACAGTGACCCCGGATAAACCAATGAATGCCAAGTACCATAAACTGAAACAAACAGCTAAACCAAACACTAATTCCCAATGCCTACTAGCATGGCGTGTGAAAACAATCCATTACCGCATGCCTAACCACCGCGTACCCTGTATAAGCATGCCCCACACCTACATCTTGATACCCCAGAACGGCGTTCTCTACAGGAAATCTAACAGTCTTTGCCACTTGTATACTTATCATTATCATAACCCTTCGGTTCTTGTTAGTAGAGGTATCATAGCTACCCCGTTGCGCTAGTTCTGAGCCTTTCTTAGTCCGCATTGCGTTAATTCTTGGCCATTGCTTCACCAGAGCCGAACCTCAATCGCCCCACAAAATTAGTTCGCTCCTCCTCCTCCTCCTAGTTGAAAACCTTCCTGGTGCTTTGTATCATATGAGCTAGTCCATCCAATTGCAACTTTTCTGCCTCTAGGTGTCCACATATACTCTCGCTCATGTCTGGTATGTACAGGAACAGGTCTCGAGTCATCCATTAAAACCTTCTCACGAGTGATATCTCGTGAATTAGTCAGGTGGGTTAATTGAACCCTCTAACATTGCTTGTTGTGCCGTGCTACAGAATACACATAAAGAGGCATTACAACGGATTGTGAGGTGTTCCTAGGAATAGTCACGAATATCCCACATCCTCTGGGAACTGGTGGCGTCAGTACTAGGTTGATTCTGCTGCAGCTGTGGTCTGTTTTCTGCAAGAATTTTGGCGGACTGGCGCAAGGAAGGAAGGGGCCAAGAATCAGAAAACTGAAAGGGCAAAAAGCACTGGATAAGAGGTGACTCGCTTCCGTAATGTTATATCCTGTCAAGCAGCTGGTTGCTAGGTTTGTCCCCTTTGGAGTTCGGTACGAGCCGGTTCGGGGCCAGCTAGACCGCTAGTTGGCCCGAGCCGGCTCGGCTTACATGGGTGGTCGGGTGGAGAAATTTACGGTACTGCCCGTAGGTCAGGCTCGATCAGTCCCAGTTTTTAGAATGTCATGATTAATCACTCGCGTCTGGCCCGGATTTTTTTTTTATTGTTTGTAGGTAGGATTTTCTAGTTTCCCTTGTTCTATCATTAGTTTTTTTCCCCCCAGTGATTTCTTGTATCCCTCTTTCCCTGTTCACCTTTTTTAAACTCTTGTGTGGTTTCTCATCCTCTATTATCAAGTTCATCTGCAAGCAAACTTGTACCCAAATTCCCCTCAAGTGCTCCCGGTAACGGAATCTCGAATTGACCTAGTGAAGTGGTTTCTTCTGGCCCCGGCTGGTAGTCGCCATAGTGCCCCTGCCTCTGGGTGGGATTTGCACCCGGGTTTGCAACCATACATCCGTTAGGGCTCCCGAGGCTTCCTCCTGGGCTCGAGAAGCATCCCTTTTGACATCCTCGAGCAAAGCGACCCTCGCAGAAAGCTACGATCGCGTGATCCAAGCGATTGGATTGAGACGTGATCACCGGTAGGCTCCCTTCCTGCCATCCAATCGTCCCCTTGACTGCAAGTTTAGTGTAGCGATAGAAAATCGAATGTGTCCAGCCGCTCCACACTACCTACCACAAATAACATTTTTTGATTAGTTCCATCCGTAAGGCAGCCTCACACGCATTATTTTAGCCACTCCAGTAGTCATCGTATCGGAGGCTTTTTGGAGCGGGAGACGGGGAGCTGCCTCACCCCTTATCACTTCTGCTGCACCCCTTGTACCAGTCTCTGAGGGGTTTCTTCCTCACTTTTTGTGGATATTGCTATTGCACCGAGGGTCACCCGGGAATGTCCTGTCGCTCTTCAAGTTTGTTATGGTCTTTTTTTTTTTCATGCCGTTCGGCGATTGGTATTCTATAGTCTCGTTTCGCGAGCGTGGCCAGTAGGGTGCGCTTCCCGGCTTGCGGTGAGGTATCAATGAGTGAGTAAAAGATGTGCGTGCCTTCTAGGGGGGGCGCGCACCGTACGGAGATCTGAATCGACACGCGAGTGATTAAAAGTGATTATTGAGGTTGTATTATAGTATGATACCGGGGGAAGAGAGAGCAGCGGGTCAATTTTTACTATGTTTTTGTAGGTAAATTTTCTCCCACAAGTAGAGAATGTCAGCCAATCAACAGTGTCCGACCGGGCTTGCCTTTTTTTTTTCAATTTTTTTTTTCTTTCAAAAAAACCCTCAAGGTTACAATATGCCCAGATGAAAACTGGCGGTATGATACAGAGTAGAAGTACGGCGTGGCTCTCGATTTAGGGCCTGTTTGGCAAAAACGGAAGGAAGGACAACCGTTCCGTTTTGTGCACAATTTCTTACCTGTAGGAACGGGAAACGGTCATCTGTGTGGGACAACGGAACGGAACGGTCGCATCCAAGCAGGCCATTTGGAATTAATGGCTCGGCACAACCAACCAACATATTATATACCTCGAAGCACAAATCTCCCATTGGTTGAAAGACCTAGGTGGAAAAAAAAGCATTCTTCTAGGAGTGCTTCAAAGAAAGAGACGTTTAGTCTACTTTATGCATCAGTCTCTTTTCTTAGAGCTACTTGCACAGGAGGAAATATGGATTGTTGGAGCAATACTTCTGCCTGTATCGTAGAACTACTACTGAGGTTCTATTTCACACACACCATACCACTACAGAGATCCTGCCCCTGACCCCCGCACCGGGTAGATAACTGCTCAGTAGCACAGCGTAAAAAAAAAAAAACAACTCACGGCTGGTGTCTCCCTGAGGTATGTGGTACTGGTACCTGTACAGTGTAAACAAAAATTTTCTCCACAATTAGCCACTCGGACAAGAGAGAGACTGGCTTGTAAAAGAAAAGCACCCCTTCTCAGCACGCGCGTAGTGACGTCTATCGAATCCAGCAGGGTTTATGGATTTTTGCATTGGAAGTTCTGCGAGTCGTTTATTCTGTCGCTGTCTCGGACCACCAACCACCCCCCCCCCCCGGTACCGCACGGTATGATACTACTCGAGTATCGATCCGTACGCTGCATTTGCACATGGAACTCCCCTAGTAGCGGAAGACAGGATAGCCACACAAGTAGTCCAGCCTAGAAAACATACAGACGTGCAGTACGGTATTGGCACAGTACGGTATCCATCTGAACTGGGGTAACACAGCCTTCACTAAAGGTCTATTTCTTCGCGCAAATCGGGAGCAGACAGTTTAGCATCGCGTGTGTAACTTCACTCCACTCTCCGCAGCCAATTACCGGTACCTTATCCTATCTTACAGCGCATTTCTCCGATACATACGAGTATCATACTTGTACAAGTACCAGGAGCATACCGTAGCTTCCTTTCCTTTCCTTTCTTTTTCCTTTTTCCTTTTTTTTTTTTTTTGATTATCTGAAGGTACCGGTAACCTACCACCCCAGCGCTCTGCAGCAACCCAGAAGTGACCATCTAATTACCGGTATACTTTCCGGCGTACATTGTTATTACCCCACCGGTAAGTTACCCCCCCCCCCCCTTGCCTGAGCGTAGGGTGCGGAGCCTCCTGAGGGTTATTCTACCGCTGTTCCATTTATTCCGTGCATGCTACGAGTACGAGGGGCATGCTATTGAGTATTTGGTGTGTGATGTGTGAAAGGGAGGGGGAAGGATGTCGTTAAAAATCGGAATCTACTCGTGCGGCCGAATTGGAGTTGGTTCACTTTGTATGGTATGGGAATTTTCATTATCGCAGCTAACACGTATACCGGTAAAAATTGGGTTGTTTCCGATTGAGATTTGTGCCCTTCTATTTTTCATCACAATGTGCTTGGTACATGTGCGAGTACAAAGTACATACACTACAGGTACAGTACAGTACAGTACCCCAATCGCTACCATCTCCAAGGGACCTTGAGTTCCCAATCATCGATGCGGTCCCGTCCTTTGGCGGAGTATCTGGATGATGACCTTTTTTTTTTTTCCGATTTTAATGACCCTCCCTCTCCGAGTCCTGATAAATGGTTTGGCTCATCATCCTCGTCCACTCACTCACTCCCCTTCTTCCCACCCCCCCCACCGTTATACTCGTATATATAGAAAAAGGGCGCGCTTAGAGTAGAGAGGAAGAAGGGAAAGAAAAAAAGAAAAATTGCGCGATAGTTCTGAAAGGGTCAGGTATGCTACCGGTACGAGTACTATATTTCCAAGACTAACATTACACACTAGTAACTCAAAGAAAACGGGATGTGAACAAATCTAGGTCGAAGCCCGCTGCAATGTTTTAGACCGAAAGGTATAGTACCGGTGTGATATTATCGCCCCCCTACACATCTTACACATCTCCACGAATAGGGTTTCCAGGTTTCGGCTGGGTGCGTGCTGAGATATGCCGCCTCGGCGCCTCTCGAGTGATTGCACGTGAACACCTTGCTTGGTTGCCTGATTGATGTGTCTCACGTGTAATGATCGACGTGCGCGGTATTGGGGGAGGGGGGAGGGTGTTGGTCTGACGACGGAGGAGGGAAGCAGTTTTCGTCTCTTTCTCCATTCCGGCTTGTTACTGTCTAACTTGCCGTAGTGCCGGTTCTTTCTTTCTTTTTTTTCTTCGCGGTTTCGTTTTTGTTCCACTTTGTTCGGACGCGCGAAAGCGGTCCCTGGTTCGAAAAGGTATATTTGGTCTAAGCATAATTACATTTTTTTATACGTTGACGTTAACTTATATCATTTTACACCTCCGATGATCGTAGCGCAGAACGAAAGAGTAAACAACAGGAAACGCATCCCTTCCGCCATTTTCCGACGGGTACGTTCTCCATGGAACATACTCGTTTGCCTAGAGATTAGGCGGGGAAACAAAAAGAAAGAAAGACATAGGAAAAAAAGGAAACTAAGAGGGGACTAGATAAAAAGCGACAAGAATAGAAATTTAAAACTCTTTAAACATCTCCGTGACCACCTTCAATGTGGGAGAGGCCGGTGGGCTTTCCATCAGGGCCGTGCCCGGTGGCATGCATTTTTTCGTGGTTGTAAGAAATTGATGGAACGAATCCCTGGGAGCGCCATGCCTTGTCGACAGTCATGTAGAGCTGGTCAACGTCCTCAAGTGAAAGTCCCTTGGTCTCGTAGATGAAGAAGTAGACGAAAGCAATGCAGATGAAGCAGCATCCGCCCCAGATGAAGAAGATGTTAAGTCCGAGATTGGCGTTTCCTGGGCCGGAGGCAACGAGGTAGGGGGTTGAGTAGCCGATAGCCCAGTTGAGAAGCCAGTTGGTTGCGGTGGAAATGGAGAGACATTTGGCACGGACCTTAAGAGGATAGATCTCACCAGTAACGACCCAGGTGCAGGGACCCCAAGAGCAGGCGAAGAAGAAGATATAGAAGCAGACGAACGCGATGAGAACATTGTTGGCGACGTCGGACACAGTAGTAACGCCCACTATCGCGACAATGAATTGGCAGAAACACATACCAATGGCACCGAAGAGGAGGAGATTGCGACGACCCATCTTCTCAACCATCCAAAGACCGGGGAAAGTGGAAATGACATTGACCAAGTTCGTGATGAGGCCGATGAGGAAAGCGTTCTGGATCCCGGAGTTCTTGAAGAATTGGGTTCCGTAATAGAAGATGAAGTTGATGCCGGTCAATTGCTGGAGGGCCTGGATTCCGCATCCGGTCAACAATCTCTTGATCATGTCGGGCTTGAAGCAGTCTGCATAGGAGGCGTCTCCGGCACCCAATGACAACTCGTAGTCGTGGATAGCCTTGATCTCGTTCAACTCCTCAACGAGGGCGGGGTGGTCGGCTGGGAGAGAGCGGAGACGACTCATACTCTTTGCGGCATCCTGCATCTTGTCCTTCTTGATAAAGTAGCGAGGGGTCTCGGGGAGGATGAACATGCCGCCGGCCAAGATGGCTGCCCAGACGAACTGAATGGCGAGTGGGATACGGTAGGAACTGTGATCTTTGCGGGCGTGGGTCCCCTGGTTGGCGCAAGCTGCGAGGAGGAGACCAACGGTGATGGCCAATTGGTAACAACCGACGATTGTTCCTCGAATCCATTTTGGTGATGACTCGGATTGGTAAAGAGGCACTTTGAGGGGAGGTCATGTTAGCCGATGGCGAACGGGGGAAGCTTTCGGCGACAGGAGACATACCTAGCGCGGAAACTAAACCGACACCAAAACCAGCGACAACACGACCGGCGGCTGGCATTAAGCAAACGTTAGCTCATGCGCTAGAGAGAGAGAGAGAGAAAAAAAGGAAGGAGAAGAAGACTCGAGGGGAAAGAGGGAGATTCGGGCAAAAAATAAAAATAAAAATAGAATACAGAGACAACTCATCACATACCCATCAGTGGAATAGTGGTGGAAGCGACCTGGAAGGCGACACCGATGGAGAAGATCAGGCAAGAAGCGATAAGACCCATACGACGACCCAAGATATCACCGAAGGGAGAGGCAGTGAGAGCTCCGCAGAAGGTACCAGCAGATAGGATGGAGACGATTAACGAAGTTTGACTCGAGGTCAATGCCGGCACACCCTTTGAGTCCAACTCTGTAGCGAACTCGCTCTGGAAGTAGTCCATGGCAAGGATACCATTGATAGTACCAGTATCGTATCTGATTTACCGTTAGCTCTCAAGTGCCAATACCCGAAATCCTTCCATGATCCTCTTTCGCCTCATTAATCCTCTGGGGGATTGGAAATTGTGGAGGGGAGCGGTAGTAGCATACCCAAAAAGGATTCCACCAAAGGAGACGAAGACACCAATGACAATAGCGGGCAATGCCTTGCCCGCCTCGTTCTCTGGTTTCTTGATGAGGAAACCCATTGTTCGTACTCGAGTTGAATTGACTTGAACGTTGAAGCAGGAAAAGTGAGACTATTGGAAAATCAGATCCCAAAAGAATTCCCTTTCAACCAGTGATTGCAAAGGCTTGGAGAGATGCTTGGGGAGGGGGCATGGGAGGGGGTTAATATATGGGGGAAGGGAAGTAAGAGAAGGGCACCAAGGATCACACGTCCCCACCTTCCCCCAAACATTTTTCCTTCAGTGGAGTTCCCCCAGTGGGGGAAGAGTGCTGGGAAAGAAGCTAGACTGGGGTTAATCTTTCCAGGTTTCCCATCTTGTGGAGACCCCGCTATCCCCCCCTGTGAATCACTTGTGACCGGAGCCTTAGCCCGTTCTTTCGCCCCTTGCGGGGAGCGCGTAATTTTTAATTTTTCCTTTCTGCATCTCCGTTGGCCTACGCTCTCTTCGAGAGCAAGAACCCCGAGTTCCGGCTCTGGGAAACCCTCTCATTATTCCCCTTCCATGTCCGCTCAAGAAACAATTCCAGAATGGCCGCCAGTGCTGGAATCTCTCGGATTTCTTTCTTCCTTTTTCTAGATTTTTCTAGAACCCAATTTCCCGCAGCCCACTTTCCCTCTTTAGCTGTAAACTTCGCCTCTCTGTTAGGAACCAATCTGAGCCTCCGCGGTAGCGTGAAGGGGTAAAAGGATTGAGGGAATTGGAGGACTGAAAAACTGACCACCATTGAGAAAACGATAATTAGGCGTGGTGGCAGGTGGGGGTGGAGAGCATCTGACAGCTGACAGGCTTGGATCCGTATGTATCATGAACGGATGGGTGGGACTTTCAAGTTGCCTGCCTTGAAATGATATCATGGTTTACTCTAAGGCCTTGGGTCCAGGGCACGCGACAATGGGTGTATGTATTTTTTATGATTTCTTTTTTTTTCTTTTCTAGTAACGATAGTAGCTAAATGGATCATATCGCGGATCTCCTACCTGACTCTAGTAATAATTTATACTGGTACCGTGGTTCAGGGGTTAGCAGGGTGGGGCCACCAGTGAGCGAGAAAACTCTACTAGTATCATGCTGTACTCAGTACAGGTACTTGTAATACGGTATGCTACAGCGCCGTATTGCAATTACACCACCACCATTTCATGAAATAATAATGGTGGCTTTGGGTGCCATCTCGCAATGGAAGCCTGTTCCCTCCATGAAATAATTCTAAATTCCTAGCCTAGAAAACGGCGATTTGATTTCTCAATAGCTTAATTCTTAGGGCAATGCTATCCCCGTCTACAGGAAACCTTTCAGTAGCTCCTCTGTTTTGTGCAAAACTATTTATCCCTCGGACGGCCTGAAAGAGAAAAATCCTACCATTTCGGACAATTAAGGGGCCTATTCGATCCAATGTTCCGAGGACGTTGGTAAGTCGTCACCCGAGAAGAAAGTCACGAGACAAGGATCTAGATCCTACCTTTATGGGTTTGCAATAATTACGCTATAGGTACGACCTGCGCACTGCATACTGGTACTGTGCCTACGAACCAACGCTGCTGTTTCATCGCAGGATGCACATAACTTAGGTCGATAGGATAGAGGACAATTCCTCAATTAACCGCCACTAGAACTGACCAGCCGAAGCTTGACCCACGTGCGATTAGCCGAGCTAGATCAAGGAACCCTGGAAATGCCCAATATGGGGGTGGCGATTGGATATTCTTCGTCCCTCCTCTCAGTGCCACCACTAGGGCGGTGTAACCAATTCTTTGAATCCTAATTGCAACAAAGTCCTCAGATCTCATTTGGACCAATAAACTTGGGAAACTCCGGTTCACCAACAAGGGTTCCACTTGATCCGACTTTAATGGGCTAACCATTGGGCCAGATCAAAGTTGCTGCCTGTTGGTATGGTACCAAGATGAAGACAAGGTAAAGCAATGGTCATAGCATAGCGTTAGAGAAGATGTGATACTGCATGAAAACAAGCTCTTCCATGCACAATCAAGCATCTCGAGGAATTATCACTCGATATCGCAACTTTAACAAGTCCGATGGGCTAACCTACCGCAACTTGAGTTACCAGCAGGGAGCACGGCACGATGTACTCGGGATGAACGCCAAGTGGATTGGGATGGTAGATTCCCTCCTCTGAAAAAAAACCCCCCACCCATGGTACAGTTCTTGTGTTTTGTGAGAGTGCCGTACCACGCTCTGCAATATTAATCACGGTAAACAGCCCTAGCGCCGCACCCGCGGTGACGTGCCAAATATCTATTCGAACTCTGGAGGTGAGTATATTCTCCACGACCCACCTCAGGCCTACAGCCCTAAGAGCCCCCTTCCTCCCCCCTCTCCCGAGCAACCGTGAAGGACTTTCTCCCGGCTTCATGTCGCTGGGATACTGGGTCATCTTGAGTTCGGCTCCTGTTACTCACTCACTTGCAAAAACGTAAGATCTATAGGGAACCTAACTCAGGAGTTTGAACATTTAGCGTTTCGGGTGGCAGGCTAGGCCGAATATTTGACCCTGGCACATTCTCCACTTTTGATTTTGATTTTGGGTTTACCGTGCCTTTGTAGGCTGTGGTATTGATACCTAGGCAAGCGCGCTGGCGGGGCAACGGGGTAGTAGCAGCCCTGGTCATGACCTGCAGACCGCATGTAATGGAGGGCAAACTCCTCAATATAATTCTACGAGTGCACGGGAAATTTACCTCATATTATAATATTATGCATACCCGGCTTATCTACACCATCACCAACCAGTGCGCGGGCCAGCCATGTAGGTACCAGGCCAGGCTTCTTGCCAATTCACTGAGGGGTAGGGTATCTGGAGTCTATCGCAGTTTCATAGAGAGATCTGGAGAAAGCCGTCGGGCTAAATTGACACCTCCCCCACGTTTTCACAGAGCCAAATTTGCATTTGCAAGTATCATACCCTGCACGATACGGGTACCTGAGGGAAAAGGTGTTCGAGAAACGATTTGCCATTTATCCTTCTTATCCTCCTCTTCTTACTCCCCCAGGTGAGGTTCGACCTCTGCACAACTACTGGTGCCTGGCACGCATGCCGTTGCGCTCCGTATATTTGCGCACCTACATTGCATGCATTTCGAAGAAACCATCTCCTAGACATCAGAGCCCGATATTGTTTGGTGGCACATTAAAATCAGCCTGGTTGCTGTTATGCCGGTTACGGCATCACTTTTTTCCGTAGTCAGGACCTGACAAGGAATATATTCCCACTCCTCCCAAGATCTCACATAACATGACATACCGGTAGCACGAACTTGACAACTCGAGACAATGCCCTTCCCACCGTTCCCCATCATCAGCACCACACACCATCCCCTCCCAACCCACTCTTACCCGGGGGCGGGAAACGGTCTCGCACACCGGCAAAAAAAAAAATTGTTATAGAGCACATATCGGCAGACGACAGCCGCCTCTTTTCTTATTCTTTTGCCTCCGCAAAAAGCAAGATCAAAAAGTATTGGGGAAACACCGGTGTCGGGAAGGGAAAAAGGAAAAGAAAAAAGAAAAATAGAGTTGCATCCTGTTCGTGCACACCTCCATCATCGAGATGGATGGATGTCCGCACACATGCCCGGCCAACGTAGACCAAGAAGGTAAGCAAGTCCGACCCAAACCACACTAAAACCACATCCTAGCTATCAACGAGAGGGATGTAGCCGCAAGGGAAGGAAGGGGGAAAAAACTCAAAAAATAGCTGCCAAATCAAGCGAAATGAGGGGCATGATTAAAAGAGAAAGAAAAGGACAACCCGATCAATCCCCAGGTATAGTGTGGCCAGACAGGATGCAGCTGAAGTCTGATACAGTAACGGTAACACGCGGCACAAAAACTCCAGGTCTCATAATTCCCCGCATCAACTCCACCACAACCGCCGCGAAAAGACCAGCCGGCGGGGTGAGGCGGGTGGGTGGGTATAGTACTCTAGTACAGTACGCACGAATCTCTAGCAGCTAGCAGGCGAGTAATACTGTATCTATTGAAGATCTCACACCACGACACGGTTACCATACCGCTACCACAGTACTTGTACGAGTACTGTACTCTGTACAAGTAGGCTTTTGGCGCCCTCGGGAGCCGCATCCACAACCAAAGCTACCAGTTTATGATCCTACTCGAGTGCCGTACTCCTACCATAACTTCCCACACTCTCACTACCCGGAAAATCATCTTCTCCAGCTAAACCGCCCCTTCTCCCGCAGCGGTATCTCCACCGGGCGCTTAACCAAGACACTCAATAAAATGGAAATGAAAAAAGGGCTAAAACTTCAACTTAGTCTACCCCCTAATCACGGTCTCGGTCCGTTGTCGGTGGCGCGGGAGAGAAAAATATCGTGAGGTTCAACAACCGCCACCGGTAATCTCGCCACGAGCAGTCCTAGCGCGGGTCACATCTGTGACGGGATTTCCGGTACGGTAGTTACTTGAGTACAGTACTCGAGCTCTGAAACCCTAGCCAAGTGCAAAAAAGAAAAGAAAATACCCCCATTCCTGTAGCCCGTCGCAGGGGTAATCAAGCCACCCGGCCGGTTGAATGAGTAGTGCGGAGAAAATTTTTTCCTTACCGGGTTGCGATGATTGGTGTGACGACACGCACTCGAGTAACTCAAGTATGACAACCTCAACTGGGGTGCTTGACTTACAATTATTATCGTAAGCTTGCCGGCTCTCCCCACTGATCAGAGGCTAGGGCCCGCGGTGTGAGTTACTGGTGTGCGGTGCTGCCTCACCCCGCTTAGAGGGTTTATAATTATTTACGATTTGCTAAGGGGATTATATTTTTTATCTACTGTGATGGTGAAGCGAATCCCCTCGTCGGATATCAAATGTCACAGCTTTGAAGAGCGAAGAGCACAGGAAGATTCCGAAGAAGGGTTGCGGGGGAGAGGGTTTGGGAGAGAAAGGAGTATCGTATCATCCGGTCCTGGTGCACAGGGGTATCACATAACTTACAGGCTACAAGAGTGGTTTAAATTTTACGACTTCCAGGGAGTTTGTCAAGAACCCAGGCGCGTTTCATTCTCTATCGTATCGCCCTGGCTAGCGCAAGGCCGCGAAATCCAAGGAGGGGACACTCGTGCCGGCCCCTCGTTTTACTAACGTGGCCGGGCTGAAGTCGGGCACTTTTCATGAGAATCGCGACCTCGGAGCCCAACCCCAAAGAGGTCGCACGAGCATGTATAGTGCTGTTGCTATTGTTCGGGTTTCTTGGTTTATAAGAATTAGAGAGTTGGTTGCGTATCGTGCTACCGGCATAGGGATTCCGATTCGCCGTGAGTTATTATGCTAAGCACAGATGGAGGATGGAGATACGGTAGCACCCTGGGTGACATCCAAGATTTCCCCACTCTTTTACCTCTCCCTCCACTCTCTCCACTCCCTCCACGTTCTCCACTTTCCACCCGTCCCTACCCCCTACCCTCTCTCACTCCCAGACTACCAATCTTGGCTCTCACGATGCCCAGATTCCCCCACAGTCCGCCGCGCCGTATCCGAATTTCTCTTCAATCCTAAACTACTGGTATTGGCAGTCCCAACAACCAAGATCGCAACTGCAAACGAAAACTCCTTAGCCAAATGAGGCGACTTGAAAAGGGTCGCTTATCCTCACCACGAACGGCCACCCCATGACCGCCCTGTGTACCCTCATGTTCTGTCCGTCTCACGCCCCCTAGAGCCCTAAGAAACCGGGTTCGGATCACGAATTACAGCTCTCGTTTTCCCCTTTCCGTAATTTCAGCTACGGTAGGATACCTCCAGCACATTCTCCAGATCCCTTCCTTCTCACTGTGGGCGGAGATAACCTGGATCAGTATTTTACGCCGTGCGAGCGTAGGTGCTGTCCGGGGGGACCCGGGACTAATTTCTCGGGGTGGGGGGATGGAGAACGGCGTTAATCGTTGGGTACTCTACCGGTATCTAGTCTACGAGGCGGGGCGACACGGGGATGCAAGCGATACCATTAGACTTCCCTAAAGTCGGGCTACATTATTTTATGTGAAGGGCTAGGCAAATTATCGTTCATGTCGTGCGTGCTATCCTACAAGTATAGTAGATTGCATTATGATATGTATTGCCGTCTAAGCAATGCGTGGGAAGCTCTTGGCTAGATCTAGATCTAGTGGTTTGGACCAGCGGCACTGTTCCGTGCAGTACTTAAATTAAGGCATTCTGTCAGAGGGCAAAGTGGAGAGTGACCGGCGGTACTGTACGGTAGTTCCTTCAACGCAAGCCATAGGGGTCTGCGCCTTTTTTTTTTCTTTTCACCCCCGGGTACCTCGCCGCTCCCTTCGGCGTGGTCCGCTAATGGGGGAGAGCGTGCGCGTTATCTACCTAGGGGCGCTCTACTGAGTCTACTCATGCCACCAGTTCGAACCTGCTCCCCTTCCGGTGGTGACAAAAAAACGCAACTTCGATTCGGGGAAGTGTGTACTAGTATAGCATATGGCAGTAGACAGCCCCACACGCAGTCACCTGTAAGGAATACCAGGTCGCCTCCTCTTCTAAAGCATCGCCTTACCGCCGACGGCTCAAATGGTCTCTTCTAATGTTTATGGTTTCTTTCCTCCAGCTTAATAATTCTTCCGCTCCAGGTATCACAATCCCTAGACCACCTAACCACACTCTAAAATAGAAACCCGCCATAGACCGAATTCCATAACATGAAAGAAGCATTGCTGCATGTTCCTCCATCCTTTAACACATACCCCTAGCTAGCCAGGAGGATAATCCAAATCCCAAATATGCCCTATAGTGGGATAACTTCCCTCACCTCCCTCCCCCCCAATCTTGCCTCTTCCCCCACTCCCTCCTCCCTGTCCCCCGCTACACCGCCGACGATCAGGGAGTAACCCGGCCCGAGTATCCGGGAAACGCACACCCACTCAGCGCACATAAAGTACAGTATCCTACACACGTGAACCCGGCACCAAAAAAAAGAATAGATAAATTGAGAAACGAATACCATATCTAGCAAGTATCCATCGTTAGAAAGGTATGCGCAGCGTAAGTGTGCGGATTGCTGCAGCCAAGCGCAGATATATGGAGCATGGAGCATCTCATCTGTACCGTTACCGTAAGATCACAAGCAGAGGCCAAGAGGGTTCCGACCCGTTTGACGTTGCGTTGCTCTGCAGAAATTGAGAAGAATTGTTATATATTTCACTCGCTCCTCCCATCTCTCCCTCACCCCCAGAATTTCGCACGCCAGGTTCCTTCAACGCTCACGCAGCCTACGAGTCGAGGGTGGAAGGTACTCATAAGATATCACTCGGAGGCTGGAAAACTTCTCTGTCTTTGGCTTTGTGGTTGCTGGTGGGATGGTTGCTAACGTGCCGGCGCGGTACGATGCTATGCCATTACTCGCAGGACCCACAAGCAGCAACCGACACCCTCACCATCCACCATCCTTCGTCGCAATCAGCTCTCCAATCGCCATTGTAACCGGCAGCACCTCCACTCAGCCGCCAAGCCACTCTGCGGGCAGCAAGGCTAACTATGAAAGGTTAGATGTCCTAACTAGCCTACCATAACGCGACGACCACCAGCTGGTACTGTAACCCTCGCGACACCGTGATGCGACGAAAAGTCACCATGACGTCTCTCAACCCTCGTCTCGACCTTCCCTCGCTCACTCGCTCACACATCGTGACCCACACCGGTGTCGCGAGGATTACTCGTACCCTCCTATCACACCATTACATCTACAATTCAAGATTCGCGATTCGAAAGCTATGACCAGCTCGCTTCGTCACTCGGGTATTTCCTTTTTCCTTTTTTGTTTTCACGAAAATATCTAGTTTCGGGCGTCACAGATGGATCGTGGTTCTGCGGACCAAGTCAATCTAGGCACCGGCACGCGCGATGGCATAGCCGAGGGACCGGAGGCAGATTTCGCGCGGTACCGTACCGGTAGCATACCGGTGAGGTTCCCAAAATGGGTTAGGGTTTTGATGGTGTGTTGTGCCTGGCACGGAGCGGAGCGGAGTGGGGTCGCTATCAAGGCCACTGTTGATATGATATCATAACGTACTGACGATGCACGCACCGTGTCCCTTGTCGGGTCGCTTACTGACTGATTGGCTGGCCGGCTTGCTTTCGATGTTCGTTTTCTGCTCGCTCTGGTCGGCTGGCCGGCCGACCGACCAGGAGGGCAAGGGTGGAGATGGAGGGGGGGTGGATTTGTGGCGCCCGACGTTATCCTGATAGGGAATTTTTACTCTCCTCGTGCAGTAGTGCGGGAGTAAACGAACGAGAGGATACAAATGAGAAACAGGCTCCGGGAGGGGGGCATTTGAGCACGCATGGTTTGTGTGTTTTGCAGAAGTAAGCTTCATGCGACCATGAGTATCTTTCGCCGCCAGATACCGTAGAGCATTTCCGGAGAACTCCACTAAAGATAGAAGGTATCTAGGATGCGCCGAGAAGCTCTGACAGCAGCAGCACCTCCCCCTCCCCCCCGCCACTAACTCGGTCATTTCGTCTCTCTCGTCCTGGTGCCTTCCACCTACCCGACCTTATGATGCAGCAAAACAGTAGAAACCCACCATTATCCCAGCTTACCAGTTTCCCTTCTCGACCACTCACTCCGTACACTACTCGGGTAAAGTCTTGTCGGGTGCTATGTTGCGTTGGCAGCTATGGCGGGAACCTGGTACGCCAATGGGGTGGATTTTAGTGCAAGAGGGTATCGACGTCTATACCTGGGCTCAAACACACTGGATCTGCGTGCCCGAATTCCCGACAATAGCACTCGACACGACTTTACACAGCTAGAGAATAAAAAAGAGTAACCGGTTAATCAGCGAAGCCATGCTAAGGCGGTCGTGACTTGAACAATCATATTACTAGAAAGCACTGACACCAAGTTCTGAGGATGTGCGCAAGTGCTTTGCGGCCCAACTTTACAGTGTCTTAAGTAAGACAAGTAAGACGGTCCTAGCCGGCCTTCGATTGCGGAATCTTGATACT
Organism: Tuber aestivum; assembly: GCA_900010015.1. Taxonomy (NCBI): domain Eukaryota; kingdom Fungi; phylum Ascomycota; class Pezizomycetes; order Pezizales; family Tuberaceae; genus Tuber; species Tuber aestivum. The sequence continues at coordinate 161,287 of LN890979.1, forward strand.
CGAGTGCAGGTGCAGTTTGCACTAACGTTAAGGGCAGAATTAAAACCAACACCAAGCTCTGATCTGCTTGCCAGAACCTCAGTGCTCTGACCTTACTGCAAAATACTCAACACTGGTCCTAGAGTACTCGAGCACAAGTAACCCTCCACAAGATGACCACAGTCCAAATTCACAACCGTCTTAAAAAAAAAAAAAACTCTTCCTACCAGTGATCAGGCACCACCGGTATTTCTTCCATTCTAGAAACCGAAATTCTGAGCCGGCACCCCCTCCCCTGTGGACAAAAAAAAGTGCAAAACGACTATTGCCATGTGCCCCACTCTCCCCCTCCTCCCCACGCAATCCTACTCATGCGTTCGCGCCCGACCTCCCATACCCGGCGAGCTTCCCGTTTAGTGCTGCCGAGTTATCGTGCAGCATACTCTATGACACCTACCCGTACTGTACCTACCTATATCACAGCGGGGTATGGTCGGTATCGCAACCTCCGTGATCGCCGTTCTTACCCTCCAAGTTTTTCTTTTTCCTTACAATTATTATTATTACTATTATTATTATTGCCTCCCTACGAGTACATCCCTTCTTACAGTTTTCCGTAGCTCACGGTGTCGGAGGGTTGGGTGGGAATTTGGGAGGGAGAAGCGGGGGGAGGTGAACGTTTCTGTTCCTAGCATAGTATTGTACTCTACTGTACTTGTACGACGTGGTATTGGGATTTTATTCGCTCCCATCGGGATCCACGGAGACCGTGGAAGCCCGAATAACGGGATTTAGCGCCGTGTCGTTGGAGTTGCCCCCTCCGGTAAGGTTTGATTGATTGTTTTTGTTTTTTCTCTTGCCTTCTCGGAGAAGCTGTGATGCAGGCTCTTTACCGTTTTTGTTTTTTTTTCGCCACTGTTCAAGGGTAGGGGATTTTCGGCTACATACCGGTACCGGTATGTAGCACATGGTCCCATCAGACCACCGGTAGTCTACTCAAGTCTCTGAGGTGGGCGGATTTACAGGAGTTGCGTTTTTGGTTTTTGGATCGGACTTGGGATGAGATGAGATCTGCAGCGTCATGCTCGTACTATACCATATCTACCGCAATTTACCTACCGTAGGTCCCTTGAGCTCTTTTTCCACGTTCATCCATCCCCAGATACATCCATACCGTAGTCAATCACCTTAACTCGACGGCAGCAAAACCATCCTTCCCGTCACGTACAAATCCAGTTATCGTTGCCAAAACTCTTTCCCCCGCTGTTGTTTTTTGTTTTTTTTTCCCCCTCCGGTCCTACCGAAATCAATCCATCAAGCTTTCTGCAAAGTTACGTAACCACGACACTCCCGTATCGCCCTTCGCTTACCGTAAGCCGAGACCTGGGGTACATATGACACGCGGTGCCGGAACAAAATTGCGAGTGTTTTCACGGCCGGTCGGTCGGGCAAAGCTTGATTACTCTGGGCCTTGAAGTCAAGCGATTGGCTCGCACCGAGGTCTAGGCACTGGCGCGTTCGGATGGATGGATGGATGGATGGATGGATGATGCGAGAAAGCATCTCGTGTCACTCGATCGGACTGCTCGAGTGGGTGGCGCGCAGTTCTTGTTTCTTCTTCGAGCCAAAGTGGAAGCCTGGGCCGTTGCTTTGGGAGGTCTCGTTCCTTTTTCTCTTTTCATGCTTTTTTTTCCTCTGCTAAGGATTGCTTTTGCGACGCGGAGAATCGGGATTGAACCGCGTTCTTTTTTTCCATTTCCCATTTTTCTATCAGGGATCATACTGTGGAAGGTGGTTGTCGGTAGGGATTTCAGTACGGCGCGTGATGAATCGGCTTTTGGTACTTGTACCAGTGTGTATCTGGTACACGTGGGCTACCTGTGATGCTATGGTACTGTACTGTGCTTGGGGATCACGATGCAAGTTGGCGGAGTTGTGACTGAGCGGTCGGGTGACTTTCTACCGTGCTATACTCAATTTCTCGAGACTACCGTGGCCTCGACAACTACAGAACACTGTGGCCAAAAGCCTAACTATATACCAGTGGTTCGGATCCATAAGCAATACAGTACTCTATTCTGCGATAGCGGCCTACTGGAAAGCCTGATAATACAAGTACGAGAGGACAAGCCGTCCATCAGTCCTGGTTGTACGCTCCTTCCAGAGAACGATACAAGCGGTCCCGAAAGCTGTGGTAGGAATCGTGCGAAATGCGGGTATTTGTGGACAGGGGAAACAGGGGGCAATCACACCACTTAGCCTATATCGCGGTGAAATGGAAAGAATTGAAATAGTCGTGATGGGAAACTGCCGCATCGTCATTAATAACGGCCCTCCCCCAAAACGCAGTCCTGTGAAAGCAAACGGTTCATAGCCTTGTCCCGCAAAGTGGTGTTAATAATTCGCTGCAATGTCAGATATCCAGGCGAGCACGCTTTTCTCCGCGAAGGGTTTGGTGGCCGTGGTCACCGGTGGGGGAACAGGTACGTCGAGCGGTAAAACGCAACGTGCGGTATCATCTCGATATTTAGCATTCCTACAATGAACTACGACTGAGGAATGGATCAACTTGGTGTTAGGAATCGGCTTGATGATCGCAACCGCCCTGGAACATAACGGTGCGACAAAGGTCTATATCGTCGGCCGCCGCAAAGAGGTTTTGGAAAACGCGGCGAGAGTGCATTCTGTACTTATTTCCACCCCCGTATCATAAGCACAAACTCTGACATGGCGGCACGGGGTTTTTAGAAACACGGCAATATTATCCCCATCGTGGGAGAAGTCACTTCTAAAGAATCGCTTGAAGCCATCGTCAAGACCGTCGAGAGTGAGGTCGGCTATGTCAACTTGCTCGTTAACAATGCCGGCATGTGCGGCAGAAGACACAACGTCCTTCCCGCCCCACCAGGGCTGGTGAGTCGCCCTGGTGCAGCGGAGCAGTACAAAAACATAGAGGACGTGCAGAAGTTTTTGTGGGAGGATTCCATGGAGGAGTGGGAGGGTACCTTTAGGGGTATGTCTGCTTGTGACTCCCCTTGGGGCCGGGGATCTTTTGTATGGCTACTGACGCAAAGGAGCAAGACAACAGTCAATGTCACTGGCGCCTGGTTCGCGAGCGTCGCGTTCTTGAGATTGCTAGACCAAGGGAATAAACGTGGGGTCGTGGAGCAGTCTAGTCAGGTACTGTGCCGCTCTCCCTTTATCTTTCCCTCGACCGCAATACCAGATCTTCACAGGGCTAGTCTTCTTACTTCCAGCAGATCATAACCATTACTTCAATCGCTAGCTTCCTAAGAAACTTAGGAACTTGCTTCTCCTATAACGCCAGTAAAGCCGCGATCACACAGGTAGCCAAAATGCTCGCGACTCATTTCCCACAATATGGAATTCGCTGCGTATTACCCCTCACACTCCTTCAGTCTGTCTTTGGGCCCAGGCTGACCTGCAACGAAAGAACATGATTGCTCCAGGGTGTATGCTCCCCCATTCCCGAACCATATCAAGCGAAAAGCCCGTCTAGATAGGAAAACCGCTAACTGTCTGACTTCAGTATTCCCCTCAGAGCTGACTGCGGGGTCTGGAAAAATGGATTCGGGTAATAAGAATCAACTAGATGCCTTCCCGGCGGAACGGATCCCGTTGAAAAGGCCAGGGAGCGACGAGGATATGGCAGGGGCGATATTGTACCTGGCCGGGAGAGCCGGAGCATACGTGAATGGAAACGTGATGGTTGTTGATGGAGGCAGGATGTCGGTTTTGCCGGCGACATACTAGTCTAGTAGATTAACAGGCGCCAGATTCCTAGCTTTGTATGGGCAGATAGTGGCAATTGTCATAGATTGTCTCACTACTTAGCAATCGGAAGAGTGAAGGATTTCTGCCGATCATTGGATTACGAAATAGTACTACAAAGAGCTGACGTTATCAGCCTGTATAGGCAGTCTAAACCATCCTAGAAAAATATATATAAAAAAAACGCAACCCGACGTTCCAGTATATCCGGGCAGGGCATACAGGCCCGACTCAAACCACAATAAAGAGTGGGCACCCTTAATTATCATCCATAAACTACTATTGAAAGGGTTAATATTCCCATTCCATTCAACTCCCCCCAACAATCTATAAGCAAGCTATACCCGGCCATTGTGCAGAAGCGCTCAATCCAGCACAGAAAGCTCACAAGCAGCTCTTCACAGCAGGAGCTATACACGCTCTAATATCCATCATTAGACCGCTGGTATAGTGATGTCCGAGCGATTAAGTATGCTCTCTATATAAGGCCTGAACATCGCAAGACCTCACCCGTTGGAGGCCGTGTAGACCGACGCGGGGGGGTGGACAGGTCTAGCCGGGGCCATTGGCGGATCCATGTGAAAAGCACTTGGTTGTAAGGACCTACATGACATCGCGCAATAGCGAAATACTAATAGCATAACTCTCCGGGACCCCATGTCCCTCCACGGTAGTTATCGAGAGTGGTTATATACAGAGCGCAGATAGACTGGATTCGAGAGAGGGGAGAAGGTTCGAGAAGAAGATGAGATCCGTGGGTGTCGATCGGATCGGGAAAATGAAGAAAGTGTGGGTCGGGAGTTGGGGATGTAGGCTATCATCATGAATAGTCACTCGGAATGTTGAACCCCTCGGGCTGCGGTTCGATGCTTACTAGAGAACTTTGCCCTTTCGATCATGTTTTCCGTTTCCCTGGCTTTTATTTTTCTCTTAGAATTACTACAGCTTCCATCATCCGCTCTCCTGCTTCTCTTTCTGGCCCGACTGTTGTTCCGCTTAATTTCCCTCCTTTATAGAATCCTTCCGCAGCTTGCGACTAGCTAGAACAGAAGGAATTGGATAGGAAAAGTCGTAAAATCATTATTTTTCTCCTAGGGCTCGGTGCTGGGCATTGGTAATTAGTTCCCGACAAACCCCCGCGCAAACAGTAGAACATTGTCAGAATACGGTGGGTGAAGCCTGCTCCGAGAGCACCCGCCTCGAGTTAAGCGTCTCCCTCCGCGATACTAGGATATCCACGATCCTCCGAGGGTAGTCCATTATGGCCAAATTTATATCTCCTGTTATATGTCTATGTGAACTCTCGAGTCTGAAGGAGTCATACCACCTCCAAGCCCTTCAAGTGACTACACTGGGCTGCCCAACCTTGAAGAATTCAGCCTTACATATCCCCCATGTCTTCTTAGGGTGAATTGCTATCCTCTAATAGGGACTCCGGCGCAATTCCGCTCCTAAAATCGCCGCGGCAAGGCGCAACGGTGTGTGCCCACCTAAGCTGGAGGTATCCACAACAACCCCTCTGCGGGATGCCAGCTTTCTCGAAACCTCATCAAGGGGACTGGAGTGCGGAATGGAGCGGGGAATATCCCGGGGTCTCACGCTCAGGGCAAGGGAAGTTAACCCAGATGCACAAGTCACCAAGTAGCTCTTTCACACACGGACACGAATTATTACATCACACTGCCTGTGAAAAAAGCCTCCCCATGTTAACGTCGATGTTCTGATCTAGCGGTAGCCCAGGAATTACCTTTTTGTGCCCACCCCATATCCTCTAACCCGCCGCGCGTTGATGTTCACTTTGACCAAAGTACCCGCACTATTACCAAGTTTCTAACACGCGTCATCAACTCTATGTGTCTCCCCCGAATCACAGCAGTAATGGCATGCCCATTGTACAAACTCTTTGTGTGTTGACAGAACTATTAAAGGGCGAGTTGTTAGTCGTGAGTGGCGGGGTGTTCGGGGGGAGTAGGCATAATACTTTACCCGTGCCATGTCCTTAAGTTGGGCCACAGAGCAGACGGCTCGGAGGCCGTGGAGTTCAGAGTTGGTGTGGAAGGTGCATTTTACCAAGGTGCGCATTAAGAGATCGCCGCGAATCCGCGGTTTGTGGGCGCAGATGGGGGGTTGGGGCCGGTAGCTCGATACCCAGGGCTTAAGGAAATCCTGGGAAGAGGACCTGGGCCGGTAAGCCCTCGAGTGACTTACTGAGTTCGGGACATGGTTGTAGATTATGTGGAGACGGGTCCATCGGGGCCTGTCGGGGGTGCCCGGATCGGCTGTTAATGGCATGACATCACAATCCCCTTCCCGTATCATGAGATATAGTTCGTTAGTTGTTCTAGTGTTACCCTATTTATAGCGCGGGCATGTTTGCCGCCCGACCGGCTATTTCTTCCGGGTTAATCCATTAGGCTATACCTTCGTGACCTTTATTTTTGAGGGCACGAAGGGGGCGGGTTGAAGTATTCGGTTATATCCGCTCCCAAGTCCAGAAGACCTAAAATCCCTAGGTGTTTATTTAAATTCGGACAATTTCATTCCCGAATGGTCGGGTTAGGGTACGGGGGCCGGGGTGTGAGGGTTTGGAGGGGGCATTTATGCCTAAGTATAATTTTGAGGTCTACTCGTAGGTGTTTGTGTATGGATGTCAAGGTTTCATCGACAGTTGTGCCATCTGGCACCCGCGACAGGGCTTGAATGTTACCGTCCAGGGCAATAATACAAGCAGTGGGACCTTTGTTGCGGATATTCATTTGACGGTCTCTGGAGCCGCACCCGCTGTGAGTGGTATGTTCCAGTTTAGAAGACAAGGTTGTCTTTAATTGCATAGACCGCGGGCGCGGCCAGCACACGAGCACCACAAACGCAGGACCCCGAAACGGAAAAGGCGGGCAGTACGGCCCAATGCGCCCCCTAGGATCCCACGTCGTATTCGAAACGGTCTAGCATCATATCCCTTCTACAGTACAAGTACCAGGGTGTGGGTGCCGGGGTGGACTGCCGATACTGAGTGACTTTTTTCCCGACGGCGGATAACTCGCCGCCGGTTCAGACACTCGATGTGTTTCCGGGGTATGCGAGGTCGATGTGTGCCCACCCAGATGCTAAGTTACCCTTTCTACCTCGAGAACTCCGGTTGGATTGCAAGATAACTCAGTGACAAACAGCCCTTTTATGAACAACTGGGTTTGCCGAAGCACTCTCAGTGCCGCACACACCACCCAGGGGTGGGCAGAAAACCCTATCCGACGTTCCCGTACTGCCGTGTTCCTTCCCGAGCCCAGCATGTGGCGGAGAACTCCGAGATAGGATTGCAAGGGGTTTTGTTAGCTGCTGAGCAGTTTTTTCTTTCAAAACGCTAGCTCACCGCGGAGATAGAGCGAATATAGCATTTCTAGTCGGGCTGGGAGGGGAGGGTAAGGATAACGGAAATTGAGGATAAAGATGGAAAGGACGGAGGAACAGAGGTTCTTCTGTTGTCTCGGGAGTATGCGGCTGTAATTATGGTAAGTGATTCTGTGTTCCAGAGATCTGAAACAGAGCTGCAGACGTACAGTAGAGGGATACTCTAGTTCCTTGGCAGAGACCCATACCGTACTTCTGAAATATACGGTGTCTGAGACGGTACCATGGATCGAATACAATGCCACTTCGTTTATTGGGGGCTTGGAGATAAGCCGGGTCTTAGCCCAGGGGGGGATAACATGTTAGCTGTAGAGTCTCCGGAGGATACCCCAGCTTCTCCTGTAAAATCCATAACTTCTCCACCAGGTCAGCAACTCCGGGCCCAGAGCCGGAGGCCCTGCTTATGCCCTTTAAAGGAGCATCGCGAGTGAGGAGTATTCCGACTCCTGCATTTGCAATTTGCAGAATCTTTCAAGGTGCGATATGAGTCTACTTACTACACGACCGCAATTCCTCCTGGAATAGCACGCAACACCAACGACCCACCTTCCAAAGCGTGGAAGCCCCTGCGCTTGGGTAGGGTAGCCCACCCAGCCGATATGGTGTTCTGTCCAGGCAATCTCACTTGATCAATATAAGCCGTATCGGCCGAGTGACGCCCTATGAAATTAGGAAGAAAAAAAGAGCATAAGTCCAAAAGGTCTTATTGTCATCCCATGGAGACTTGAATTTTTGCCCAACCTTCCCTTGTCTCTCCAGAGAAGGGGATTTCTTGCTGCATAGCACATGGCTAAATCATCCAAGTCTCTCCGATAACGAAATTTGCCTCAATAGGCTAAACTCATGAGCCATTAAAAAAAAAAACCCCCCACACACACTATGACCGTATACTGTAATACCTGCCTTTTTGAAAGAAAAGGCAGCAATACACTACAATACACACCCCATCCACCCATCTCATCTTGTGCGCACGGTACCACTCCCACCAATCCACCCCGTCCCAACCACCTTCAATCGGCCAGCCCAAATCCGTATAGCATCACCTCACCCTGCATGTGCAGAGGGCCTCCAGAAAATCCAACCACTCCCCACTTCAAAATCCCCAATATCTGAAGAAAAAAAATGTTCGATGAGTCAATATGCCGGAATTTTTACTTTGTTCTAGGTGCCTTGGTAGGTAGCGTGATATGAGGAGTGAATAGACCTCTTATCTAGTTTTTACAATGACTCCCGGGATCCGATACTGTGAAGAGAGTTGGGATTAAGGAGGGCCAAGTCCACCAGTAGGAAGGGTATCGAGAAAAGGAGGCGATTATGGCAAGATCCTTCTCAAAATATAAAGAAAAAGGACGAATTGGCGGAGATAGGGGCAGAATACCTATCCCTTCGAACCAAACGCGCTATTATGAACCAGTCGATAGCCCTTCGCAAAGAAAGTTGCTAATCCCGATTCAAAGAGAAGGCGAAATGTTCTCGAGAGCAACCATCCCACCTTGCCGAGTGAGTATCTTTTTCTCCTTCTTATCCCCCACTCCTAATTCTCCCACTCAGCACTAATGAAATTGAAACGATATACATCGAACAATGCCGATATAATGAATCCCGTTCGGGCCCCGGTGTCAAAGACCGAGTTACAGAGAATCTAAGCTAGCAATTGGATTTGCTCATACGATGTTATGAGGCAAACGCTCACACCCTCTAAAGGCAATAAAGAAGTTAAATCCTGCCCCTCCTGGGGATACAGCGCGACAGAGCGCGGTCCAGGCGGCGAGATCAGATCAACGGGCTGAAGTATGACCCTCTAAACGCGGGAAGCACTACTGAGAGGTGGCGGGTAGATGGTATTATAGTAACGGGAACACTACTGGGGAGACGGTGAGACACGGCCTTGGCCACAACACCACCATCTCCCTTCACATATCCCAGCGGTATCCGATCCCCCTCCAGCGGACCCAACAGACCCATCAGCGGCTCCACATCCTCCCTAAAACCCACCAATGGATCGCAATCCTTCACAAAAAATCGTTCCTATATATCCTACCCAACGCTCAATCGCACCCAATACGAGAAACTCGAATAATCAGACAATCTGCTATGTCGTTGGAGTTGCCTCCCCTGGTATAGTCTTGGTTTTTTTCTTTTTTATGGCTTGGAGGGGCTGAGCTGCTCATCTTTTGCTACGCTTGTTGCCCCTTTTCCAACGTAGGGAATTTTCCACGACATAGCACATTATCCAATTATTCCAGTTTCCACAGCAGTAGCCTCTACACTCTACTTCCCTGTAGCTTCATACCTAAAAGTGGGCGAACAGGAACACTATTTTCCTGTATCTTAACAGGCCCAGGTATAAGTTCCAATGGGGGAGTTCAGGGTTGAGAACCCGCAGGTCCCCGTATCGCAACCACGGCATTCGGCACGACTGGCAGTGGACGCAGGTCCAAATGCCAGGCTATAGCGAACAGCATGAAGATAGGGCGAGAACAGCCGAGTATTTGCAGCCTTTGTCGGCGGGTAGGGGGGTGGGGGCAGCCGGAGATGAGGGTCGAGACAAAGAGGGGTGGACAGATGTCTATTCACAGAACGTCTCCCACCAAAGAACGGGACGGAGGAGGGAAAGGGAGGCAAGTCTTTCAAAAGGTCTCTTTGTTGAATCAGTTTTGTTAAGACGATACTAGGTGGGTATCAATTCTTCGGCTGAAATCACCCCTTCTCACTCGCTCGAGAATCTCAATGAGCTTTGAGACATAATAATCCCCTCCTAACCCCAGCCGATGCTCTCTGGGGACCTAAGGGCCTCTTTCGCACGCCAGGATTTGTACTCAAATTCCGGATTATGTTTGGCAGGCCAGGCCTTGGACTAGATTTTCATCCTAAGATTAGAGCAGAATTTTAAATCAGAATTTTCTCTAAAAAAAAAAACCAAGTCACAGAGGACGAAGTTCAAAAGGTATCAGTCCTAACTACTTTCTCAGCCCGTAAGCACAAACAAAGCATATGGCTAGATCCCGCCTCTATTATTTACATCAAATACACAAGTTCTCCATAGTCCTAATCTAAACCCTGTCGTGTTTGGTATGGCCAGTTTCAAAGTCCGGAATTTAGAGATTCTGAACTTTGGTTTTCAAGTCCAGACTTTAAGTCCAGTCCGAAGCTCAGTCTAATCCTGGCGTGCCAAACAGGCGCTAAGATCACAGTGAAAACACGCTGCCTCGGTATCTCATACTCCACCCCTCCCGAAGCCACGGCCACTCCCCGAATCCGGCAGCCCCCTAGAAGCTCCCAGCAACATGTCTCGCTGCATGAAAACCATCAATTCCCCCCCCGCCAAGTAACCCTAATCTAACAAAACACGGCCATACTCCATAAATTAGTTCTCTTTACACAAGGAATACCCCCCTTTGGGATAGAACAGGTATATCATTGACCTGCGCCCAATGTAAGCCACACATCATCGAGACACCAAAAAGTAGATACTTCATACAGCATGAAACCCCATCCAAGCGCGAGTATATCAAACCAGATTAGAATATCTCTTCACACATGTCGAGGCTTCCTTTCGTCTCAGTCCTTCTGCGCAAACATAAAATAGCTACTTTAAATTGCTGATATTGGTTTTCCCTGAAGCCCACATCCCGATTACATGGTAGATGGACGCGGCAGAGAGGTGTGCATACCCGAGGAGGGGAAGACCAAACCTGGGCTGATGCGCTTGAGGTGAGTGGACCTCCGCCCCATCCACTAGAAGATCCCCCTGTTGCCATAATGACGAGAAGCTAGCGTTGTCGACGGCTGCACAAATCCAAACTTGGTACCGGCACACAGAACACATGGTACATGTGTCGTCGTCATACTAGGGGGCCTCACACCAGAATGGTGGGTGGAATGATAGAATTGTTAAACCCACATCTAAGGCCTCAACGGCAGAGATCAGGAACATAACGTAGGAGCATCTCCGTTGGGGTGATGGTCTTATGAATCCTTAATTCGCTACTAGTCTATGTGCCTCAGGGGAGGTTCTGCTCGCCCCGCTGCATTTACCACCACTCTGCTACAAGCAGAGTTCATTATTGGCTTTTGCACCATGGCGGGGAGACGGAATATTCCGAGTTATCCTATGCCGTCCAGTTTTCAGAGTGATGGGCTGTTTAGTGGTGCGGATGTGGGTGATGGGGATGAGGGTGCAGTGGTGGATGGTGAGTTGTGTCTGTCAAGCAAGTAGTGAGGTTTTTGAATTTATTCCCGGATCTAGTGTTTCCAGTGGGTGATCTGGTGTTGATATATGTTGTGATCCCATGTGGGATTGAGCAGTGAGCAGATAGACAGGAGGAATAACGATTTCTTTCTTTCTTGGGTTTCTGGGGCTTGTATACGGGTTGGTTTCTCCCAGACGCATATGTCGTATCAAGAAGGAAGGGAAGAGAATAATTGATTAAATATTTTCTACTAGGACATGCTGAACAGGTCGTAGAAAAACAATAGATGTGAAAACTTCTAGACAATTATTCCGCTTTGTCTCCACGACGACCCTAAATCAAGGGATTTGTTCCCTACTTGGACCAGATAGAAGTCAGCAGCGTAGACTAGTCTGTGATCTGCCCATCGCCCTAGTGCATATTCATGATGATTGATGGGAGTGTTTACCAATCTAATATCAAACCCACCAGCATCCACCCTCCATCCGCTAAAAGTTCGCCCACAGATATAGAGAAAGCCTATGCGTGGTACCGTAGCCTGATCAGCAGCATGTGACCACTCAACCCACTCCAGCAGATTCTCGCGATGCTCATATATCTCCAACAACCCGGACACAAACCATCGCCACAGAAGTATCCCTATAGGTTAGTCGTAGAGCAACAAAGCCCCAACAAAGCCCCAACGAGGCACACCGTCTTCAGGAACTCTCCCCAAGAAATATCTATCATGGCTCTTAGTCGCGGATCTACGCGAAGCCGAATACCGGTACATGGCAAGCCCACCACGAACCCAGATACCGCCATCCCAATACCCCTGATTCGTGATCCTCTCCTTGACAGTACTAGTTTACTAATCAAAGTTGACTGTATGCACAGTGGACCAATTGCCACGTACGTGATGCTTAAGCAGGGCCTCTGCGCAGCGGGCGGCAATGGTGGAAAGCGCCAAGCTACCCGTTCTTAATGCTACGCGAAACAAGATGTCCGGTCTATTCCGTAGAATAAGCATCTCGAAAGAGAATCCCAATTCCCGGGAAACACTAAGCATATTATCAATGGTAGCAGGTAATCTTCTGTTTTGCCGTCAAATACATATCCCCAGTTGTACACCCACCCTGTGCGACAGATTGCACCGCCCTGTTGATCATATCTCGACCCCAGGTTTTTTTCAGACGTGATTAGCATTCCGAAGCTTGTTGTCACCTGCCAGCTCGTGCGCCTGAAATGAAGGTTGTACCGCGAAACCGGGACCACGCGAACCCGCCCCCGACGCCGGAGTCACCAGGCCCCCTACCCACCAGCGAGCAGCCGCGAACAAGCGATCCGGATGTAGTTTTGTAGCAGAGGGGTGGCGGAGTGAGGGTTGGTGCAGGAAAAGTCCCGGAAAAACTCCCGACATCTGAAAGTCAAGGGAAGCGTGCGCGCAGCGGTTTGTTTTCGGTTCTACGAATTCCAGAAACACATCCGGCGGCAGCTACTGTCAAAATTAGTACCATACCTGCAAACAAAGCAAAATAGGACAGGAAATCATATGATAGAAAACCTTGTTCAAATTGGTAAGGGCAGCAGCCCATATTGCAGCTCCAGCATTCTCGGCGAAAAGGCCCCCCAAAAGCCCCAGATGTCGATGGGAACCAGGCCATGGTGGCACCTACACCCCAGGCTCAGACCTTTCACTAATTGAAGGAGTTGCGACCGAAATTTGTGAAGAACTTTCTTCCATGGACTCGAGAGAGATTCCCGTAGCACCATTAATATAGGTCCTTCCAATTAAGCCACCGACCGACAGATGAACAAACAAGCAGTCAGACATTCAATTCAGGAGCCACACCGAATCCAATAACAAGTCCAGTCATGGCGTTTGGGTGGAAAAGTGCGTTAAGTTAGGGGTGGGGATACAGTCGTTCAATGTTGGAAAAGGTGATGGGCCTGAGAGATTACATAATCATTACATAACCCACTCCCAACGCCTTTGCACCGGTGGACAAACAGAATCCCGGGTTAGGAGTAGTAAGAGAAGATATTCCGGAGCGAGCAGAAATTGCAGTAGGCAGCCTTAACCACATGAATTTCATGGCCTCTACTGGTAATGAGGGGTTGAGAGGAAGTTCCAGTGAACTACTCTACTCCATAACAAAATCACGACGAATCACTCACGACAGACGGTCAGAGAGGTTGTCCAGCGGCGGAAAAATCGCACCCCACACCCCAGATGCCAGTGGATCTGTGATTTTAGAGCGCTTCAATCCTCAGAACAAACCCACATTCTGGAGTGTTTCACCCTACAGCCCCCTCCCAAGCCAGCTATGACACTGAAGAGGTAATGCAATTTTGGATAATAATAGCCAATGCCTGTTGTAGAGCAGCTACCACGTAGGAGCGGCCAACCCGGAGGCTGATACGAGCAGAGGCGATGCCCTTTCCCTAGGCGTCTACTTGTAGCACTCCGAATGTGTGGGAAGCGCAATATAAGGGGGAATAGATATGTTTTAAGAGACAAAACGTTATTTCGTCACCTACAACAATACCTACCCCCCATCAGTTCATTACAATTATCCGATTTTTCTAGTAGACCATTAATAAAGCTATTAAATCTGCTCTGGCGGAGATAAGTGATATAGGATAAGCTTCTTATTCAACGCGCGCGGTACAGTACAACTTAAATCCCATAACCAATCCTAGAACATAGCCCCAATATGGCTGTGCTGATGTCTGATACGGTACTACAAGGCACTATCAGTGATCATCAACTATCATGAACCTTTGTTTGGTCACGATCGGCTTGAAGAGGTCAGGTCACAGTGGGCGAAACATACAAAATTGATGTTTTTCAATCCATCCTTATTCGACCGCCTGCAACAAAGGTACTACAGGAGAAAAATCAGTAAAAAGTTTTGTACACAGGGACTCAAGACAAAACGCCTGGAGGGTTTTTTTTTTTTTGCAATGCATCATACCGCTCACGCATTACCTCCTGCAACGAACTCGCTGACTTTGCCGGCACCAGAAAGACGCTCCTGGCGTGCCGAAGTCCTGGGCCGTCGGTACTAAGGAAGACACCGGAGGGAAGGAGGAATTGACAAAGTAGGTCAACGGGTCTGCGGAAGAGCTTGGGGGAATTGATATGATGTCCCGACCCTAAGCTCCTAACAAGTTGTTGAGAGCGAGGACGACAGTGAACAAACAACTAAGCATGATAATATGATACCGTAGCTCTGCCAGTTGCTTTCCATATGACTAGATGTCACACACAAAGCCCCTTGCCTTGGAATCGCGGTTCCCTAGTCGCCCAATGCTTCCGTCCTTGTGAGGTCTTCTGTCGCCGGGCGCCATGTAATCGCATCGTTGGAATACCGAACATCACGCTTGAGCGGGCACAGGTCCTGATACCAGAGGGAATCTGAGTTAACAATTGCCCCACACTTGGTTTGATCTCGGCAAAGGACGGACGGGCCGTGAGATGTTTGATCCAAGGAAAGGTCGGAGATGAGACGAACGATGGCAACCGGAGTTCCGACCGGGAGGCTTGGGGCCGCAAGAGAAGTGGTGGATGTGGGTGTATTTTTGCCCGGTAAACCGAGCGCATGTGTTTCCGGAGCGGCAGTCCAGATCACCGATACATTTCACAAGAGAAACCAAGCGCAGGGATTGCTTAGATATCATACCGGTGTCCGCATAGGCTGGATTAAGTTTTTAGCAACAATTTTTTCCAAATAAGCCTTCAGTTTTCCGTTAGACTTACTCCAAAGGTTTGATATTGGGTGGTTTTGTCCAAGAGGAAGCTTCCGGACACATTCGTCAATCTACAGTATCGAACCAACCGAACATCAAGGAAAATAACTTCACATCACTAGAAAAAAGAAAACCAAAGTTTGATAATGCATATCAATTACAATCCCAAGTAGTAGTACAAAGAATAAAAACGATAAACAAGACAACGCCAGAACCTGTCAGACTTCCATCAACACCCACCCTCATCACCTACTCCGAAGAGCAAAAAGCGATTCGGGTCGAGATCATCACCACCACCGCCGAGGCAGAGGCAAAAAAGGCTTCACTCTTGGGCATCGAGGAGATAATTGTCATCCCCCAGGTTGGAGAATCTGTTGCTCTGGTTGGAGTTTCAGATGGGACGATTTACTATAGAAATGATCCTATGAAGTAAAATCGCATGGAGAGAGAAGAGGGGGGTGGGGGGAGGAGCCTTTTTATATTGAATTTTCCAAGTGCCAAGGCGGCGAATTTTGGCGGCGAAAATTTTTCCACCAATCATCCCCTAGGGCTGAACACCAACCTGACCACGGCCGTCAACGATTAAGTTAAGGACACCAGCACAATGCATGCCAACACCGGTAAATTTATCGCTGGTAAGAATGTATGCCGCGCCCCGCATCATCTCGCCTTACACGTCTGACCTCCGCCCGCAAATTCCTACGCGGCGAATACATATAACTTAAAGACGGACTGGTTGCCTCTTTGGATCACCCTTCTTTCACCCCGTCTCTCTGGAGTCTCGTTTGTCCCTGCGAACTTTCTCCGCTGCTTTGCAAGGTCATTCTGCTTTCACTGTAAATTATCTAACATTATATTCTATGCAAGAAGCCCCCTCTTTAGTCAGCCGCTTCTCCCGCTCGACCCGCCTCCCCTGTGCCCTTTCCTTACAGCACAAATACTTGAAATACATTCTATACCATCATCTTTTATCCCAAACCCCCATATGATACCACCATGGACGGCGAACGTTCCCATTCCCGAAAACCCGAGCGAGCATTGAAGCAACTCTCCTGAGCCGCCCAAAGAACCGCGTCCGCACGCCCGATATAGAGGAACTTCGCACCGTTGGCCCGACTACGGTGCCTCTGGTTGAAATTATATCAGCAGGTGTAGTTGTCCCGAGGCTATCAAGATCAGTGGAGGAAACTTTAGACTCAGTGGTACCTCCAGGAACATTTCGAGTTCTTTGCGTGAGTGTACATCGTGCGATCCAGTCATCGACACCTCGGAGCACCAAGGCTCCGGAAAGCACACGATAACATCAAGATTGTAGCGAAGAACTGTGCGGCAGGTCACTCCGCCCCCACCATTAGTGGATGTTACGGGCGGGCGGTTCGGATAATATTGATTCCTGTGCCGCACCGACTCTGTCCAGCCCCATAGGGCAATACAGATATCGCCGATCGAGCAACCTGGTGAGCATCTCCCGGCCCAGCTCGCCCAGGACAAGAGAGGATTGAAAATACCTTGACTTTGCTAGCCACCGCCCTGGGAAATGCTATCCTCACGTTGTAATACGGGTGACGGGCAGGACCGGGCTAGTTCGTCGGGGTTGTTTTCGAGAGGGTCGTATTTCACACTCACGATGCGGCACCACCGGGGAAATGGTATGGATGGGTAAGTCTGCACTGCTGGTTTGGGCAACATTGGTGGTCAATATGACTTGTTTGAGTACTGTAAGGCATTAAAAGCACCGCTATAAGGAACAGCAAGGTTCTGTTCCGCACTTTGCAAACCCCCCCCCGAATGACGACGCCTTCGAGTGTCGAAGGAATTCCCTTCCTTCGTTTGAATGAAAGTTGAGAATAGTGCGGGGGGTGCGTAATGGTAACGTAGGCATGACCTTGTCGAACACTGCTGAGACTGGAGTCGGAGCCGGCTCGCAGAGCAGTCGTTGAAATCCACTCGACTATTGATATCTGATACCATATCAATCATCCCAAGCTCACTCCGTTAATGCAAAAACAGGCGGAAAAAGGCTGCAAGGATATTGAATCAAGCATATGATAATGTACACGCAAACTGGAAGAAAAAAGAAAAAAGAAAAAAAGAAAAAGAAAAAGAAAAAGAGCAAACCCCAGCAAAACAGAATAATGGTACTTGTAGATTAAACCCCCCCAACCATACCAACAGGTACGCCCAACAAAGCACTGCAAAGCCCAGCCCTGCTACTTAAAATGCACTTTCTTGTGTCCCTTGTCATCCCCGCTATCATCCCCGCTCTTTCGGCCATTATCCTTATCACCCTCCTCCTCCTCCCTATCCTCCTTTTCGACCCTATCCTTGCCCTTCTCCTTTGCCGGCTTCACTCCACCCGTAGCACGAACGACATTGCTGACACGCCGGAACATCTTCCGGGCCCCTCCGGACTTTTTCTTCTCGGCATCTTCATCCTTCGATTCTACGCCCGCTGGCAGACTGGAGAGGATTCGGTCAAAGGTTTCTGTCGGGATAGCTTTGTGGGACATTTCGACCTGTTTGGTTGTACAATCGTGTTTGTTTGCGGTGATAAGGGAGCGGGGCTAGCGGGTGGGTGGGTGGCAGATGGTAGAAAGGTAGGCTGGTGAGTGAGCAGAGTGCCGATGGAGTAAACGGTGAAGGGGATGAGATGAGGTTGAGTTCAGCGAGCGATGCGGTGGTGCGGTAATAAGCGCGTGATATGAAGTGAAGTAAAGGAGGTGGAGGTTGTAGTCCGATGCGAAAGGATGAGGGTCGTTGCTAGCTTGTTTGTCTTTTTGGTGAATTATTTCTCGGCAAGAGAGCACACGACTTAAGTACAGTTCAGTCCCGTGGCATCCGCAAAATGGGGGCTGTGCTTAAAAAAGATTCAATCGGGAAGGGAGGGTAAGGGAGTTTCGGTATCTGGCGGAGGGCGGGAATAGTATGGGTTGGGGAACCTTCCTTTGTAACAGGTTATTATAGAACGTTGTTATGCGGGATTTCCCGCCGGGTCCATTATCCTTCTCTCTCGTCCCTTTCGTTCGTCTGTCTGTTTGTTTATAGCTGTTGCTACTGTAGGGCGGCGGTGCTGTACCGTATAATACGGGTATTCGTAGTATTGACAATGGTAAAATTCAAATTCGGGCGAGAAAAATGCCTCTCCTGGTCGGGGGATGGGTGTGCCCTTTTTATTTTTACCTGCCCTACGGTGGCTTTCCTATCTCCCTACCTATTATACCTTGCCTAACTTCAGTTTGAAATAGCTGGTGATATGATATGCAGTGACGCCTCCGGCCCTCCCTTTTTCTTCTTCCTTCCTCCCTCTGTGGGGAGTTTCCGATAGGATGGTGTGCTTGAGGCTTACGTTGCCAATCTGGCCGTTCCACTTTCCTTCCTATTTTACTCGAGGAGCCTGGGTTTTTGGAAGGGAGGTTCGGATTGTTCGATTTCTGCAGTCCCACCGGTAAATTATCACGGTACACGAGCTGCGGTACACGCATACCATAGCGGTACAAGCTACACGCACCCCCCATTTTAGCGGCAGAGGGATACAGGTAGGATAATCGCAGTTTGTGATCTCACCCAAACACCCTGGCGGCCGGTTCAGTGGTTGGTTTCTAGTTTTGGTGCGTTTCATGTCCTCCCCCCCTTTTTTTCTTTTGGATCGGACGGAGATGGGAGGGGGAAGAAAGGGAGGATGGGGAAGCGGGGATGACGGGGACCGGTTGTTTGCCCTCCTTTGTTGGACACAGTGGGCTGACGATACCGGTACGGCCAAGGCACAGTAAGGTTTCTGTTGTGATAGCTGGTAATTAGGACTGACGGCGTTGGAACAGACTGCGAGTGTTACCGGCCGAGAAACGGGTTACCATTTGCCTGCTGTCCTGTTTGCGGGCACCGGTGGGCGTAATGCGGTAGGAGTACAGCACCGGTACGGCAGGCGAGGAAGTACGATACTTGTAGGATACAGTATACCGGTACCGGTGCTGTATCTCTACCCATCTGCCATTACCTTCACATCTCATGGGACCTGTGCGGCTCTCACCATACCTGGGCGATCGTACCTGTTTTTTCGTCCGAGCCCTGCAGGGGTTTCGAGCTGGGATGGTGATGTGCTGGTCACCGGCAGGGGCTACGGTAGGGGGAGCGTTTGTAATCGCACCCGCACAATAAGGTGGGTGGTCACTACCTGTATATAATGCTGTAAAACGGCAGTGTGCTGTGTAGTACTGTACGAAAAAACCGGACCCACGGCGACAGCGGACCGCTTTTTTATCACCGACACCTATAGTGAATGCCGTTGCTGGTTTTCAACCATGTCCAAGGGGATACACTCCGCCATAGACCATCCTGATCTTCTCTACCGGCAATCTGATTTATCCTATAATACCACCCATAGCGATATATCTATCCAGTATCCACTTCCGTCCCCGAACCATCCACCGTAGCTACACACATCTCTGCTCACAAAAGACTTTCACTCGTAACATACCGTCCACCACGACTGGCCAATTCACTCAAGTCATCCCGGTACCAGAATCCCAGAGCGTTCCTGTTCCTTCGCCGCCTTGCCTCCAGTCTCCGAAGCTCGCAATTCTTAATTGCTTCCATCAGCCCAGTCAGCATATTCGTCAGGCACTTTCCTACGTTTCTTCCCCACTTTTTGGCCTTGCGCTTAGCCCTGTCAGCTGCGGTTGTATTGTAGGCTAGTTCCCGACCGGTTTCGTTGGTGGGTGGGGATAGCGTGTGGGGGCGGGAAAGCATGACGCGTTAAAGTTGGAGTTTGCGCGCTGGTTTGTTTGGAACAGTATTGCCCTGTTTGGCGTTTACTTTGAGGCGAGGTGGGTTTATTTTATTTTGGTAGTGGACGAAAGTGGGCTTATGATATCATCTCTCGGTACGTTGGAATGCCTTTGAAATACAGTCCCTGCACGGTAATCAGTTATCCGGCTTGAATAATTCCAGCGATAGTCTCAAGAGATAGGGTGTATATCACCCCTTTCATGTCACGTTTTGGGCTCGTGTTCTGCTCTACAGTAGTTGAAATTGACTAATTAGACACTGTATCACGACTTGGATGTTTGGTTTCACGACGGGGACTTTTTGCGCTTGCATCTCGGACACTACGATCTAATCAAATCCAATCTTGTCCTCGTCTGATCAAATCTCTCGCATCTCAAGGGCCAGGAACAACCAATCGGAGGATCGCTGGTTTTAATAGCCTTGATAAGCGAACCTTATCTATGGGCAGAACCCCTCAGAACCCTATCGTGGGAAGTGAACCGATAAAGCCCGCTCAAGAAGCCACGATACTTGGAACCAATCCCTTTCGGAGTGGGCTGTAGTATAGCTTGAGATGTGACGATAGCCGTTCCTTCCTCTTCCTACGATTGTGGTCCCCCTGCCTAGAAGGTTGGCGATGTTACAATATCATGGCGGTTGTTCAATATGCTATGATACTTGGGCTGGAGACTGGAAAGCCGGATATGGAAGCACCTTGTTATCAGAGATCTTACAGGGCTAACGGACGTAGCGGGAGAGCGCGGCTAGGTTGCGCTGGTCGGGTGCCGTATTGGAACTTCCACCCTAAGTTTCCGGCTTCAGCTCGGCCGTGCAGGTGCAGTGCCGATACCCCCGTGCCCCATGCTCTCTATAGCATTCCACTGTACCAGCCGTTCGTTATGGTAGGTAGCCAAGCATAGGGTAGCTATTGCGTCGTGCTGTGCGATATCTGAAGTGGCTACACCTGTCCTGAGGAATTGTTGTTCTTGCAGAAATTTTGGTCCTCCGTGCTCGTTCAGCGCAAATTGTGAGCGTAGTTGGAACCTTCGGGAGACGAAAACAAACAAAGACGTTCAGACTCTCCGGCCGGCGAGTGCTTTGGATTGTCCCTATGCCTGCCTTTCGTCTCACCACCGGCACCGCGCTGCTCCAAGATTATGGCATACAGCCCCCTTACATGGGCCCCCCGATTTACGATATTATCGCTCGACGCCTCTCCCTAGACGCCGGTTCGCAGACCCATCATATCCACAAGCGCCGAAAAGAAGCTATAGAGAGCGATGAATCCACAGCCTCGGCAGAGATCTAAATGGCTATTTTTGAAGCTGGAAGTTTAGAGCAATTATTCTATCGGTTGCCTCATATGGGGGTGAATCCCGTTAGGTATTCTTCATGGCTAATAGCGGTGCCCTATTGACCTCTCTTTCAGTTCAGGTAAGCCCTCCGGCCTATAGAATAGGGACTCGACTGTCAACCTATCCGGGTAGGTAAATATCTTGGTTTTGAGAAAGGCTGGGCAACCTCAGCCAGGACCGGCAGATACCATCTTCTGGTTCACCTGTGGCTAGATACCGTACATCTCATTTTTTACGGATCTTAACACCTTAGGCGCCGGTCCTGCAGTGCGTTCAACACCAATCAATGGCTCGGCTTTCAGAGGACACGGGTGAAATTGTCCTACGGAGGGTGGAAGATGAGAGCCCAAACTACAGTACGGGCTTTGCAGCGGGGGGCGATCGGGAGGTTGGGCTGTGGCTCCGGGGGCTGGCAACAAGGTAGCGGGAATATACGTCCAACGGTTCGCCCACGGGGGCCGAGGCGGGTGCCAGGTTTCAACGCCTAGACTATCATAATATCTTGTCAAAGGGCAACCGAGGATTGCCAGTGCCTAGGTGGCACAGGAGCGTAGAAGGGATTAATGTAAGCGCGGCTCACCTATGTTTAGGAGTTTCTTTCTTGCAGCCATACCGGTATCTGAGATTCGCGCCGGGCACTTGGCACACCAAGACCCACCATTCCGGGAATGTGCCGTACTGAGTACAGGTCGTGCAGCAATTCGCAGAGACCGAAACACACCCGAATTGAGGGCTTCCTGCCTCCGGGGTTCTACCGGTTTTCCAAAGTTAACTTTCAAACAACTTAGTAATACATCCCGATAGATTTGCAAGCGGCATACCGTATTTATCATAGATTTCCCCCCCTTTTCCATTACCAACTGTTTACCCAAGTTCCGGTCGCTTAAAATGAGTGAGGTTGATTCTCGAGATTACTGTACTAAAGTTATGATACTATTATGGTGCAGTACAAGTTCATAGTACCATCTCGATGCCCAAACCCTACGCGTGACCCCGAAAAATAAACACTATCCCTTAACCCGTTTTCAAACACTGGGGCTAAGGCAGTACTAGCAGAGAAGCAGGAGCAGCAACCGAGGATGTAGCTGTAAAGAGCATTAGTATTTCTTGGGGTGCGGGGGCGTAGGCAGGATTAGATTTACATAGACCCTCCTGCTTCTGTCATGGCCATGCTGATTTTTACGAACTTCGCTACATTCTGAGCACTACTCCACTTGGGATCCGCAGAGTGTTTCCTATCACAATTACTCAAATAGACTACATAGTGTTCAAGACTTTAAACAGAGCCAGATTTCTCAGCACTTTAAGGATAGATCCAGCTTTCCTTATTCTGCCCTAGCTATTGTCGATCGCAGTGTTAGTGCCGCGCTAAAAGTGAGTGAAATTCGGGACAGACGAAGGGATCATAGCGATATCACACTATTGCAATCTGGGCTCGTCTTAACTACCGTACGGTTGACGGATAGACGAGCACTGTCTCGTGACCCTAGAAGTTGAGCCTGTTAGAATTACTGCCATAGATAGCAATTATCAAGGATAGTACGATAGTCTACCTAGTATTGTATAAGCAACGGTCATAGAGACGACAACGTGATCGAACACTCTTGTGCACTTTCCTTTCATCTTATAATAAGCAAAATGTGAAATGCTAGCGTTGAGCGGCGTAAATACTTCCTCGGCACGTGACTACGAGAAGACACCACAGTCAGTGGAGCAATTGTGGGCAACCACGGCCTGCCCTGTCTTTTTTTTCTCGCCCTCGGTGGCGAGGTCTTTGTCTTCGTCAGGTGGCCACTAGAAGCACTAAAACCCGCGGCGGGAGGTATCAAATGATGCCACCGTACCATATGTCCGTTCGGTATCATAGGAATGTCGGGAAGTTAGATGCGCGGCCAAGGTTACGGAGTTGGTAGGGTCTTACTAAGGTTCATTGCACATTACCCTCTGCAAATCAACTACCGGTACAAGTACAGTAAGATGGAGCTAAGTTACTCGACTGCCGTATCATGCGCGTACTGTACGGTACTCGAGTACGGTACTGTGCGGGCACAAGTTAAGAGCCGTGCGCAACTATTTTGAGGGCCATTGGGGGTATCCGTGTTCCCGGCATACTCATATTTCCGCAGTGACAAGCCCCCCGACGCTGCTTTGCTCTTCCCCCTTAATGCGTTAGTCTCAACGCTCATAATGTCGTGACGTCCGTAAAAAGGGACTGCTATCGCACTTACTCGAGTACAATATCATGACATCACGAGTGGCACGGCAGGAATTACCGCCCCTAGGACCCCTTCCCCGCGAACCTCTATCATAGCAGTACTTAACCGGAGCGACAGGCTCCTATCAGAGCCTATCTCAATACCGTGCACTCGACACAAGAGAAAAAATGTCGAAATTGAAGGGTGAGCAATCCTCCGCGTATCGCGGTGATGAAGAGGGGGGGGAGGTCACAGGTGGCTCCTCCTCTGCAGCAACCCCTCCTCCAATTCAGCGCAAGCTGGATAACCCTGGGGAGGCGCTGCCGGAGTACTACGATTCTATTGGTGGATCAACGAAGCCCGTGAGGGGGGTTATGAGGGGGGAGACGGGGGCGGAGGGGGAGGCTGGTGCTGGTGCCCCTCCTGAATTTGAGGTGTATGTTCCTAAGACGAAGGTGAAGCATGCCAATACAATACTGGCACCTGAGGGTGATGTTCTGACTGTTTCCCATGACGAACATCTTAATACTGATGGCGAGGCCCTTTACCGGTAAGTTTCTGACCCTTCAATTTTGGATCTGTTTGTTTACTTGATCGGAACACTACACCAGATGCTCATCTACCTGATTGTTTACCATAGTTGGTTTTTAGAACAACGCTCGAGACCGCCACGCGTGCAAGTCCGCGTACATGGATATCACAGCGAATGGAGTTTCTCTCAGAGGAGATTTAAGGCGGTGACCGATTTCCACCTTATCTGTGATTTTACCCATTTGTTGCTGGAGCAGAATCATATAGGGGAGCCGACTCTAGCGACAGTTCCACCAGATAAAAAGGCCCACCGTGGTCACGGGGGGTTCAAATCTCTCGCCAAGGACTTAGAAGAGGGCGGGACAGTTCGAGACTGGGCTGATCGATACTGCGAGGACCAATCTACGTTCAAGGAGTGAGTTTTGCCCCTCTCTCGGATATTTCATAACACCGAGGCCTCAAACAGGCTATATGTTTGATCCATTCGTGCATCGTCCCATCCAGCAACCTACTCCTGCGGTTTACATATTTATGCATTCATTTCCCCTTCCCCCGTCCCATGGATATAGCTCATAGATCCGATCACAGATTCGTCATGAAGAAGGTGGTGCTCGGACACGATCGCGACTATCTGATGCGCCGTATAACGGAGTGCATCCGATCAACAAATTACCCTCATAACATATCGTTTGAGTTTCCGATCTACAATACACGAGTAAAGGTCTATCCAGAAAATAGAATCTCGAAGCTACGAAAGGCAGAATGGTTCCGGTGGATATTCTACCTCACCTTCCTCTGGATATTCGCATGGCCATACCTTTGGCTCGTGACAAAACGGTATAACGTTACTAGGATGACCTGGAGAATGTCTCGCCGGGTTCGAGATGAAAGTGGGGAGACGCGGAGAGAGTGCGTACAGACTGAGGGGGAGTGGATGCGCCAGTGGGGACCCGCCATCAAGCGCGCCGTGACGGCCAAAAAACAGGGTTATCTGTAGTGGTAGGAAAAATACGTATTTTATGATTATTATACCGTGTTTTTCGTCTTGTGATACATTAAATACAATACAATACATTACATAGGTGCCGTAAAACCGTTATCCACAAACCAATGCCCTAAGGACTAAGATTTCCTCCATATCATACGATAAAAAGGTAAATGCTAGTATACCTTGAAAGTTTTGTAATGTATAATATGCTGCTTTTTCTGATCCACTGTCTGCTGTGAACCATATTGCATGCATTTCAGCCAACAAACTGAAAATGGTACTTGTACAAACTAAGGATTCATAACTACATAATGCATTTGAAACCTTTCCTGTGGAACCTAGGTGAAGGGTATGCTCCTCTATGGCAATTTTCCTCTCTGGTTAGATATAGGATCTGATCCAACTCCAGACCGGGTCGGTATGATGCGCAGTACTGCATGCAGGCTCAGTAACCTGATTATGAATAATGAAGGAGGGCAAACTCAGGCTGGCATAAACAACTCTTCAGGTTTGGGCCGGGGGTCTACACTAGTGGTCGGGATACGTATTTTAAATACAAACGCGTATATATAATGCCAATCCCTAGTTACCTGTCGACAGGGCTCCAGTAATCCTCGCAGCCCTGACCAATATCTTTCTCGAGCGACTCCCGCGATTTGGGGAGCGAAAGCCCATGCGTGGGTGAGGCGGAGATTCAGGTTGGTAAATTCTAGATAGATAGAGGCGAAGCTGTGGTGGGATTTGTGTACAGTATTATGCCTCATGAGAAAGGGCCTAGACTTTGCTATTTTCGGCCTTCGATTTCGAACTCTTGTTTACCTATGCCCTGACTATTTTTTATTCTTTTTCTCCTCCTCCTCACTCGGATGGTGTTGCGCAGTTTCCCCACTTGTGCATCCAGATTACAATACTCGAGTAGTGTACGGGTACGACAGGGCACAACACGTTCTCCCACTCGTGGAGTATGTGCTCGTATGATACGAGCACAGTACGGTACTCTGGATGGCAAAAAAAAAAAAGTAAAAAAAAAATACCGTGCCTCCGTGTATCTGACCACTGATAAAAATGCACGAGTGCTGTTTTCGGGTTCTCGAGCGCTCGTACTCGTACAGTACCCGTACTGTACAGCACTTCTCGCCTGCTACGAGTAGAAACGACACATGTCGGCCGGGCGGCGTGTTGGGGAGGGGAAGTGGGATCAGGGAGTCTTTTTTTTCCCACAAGGTATCGAATGATTTCGTGAGCAACGTCTCTTTGAGTTGGTCGCAAGTCATTTTAGCTGGGTTCCATAGCCACACTCCCATTGGCTCGTTTCTAACCGCCCAACCGCAACCCGCGACTGCATCTTCGGTCCTATCTCAAGCCCCTGTACTAGTACCGTGCTGGTCTAGTACAGAGACATCAAACGTGTACCTCAGCACCCAACCGTTACAAGCCCACCCCGCAGTACCATATGTACACCCCTCTCCGTAGAATGTAGCGGTAACCCCTCTCCCCCTAGGCCTAGGTAGCTTGACTTTGGGCACTTTGTAGGGGCATTGTATGATACGCTGGCCAAAAGTTCAACGAGGCCCCGCGTCTGGCGCATTTGTTCGGCCAACACATCAAGACATCCCAGCACGATCGGCATCTCGGATGGAGTTTAGGGCGGTGCGAGAAATGGCCATTCGTTTGGTTCAAGGCGAGAGAAGGCTGAACCACTACCAAACTACGCACCGCACGAGCACGATATGGTAGGACAACTCGAGAAGAGCTTATGGCATGGTATCCCTCGCGGGGCGAGGGCTGGCGCTTAGGGTTGACGCGTTTTGGGTGGGGAGCTCTGAGATTCTTCGATGGGCCAATCTTAGGATTCCAGCGCAGTGATTGTCCACCATCCTTCGTTTGTTTTTTTTTTGGCAAGGAGTGTGGGGGAGGGAGGGAGGGCTAGAATTCTCAGTGGGGGGTTCTTTTGTGAGGCGTTGCAGAGTAGGCGGAAAATCTATCGGGCCTGTTGCGTTCTGGAAGGTATGGAAGTGGTTAGTGTCTGAACAACACATCCATGCGGAAAAATGAGTGGCAAGCCTACTACTGTACTCGTACAGTACAACAGAGGTATGATAGACACGTTGATGGCATGGCTCGAAAAAAGATCGACCAGCAACGCTGGATGTGAACAGAAAATGCTGACGATAGTCGGTGATCCAAGTTTTTCGGAGGCGAGGGAATTGGGTATAAAGACCACTTGGATTCCGCCTCCGGATACCTTTTTTTCCCCCTCCATCAGCATCACAATCAGAGCATACTTTCTAGCGAGACTCAAGCAAGCAAAAGATCCCTCACAACAAATTCCATCATATCAATCTTACCTTTTAACTTACCTCCCCTTCACTCCATCTAAATATGTCTTTCCATCACGGAGGATACGACAATGATGACGGCTTTGGCCCAGACCGACCCCAGAAGGAGATCCTCTTCCGCGACGAGACCATGCGAGAAATCCTCACTAGAGCCGTAGAAAGCGGTTCCCACGACATCGGTGACGAGCTAAGAGCAAGCATCTCGCGAAGTTCAACCTTCAACCAGGAGCGCAGGGTATCCCCTCCTCGTTCCTTTTCCCGCCAGAACTCCAACATGATAAACACCCCACCCCGCGACAGCAACCGCGGCCCTGCCGTGGAAACATACAGAAACGACCAAGGGGAACTCGTAACCCAATTGGTTGATGGTGAGGATGCCCCTCTTCGGGTGCACAACCACGACCCCGAGTGGAACGATCAGCCCAGGGTACCCTCACGCAGCAACACCGGCCTCTCCACGTACAGGAACCCCGATGGCGATCTCGTCCAGGCGCATACCGGCTCCGAACCGCCATCCCTCAGGACCTTCTCCAGACAATCCCCACCCCCTAGCGATGAGCGCAGAAGCCCACCGATTTACACTTCCCGGGACCGCGAGGGAAACCTGGTCTCGCAGTACGATGGCGACAGTTCAGAACTTCGCATCCGCACCCATTACCAGGACGACGAGCCCCAGCAGAGGTCGTATCAGAGAACGAATTCCGGGAGATATTAGATTGTTTCCTTTTTTGGGAGGGAGTTTTTTTCATTTTTGATTGGTTTTTGGTTTTCTGTTTTTGATGGGATGGGGGATGGGTGGGATTGGGTTTCGTGCTTTTTTGCTAGATAAGTCAGGAGGTAGAAATATAAATCGTTGGCGATCGAGTCCTGTTTTGGTTTCTGGGGAGTTGGGGGGTGATGGTGGTGGTGGTGGTGGTGGCGGTGATTGAATTATTAGAATGGTGAATGTCAATATACTCCTCCAGCCAATCCTTTCACGATCTGTGAACCAAAAGAAACCAAGCGACAAAATGTGACGGGAACAATGCCTTGGGATTAATCCCCCGCGTGGTGTCTGAATAGTACCCGGCCAACCACACGATTCTCGAACCCCCCCGCTCCATACTAGTCCACCTCCTCGCCAACTAGAATATCACACCTTCGTCCAGTACCACTTCAGCCCGGCAGCCTTCACACACCGCCAACCTCCCCCCCCCCCAAATCCTACTCCTTCCGCAGCTCAATTGTCATAAGCAGCGGCCCAACCTAGCACTAGCATTTCTTCATACTCGTACACGGCGGTCCGGATAGACTACAGGCGATATCGCCACCGAATCCCGGTTCAGTCTTATTACGTCTTTGCTTGTCAGGATCTGCAGGAGTGAGTCGGGGATCGTCGCGTGGTTCACGTCGGTTATCAGCGGGGGTCTTCTGAATGGTTCGCTGCTGGGCAGAGTACTCTTTGGGGATTGTTATGTTTGCGGTACTGCTGCGTGTTCACGATTGGCCTGGATTTGGTCGGTCCGGGGCGGGTGGGTAGGCGTGCGGTCTTCATTCTGCGTATGATACTGTCTTGTCTACTTTATAGCTTGCGTGTACAATCCGTCTCCGTTTCCCCGGCAGGGTGCTCGAGTCCTCCAGCTCGCGAGCACGGGAACTTGGATCCCCATCCGTCCAGCGGGTGTAGAGCTTCTTTCCGGGTGGCTTTTGGCTCTTTTGCGGGTTCCTGCGTTGTTCCTCCACCAACGGTAGTTCACCGAAGCGAGTGAGTCAGGGTGACGCACTTGCGAAACTGTTCTTGAGTGAGGTGGTGGTGACTTCTACTCCAGGAAAACTGTCAGGTTGATGGATATACGGAATTGGAAGAAATAGGTTACTATATTTCAAATAGCATGTCCTCTATTCACTGGTTATGCCCATTCATCGATGGGCTTTATTCGCCGAAGGAAAGAAGGAGGGGGAGGGGAGATACAGTCAGTTGGCCGGTAGACATGAGCGGACATCTGAGCATCCCAATACTCTACCCCCCCCCAACTCCCGGGACTTTCTACAAACAAGGATGTACTTTCCCCCACCTGCATAATGGCGAACACGGCGGTGGGAATGGAAGTCGCGTACATACAAACCCCGATTTCAACGCCGTGAAGTAAATCCTGTCGGCGAAATTCTCAATCTAGTTGGGGAGAAAACCTGGTGTTGTTCGCTTCCAAATTCCCCTCCAGTTTTTTTCTCTTGTTCTATTCACTTCTTAAGCGCGATATAAGGCTCCATTGCGAGAACCCCTAGGCGAGTGAGTAGGTGAGTGGGCGGGGATCACCCAGTCCTAGTCGATATTAGAATACAGGTATATCATATTATATCGTATTTACCAAACTAGCTACCATCTCACTACTACTGTACGCGGTCAGAAATTCACTCCCAAGGCTTAGCGTCAAGGGCTACACCATCGCTAAGCCCCCTCCCCCCTAAAAAAGGACAAATTCCCTGTTGCTGTTATGATACATGCACCGCGTCCTTTATGCCCGCCTCGAACGAATTCCTGCTGCCACTCACCCTCTAGTAAACCCTAACCCTGTGTTATACCTATGATTCACAAGCTACCGTATGATATCATACTTGCCAGAATAAATCCCATTCGAAGAGCATTTACCATGAAATCGCCCAAGCATGATCTAGCGCATATGGGGAGAAGTGACAGGAGAAGAAATGCACTCCACCGTGCCGTCCCGAGATGAAAAAATTAAGAGCAATACTGGCGGGAAGGGGTGGCGTGACAGTAAGGGTTCTTGAAGCTAGCGTAGGAACTTCGGATCCACAGAGAAGGAAGCGTTAGAGGCGCTTACGGTACCGGCGCCACGCACGGGAATGTTGGACAAGAGGGCGGGACGGAGTGGGGTGCCGAAGGTGATAGCCAGTGGTCGGGGTGGCCAACCGGGGGCGTGGAATCAGGCTAAGCCTTGTACAGTACCGTAACATTCTTCTCGGCCGACGCCGGGCCGGGATACGCATCGTCGTGTGGATGCTTGCATTGGGTGGGTTTGTGAGAGAAAGGGTCAAGCTGCTCTGCCGGATAACTTTACCGTATTCACCATGCGTGATCAAACTCCTAGGCGCAACTAGTGTACTCGTCCCTGCTCGCGAAAATGTTTCTCACGTCGACTTGGCGGAAGTGCTCTTCCGGACTAACTTAAGCTGGACAGCTTTGTCTTCCTTGCACCAGGCAATGAGCCATTGGAGCTTCCTCCTCCAGGCCTTTGAAAGAAACTACCTATCCGCCCCCCGCTGCCACAGTGCCAAGTTCGGGAATACGCTTAACTTATGTATCATTACATACCCGCCGACCAACCGGAGTCTCGGGAGGGCCATACCGGGTTTGAAAAATTTAACGTGGGCTCAAATTCTCAACACGACTTTCATAGACACACAAGAGCATAGCACGTGATTTCATGGGATAATCAAGGCACTGTGGATCGTGGGGTAATTTCCTGATTTCAGAGCTCACTCCGGTCTTCAGCCCTTAGATATTAGTTCACGTTTTTCCAGGGGAATGAATGTAAACTCATGGTAGGTATGATACAGTCAAAAGGTAGTCTTGGCAGTGCAGATCTCAAATCATGTGCGGATACATGTTCATGGAGAATTCACCCACTCTACGTAGCCACGCTGATCGGTTAACTTGGCCTGTTGCAACAATAGATCTGGACTACTTTGTGTTCGAGCTTAGGATTTGCAGTACTCACACATAATCACTCGATATGAAATATAAATGTGGGCCAATTTTATATTTCTGAAGCCCTATTCCCCCCACTCCATCTTTACAAAGTATGGATAGCATGAACCAATATGGTTCTGTTCATGGTGGATACTGTTTAAATACGCTGGTGCGGGTACTGTACAGTACAGCAATCCCCTAGTGCACGTAAAACCCGTACGCTATATCGGTGCACGCGTTTCTTCACTAGTTAGACCATATAAATCTCTACTCATTTTTTTGGCACACTCGGGCTTGCCTTATACACTCCTCAGACACCATACCAGAGTTAGGGTTTGTTTTCTCAGAAGGTTTTTTTTTCTTTTTCCAATTATTGACCCAACGGAGAGACCACGTGAAATATCTTGTGGTTCGCCATCACTTGCGGGTCTTCAATCTTTATATTCCAAGATAAACGCTCATGATAAGGGTTAGTTAGATCCTGACACGGTGCTTGAGTCGGAAAGGGAGTTGGAGGAATATTCGCTGAGGAGTAGGAAAAAAAAATAGGACTCATACAACATGCCGCAATCCAATACACTAGTCATGCCACGGTATTCCGCAGCACATACATTTACGCTACTCCTGAATCAGTAGTCCTCTTGCTACCACCCCCTTTTGGTTTGGAAGAATGGAGGTGTGCCTTCCACCCACCCACCTATGATATCCATCTCCGCTTTCAAATTAACCTGTTTTAAGTATTGAGAAATAGTATATCCAATTAGGACACACCGAACAAGGCCTGAACCTACCGTGGGCTAACGCAGTGATGCCCACCGGTTATCTGATAGCCAATTACCAGAGATTTTGCGGTGGATAACTGTTGCGGCCGGTTCAACCCCTGCAGATATTACAAATGGAATCTAGAAGGAGACGAT
Source organism: Tuber aestivum (assembly GCA_900010015.1). Taxonomy (NCBI): domain Eukaryota; kingdom Fungi; phylum Ascomycota; class Pezizomycetes; order Pezizales; family Tuberaceae; genus Tuber; species Tuber aestivum. The sequence goes on from LN890979.1 coordinate 193,171, forward strand.
TATTTGCTCAATCTTTGTCATACTTATTATGGGGTTTGATATAGTACCTAGATTAGTACCCACCGGTCTCAAACGACTCCCCCCCGGGCAATAGCCCTGTGTCGGATAACTACTCGCTAATTTCATAAGTATGATATCCGGCCGGCCGTCTGGATGCGGAGGCCCGCCCGGTCACAGATCTTTAGGGCATGGGTGTCCGGGTATCTTTGAAATTCACGGCACCTCTTGATAGGGAGTGAAGAGTGTGACAGCATTCAAGCTGGTCGCTGGTTCCTACCGTCAGAGAGGTGGTCAGATGAGCTATCGAGAAAAATTGTGGACACCACGCCAGCTATCTTGGGCCCTTCACGGCATACTACCTTAACATATGAAGAAACGCATACACGGTGGCTCCGAATACTACTTGTTCCCGAATTAGTTTTACGGGGAAATTAGAGACCCGGAGCACTACTTGTACCATACTACACCCCAGCCGGGAGAAGGCGCCTGTGGGCCTTCTGGGAGTCCAATATTTTGAGAGGACTTCCGTAACTTTGGGCGGTGTTTATCCACTTGGCTCCTCAACCCCAATCTCGGGCCTTTTTAGCATGAAGGTCGCAATTCATGTATCTCACACGCCATAGCTATCGTGAGATATTACCCGTAGAGCGCTCTCCACCCCTCTATGAGCCAAGACCTTGTTTTAGCTGGTAGTGTGAAACTGGCAGCACAAGGCTTCCGCACGGTACGACTTGAATTGGGTTTCGTGAATATAGGCAACCGCTGCCTGCTCCCGAAAAAAAAAACGATCTGCAATTCATTCCTATGACCTATCGTACGAGGGTTGCGCCAGGCTATTTATACCGATTTTTGATAGAACTAGTAGTAACGTTGTTGCCCCAAGGTAATGTGATTCTACAGTATGTGGTTAGCCAAAAGCCGTATCGTAGGGCAGAGAGGGCGGGAGGTCACTGATCGGGCCGTATCACTAGCTGAGCTTCTCACCACCGCTCTCTATGCTACTGCGGACCGGGGTAGCTCTTGTACAGTACGCGAAAAACCCAGTATAAGTCTACTACCCACCATCGGGTAATATCCCCGCACTTATTCCCCTGAATCCCCCAGCACACAAATTATGTAGAGACCAGATCCTTACCCCCTAGCCAATGTGTAGAACGTTATTCAGACTCCAAACCCTTGACCTCCCCCGAGAATGCCGGCAGAGGGACTGTTGATCGTATGAATGGTACGATAGAAGCCCATTGGGCGAGCCCGTAACCCCTGTTTACACCGTTGAAATTCATTCCTACACGCAACCCACAACTCAAATCCGCAATTTCTGTAGATCTTGTGGCTTCTAAGACGGATACTTGGGGGTTTTGTTTTCGTGATTGGTGGGTCGCCCATGGTGTGTACAAGGGTGACAAGCTCACCCTCCTCACCTTCCCGCACCTTGCCGGTAACGAGTTGTAGGTTGACACGGGTACGAGCTGAATTGTTGATTAGTCTACTCCACAAGCTCCCGTGTACCGGTATCTAGAATGAACCGTCTGGGGAGTCTTTCAATGCCCAGGGTATGGTTCTCCCGGTCCCGTTATTTTATAGAAACCCGTGAAGCGTAATTATTTCTCCTTACCTTAAAGTTAGTACCGGTATAATAATAGTGGTTCTGAATAATTCGTAGACTTCTATTACGCCCGCTAATAATTGTGTCACCCGATTGAACTCAACCCCGCCCCGTATCTACCGAATTGCTCCTGGTGTGATATCATAAGACACCAAAACTATTGTGTGACACCGAGCGCAGCGTCTCGTATAACCCCCGTCAGAAGATTACCGCAGTAGAACGAATAGAAGCCAAGACAGGGCAGGCCCGTATCCCAAGGCTCGGGATCATTTAATGTCACTCGAGGCTGAGTGTGAGCCTGATCTTCCGGATACGGTACCAGTCTTCTATTGACGGTGTCAATTTCACACTGGCCAAACGCCCTGTCGAATAAAACATCTAATATACAAGTGGCAGCTAGAGGATCGAGCTATTTATGGAAGGATTTTACTTTGGGCCCTTCGCTTCCTATAAAATATTCCCGGGCCGTCTGATATTAAAAACTAACAGAGATGTTATAGAGGTGGATCGATCTCGTTTCCGGACGCTGCGCCGATTGGGAAAAGAGGGGGGGACACTAAATTTGGGATATGCCAGAAAATCCTTCCAAGTAGGAAGACTAGTCTTTAGGCCCAACCTGTCAGGAAGGGATGGTCGGGGGAGGTACCGGATCCGTATACGATACTGTGCACCTACAGAACACTCACATACCGGTACCATGGTGGACGTTCGTATTCTGGATAATTGTTAGCCCAGCCGTAAGCGAAACGGGACACGGATGTTTACGTCAACTCAGCACAGAACAAAAAGGTCCCCCTGGTTCCTCCTCCTCCATTGCCTCTACCCCTCTATATAAGAGAACAGCAAATCCCACAAAATCCCAATCACCAAAGGTGCACCACTTCTCACCACCATTTTCCACAACAGCAGAAAAATGAAGCACCTACTATCCATCCTCCTTTTCGCTGTCATAGCGCTTGCGGCCCCTGTTTCTCAAAAATTTCGTCTCAGCATCTTATATACCGACGGAGAAACTGGTGAATCCTCATCGGTGGAGTATCTTGGGTTGAAAGATGGTGTAGCAGTGATTACTAAGGATTCGTCCCTAGCTATCACAGCGGTAACTTTCCCCGGATTATTGAACTTCCTTCTCTATCAGAAGTAGCAACTAACATGGCCAAAGTACCTGGACCCTGACCCCCTTGGAATGCTTTACACGGACAAGAAAGTCCCCGGTTATCTATTCCCAACAGCTGACCCAAATGTATACGATTTCCGCTTCGGCGGTATCCCGAAGGTTCCTCTTATTCCCTCTTCCATAAGATCTCCTCGTACAGTACTAACGGCCGGTAGATGGCCGGTGTCTTATATACGGAGTTCACTTTCGTAGACCGTATCTGCCAGGCCTGCTTCCCGGACAAAATACTCGCGTATTCCCCGCCAAAGGACGGTTCTAGATACCAGGGCCAATTCAGGGCTTACAAGGTTGGCGGGGACTGGGTTGTTAAGTTTCACACCTCGAAACCTAAGTCGACTGTGGGTAGCGTTGGTATCGATCTGGTTCGACAGGTAACCTAGGCTTGGTAGGGTGGTGATTTGGGAGAAGACAATTTTTATCCTGCTACGCTTTTTTCCTAACGGAGAACTTCCTTTCGTGTAGCTAGAACAAATGATACCAATGACTCTTTCCCTATTTTTTTTTACTTTTCGAGAACGTGGAAGTTGAGCTCTACGAACGGTTGCGAGACCTCCAGTACCAGTTTACTACAAGTAACTATCGTGTTTGGACCCCCTAATTCGGACCAAAACACAAGAAGGCGAGCAACCGCCTAATTTAGCCAAGGCGCTGAATTCGCGAGTGACGGGAAACGATCGCCATATTGGCGGGTGCGCACGCTTGGCGGTCGTATTGATTAAATGCAGTAGGGAAAAGAACACATCATGTCCCCAATCCATGTCGAGGCACACTTCACGACTAACTCACCTCCCATAAATGAAGCTGATCTGAGAGGTGTCCCCTCCTTCTTCTTATTAATACTTGTTTGTTAGGATTCACGATATTCGTTTTTAGAAGGAGTTTCTGCATCCAAACTTATGCGCTAGCATGGCAGGACTTCCCCCAAATGTTAAATGTTATGCCTCCTATCTCGACCAGGTGCGAGGGTAGCGAAGAATATCCATAAAATGCGAGGAAATCGAGCCGAAGATCCTAAGCAAAGACTATTGGTACCGGTACAGTACTCGTATCTCGAAAAAGCACCCAGTTCTGCCGACGGCACCACAAGCCGGAAAAATTCTACCGTTTGGCTCAGGTCGCAATACCGTACTCGAGTAGGCCTACTCATAGGGAAAATAATTGTTCGACCCCAGGCCGAACAATCACTACTGACAAGAGAGGCTTTTTGATTTCAAGATCGCATGAAAGCAGCCAGACACCTGTTGCGCCGATCCATGGTTTCAATTTCTGGATATATGAACCGGAATACCGCACTTGTACCATGATAGCCGAGTTTGGTGTTGAGGCATTTTGTATGGGTGCCTCGAGTAATGACTGCCTGCAAATGTAATCGAAAGTAGGCCAGGACACACCTCAAGGGATCGGATATCGCACTAGTCCCAATTTGGCAAAATATCTATGTTTTGGGGGTACTATTTGCACAGCTTTTATATTAAGATGAGTTTTGGGAGTTTTGGTCTCCCCCAAGAGAAATCCCGAAGAAGCCGAGAATTACCCACAAAACTGGAAAGACATCAACAAATAAGCCAGAGGTTTTTTCAATAACCAAGATGAATAATAGCCGTGCGCAGGTTCATCGAGGACGGAACCATATTCGCTGATGACAAAAGTGCACTCACAAGGTTCTGATGGCGGGGCTCAGACCTGCTAGGCTGCTGCATTGGAATCCCCTCTCTAGCTCGATGACCGCAAATGGGGGGCTTGCAGCTGATCCTCATCGAGAGGGCAAAATATTTAAAAGATACTCCGGCTTCGCTTGCTGCCCCTTGCTCTACTTAGCGTTTCCTCAGGAAGCTATCCACCAGTGACTCCTCTATTCTATTAAGCACCCCGCACAAAGTTAAAGGCTAGCCGACCTACAAGTTGGCTGTGTTCTCGATTTCTCCACACACCGAACATCCGCAAGCGTCTGCCAACTGTTAATTCTGTTCTCTAGATCCGAATGGTGAAGTACGAGGTCGACGAAGCGTTCTTCGACAATCGACACTATGGACTCACCCCCCGCGACCTCGATAGTGAATCCGGAATCTATTTCAAGCACACCTACACACGAGGTCTTACGAAACGGGACGACGCATACTACACGCCAGCAGACTACAAAGAAAAGCCCGAAAAGGAAGCCCCAGCCACGAAACCTCCATCCCAGACCGTCACCGTCACCGAAATTGCAAACCTGCCGCTTGTTCGGGTATCCTATAAGGCCCATATTTTCACGACCGCCACACGGACTGTATTAACTCAAAGGTTTTATCATCCCGGAAAAGCGCCGATTGATGGAGCGACCTATAACTTCCCACTGTACGCTGGTTGCTCGGTAGTGTCATTCGTTTGCCATGTCGGTCCGAAAAAAGTCATCACAGGTGTAGTCCAACCAAAGGAGGTTGCCAGGGCGACATATGAGAAGGCCAAGTCCCAGGGACATACGGCAGGTCTACTGGAGGAATTCACCCCGGAGATTTTTAAGACCAGCCTCGGGAATATCCCCGCCGGGGCTAATGTTAAGGTTGAGATCACATATCTTACGGAGCTGAAGCATGATACAAAGGTGGATGGTATTCGGTTTACCGTGCCCACTTCCATTGCTCCAAGATATGGAGACCCACCTGAAGGGCTTTTTGGGGACGAATATAAGATCCGCGTCGCGAAGGGCGTGTCCTTCTCGATTTCCGTGACGATGGGGGAGAGGATACGGAGTATCGAAAGCCCTTCGCATAAGGTTTCCATCCAAGTTGGAACTCATGAAGCGGTCACCAAAAAGAACCCTAATCCAGCAAGCCAATACGATGACAAGAAGGCGCTTGTGACTCTATCTCAGAAATCTATGCATTTGAGTGGAGACTTTGTCCTTCTTGTCACCACCGCAACGCCTCGATTTCTATGTACCCCTACGGCCCTGCTTGAAGAGCATCCCAAAATACCTGGCCAGAAAGCCCTTATGGTGACGCTCGTTCCGCGCCCCGACCATCCCAAGACTTCCCACTCACAAAAAAGTGAGATAATTTTCATAGTAGACCGATCTGGGTCTATGGAGGATATGATCCCACCCCTAAAATCCGCCGTGAGTGTCTTCATTAAGTCATTACCAAAAAGGTGCAAATTCAACATCTGTTCATTCGGCAGCGAGTATTCGTTCCTCTGGGAGAAGTCGCAAGATAACACCGCACACTCAGTAGAAACTGCGTTAAATCTTGTGGACAGATTCGAGGCAAATATGGGGGGAACTGAATTGCTACAGCCTATTCGGGAGACTGTGGATCGGAGATCGACAGATATGAATACGGAAGTCATCGTTTTGACCGACGGGGAAATCTGGGAGGAAGATAATGCGCTAGCATTTATAAAACAAGCGGCCAGGGACAGCAAAGGAAAGTTAAGATTCTTCTCCATCGGTCTTGGATCGGAGGTCTCCCATTCATTGATCGAGGGAATCGCCCGGAGTGGCGGCGGTTACTCGCAGATTGTTGCGGATGGTTCGGATGAGCAGGATACAGGTGGATGGGAAGGCAATGTAGTGAAAATGCTTAAGGCAACATTGACGGAACATATTGATCATTACAGCCTAAAGATCATCCACGATGGTTTTCACGAATCGGACGAGGAAGATAGCGACAGTGAGGAGAAACACACTTCCTCCCCCGCTGCTGGCCCTAGTACAGCCAACGCGGGGAAGAGCGCGATGGCCCCTCAGGCACCAAAGAAGCTTTCACTCTACAGTACCAGTGCAGATCTTGGGACGGCTCCTACATCCTCTCCTTCCGATGACGAACCTTTCGCCGGAAGACCCGGGGCAACGGCCGATCCTGCTCTCTTGGAGGACAGATTTTCACATCTGAGAAGGCTCCAGAGCCCTGAGCTGCTCCAGGCGCCATACCAAATTCCGCCTCTGTATCCACAAGTACGGACTGTGGCTTATTTTCTCATTTCTCCAACGGGGGATCGTTCACTCCGAAACCCCACATCGGTGAAACTGCAGGGAACCTCTCTCGATGCCGCAAGGGAGCAATCGATTCCGATCACCCGGCTCGACAAGCCCGGTTTAACAATTCATCAACTCGCGGCACGCATGGCTTTAAGAGATCTAACGGATGGTTCAAGCTGGCTGCACTCCGGGAAACACGGAATTGGCCCCGAAGACGTCTCATTCCAAGAGTACGTCGAGAGAGAAGGAGAGTCCCTGTCGATCAAATGGGGTCTCGCAAGCAAGTGGGCTAGTTTCGTCGCGGTGGAAGATGAATTCCTGGAGAAGGAGATTACAGAGAAAGCCGCCACAAAAGCTAACGCGAAGCAGCGAGGCAGAGAGGGTAAGATTGATAGCGATAGCGATGATAGTGACAGCGATTTTGTGTCTGCCGATAGCTGGCCGAATGCCGGAACGCCTGAGCCCAGCTCTACCATAACTTCAGTCACAGATATGCCCGCGAGTGCATTTGGTGCGCTCCCTTTGGGAAAACAACCCCCGGCACACATAGCCGCCCCGAGCCTTTTGAAGGTTCCACCGCCCGTGGTTTCATCAGGGAAAATACCTGGGCCTTTTAGCGTAATGCACGTTGGACAAGATAGCATGTCGATGATGCTGCAACCTCGTGTTGAAGTCGCGAATGAAGCTTGGGATCACATGCTTATCAACAACCCTATTCAAAACAGGATGCTATCAACCCATAGTCACCATTCATCTATACGTTCGTATTCTCTAGTTCCCCTTTCCAAAAATTACTAACCCCGTCCTAACAGGACGGAAAAGATATTCTTACAATCCGACCGCCTCCAGCGAAACCTATAATATAGACTCCGAAGCTAAACGACTAGCCACTGCCAGCGACGGCGAATGCTCCTTAGGAGAGGATGTTGGTGAGGAGAGCGATGTTGTCTCAGAATCCTCCGGCTCTATAGAAACCAAACCCTACCTGAACCAGCAGGAACAATGTTACTCAGAACTGCCCTTCGTCGCACTCACTTCCGTCAGCTCATCCACAGTATCATCTCATCAAGAGGTACCCACCCTCATCGGCCCTGAACCCAGCCAAAGTGACACCCCGCACCAGAAAGTCGTCAAAATAATCCGCCTGCAAGAGTTCATTGGCTCGTTCCCGGTGACTGAGGAAATGGCGCGGTTGATCGGCCTCGAACCGCTAGACGCGGAGGGGTTGGCGATGGAGTTGTTCCCGGACAAGGTTACGGACGCGAGCAAGATCCTGGCTATGACGGCGCTGGTGGTGGCCTACCTGGAGTTGGAGATGTACGAGCACGAGGATATCTGGCAGATGATTGTTGAAAAGGCCTGCGAGTTCGTGGAGGAAGGGTGTGAGAGGGCTGAGGCCCTGAAGGAGAAGGCCAAAGGGGTTATCCAAGAAAAGGTTTCAGCGGTTGGTCATTCCCACGCCCCGGGAGTCGTGAGTGCTGCTGCTTCGATACTGACCCAGAGCAGGATGATGATGAGGAGGAGTGATCATAAATGATCACTCGTCATTAGTCAGGAGGTTTTTTTTTTAGGGGCGGAGCTGGATGCAAAAAACATGAAATAAGTTATCATAATAACATAACATTTTATACATGTCTTAACTGTCTGATCTCTAGGAATGGAATTGCCCTGCCCCTCGTCATACTCGCTACGTGATATCTTATGACCCAACCCGCATTCAACCATGACCACCCCCCAGAAAAAAACCACCTAACTTAGACCTTGCGAGTCAATTGATTGATGTATGGGGTAGACAAAAATTCAAAAAAATAATACCACAGACTTCCCACCAACCCACTGACAGGAACAAAACCCCCCCAAAAAAAACTCACAACCCACCCGCAACGCCCAAAGTACCGCACTAGACCTTATAGAAAAACACCACACCCACCGCCCAAACAAGCGATCGCAAAACCAAACAAGCAGGCAGATACCACCAACTAAACCCCCACATCCCAATCCCCCCACCCAACGACCAAGAATCCCAATACCGACCAGTACGATACAAGCACCCACCAAAACATACCACAATTCCACAAGAAACTGCACGCACAAGCTCCAGAAATGGCGTAGTTACCCGCGGCGAAGCTAAAGTCGACTGACCAACTCAATCAACCGACAAATCAACTAATTAACTAACCAATTCGGCATCACAAGATTTTAGCAGAGTCCTCTTTCAGTACCGTTATTCTTCGGGGTGGGGATGGTGGACGGATTACTAAGGGATGGCGGGGTGTATGAGTCGGTGAGTGGGTGCGCTTCGTAAGGGATGGGAGTTGCGCTGGGGGTGGTATACCCTGCCATGTTGTGTCGCAATGGTATTATGGTTCGTGCGGACCAAAACCGTAACCAGATTTTTAGCTGTTTTCAAATGATTATACCATCAGATCCAGCTACCTAGGTAACTTAAAAAAACCTCTGCATTATTCTCATAATCTTTCTCAACAATGTAGAGGTTTTTTTAAATCATTTGAACAATCTGGTTTAGTGGTATAATCGTTTGAAATGAGGCATTTTTGGTGTAAATAGAGAAAATGTGTTACGCACAGCCACAGTTTCACTTCAAGTTAGGGCACTATTTGGTTTAGTAATTACATTTTTGTATCTAGCCCCTACATAAAAATATCCTGCAACCAATAACCTATAAATCTTTACTACTAGTCCAGGCATTAGACCTATGATACACTATTGGGCTTTCTTCCGGGTTGGGTTGTGCGGGTACGGTACTTGTGGTTTGGGGTGTGTTGATTGCCATATCATACCCAGCAGCCAGTTCGAGTCGTTGCTGAGACGGGGTCTTCTAGGGGGTTAGGTTGTGAGCGCGGACGAGTGTACGGTATTCAAGGTGTGGTTTTTGGAGATAGGGGCTGCATGAAAGTTATGATAGCGAAAGCTTAGCTGTAGGATCTCGGAAGAGGGCAGTGGTCTGAGGCCTGGTTTCGGAGTTGGCAGAATATTGGTACAGACTAAAATATTTTGATCGCGATGAGTGTATTAATTCGTAAACTAGTGTATGATACAACTTAACTTATTCTCCGAACTATCCTTCGAGTTACCCCGCATATCCTTCTCTCGCTCCCCATGAGTAGCAATCCCAGAATTGTAACCTACCTTGCCCCATCCCACTTGCAGTAACCTACTCTATTCGTGTCATCACTTAAAAACCAAGGACATCTCTTCTACCATCACACCCACTCACTCACTCACCACCAATTCAGTCACAACCTCACTACAAAAGACATCACCAACCCTCGATCGCCACCCCCATGCACCCCCATGCACCCCCCAACCCCAAACATAAACCAAAGCCATACAACACTTACCCCTACTATGATTCCCCATTTCCGTTCCCGCCACCTCCCCTCCCACCCCTTCGTAGCGGTCACCGGCACACCACGCGGCGCTGCAAGCACCCGCGCCAAATCAGATGAAACCTCCATCCCATTGCACTCCCTGCCTTCTTTTCCATGTCTTCTCACCTTTACAACACGGCACAACCCAGCAGGAGCACATCAGGCACTGACAGCCAGTAGTCCACAACAAGCCTTCAAACCATCACCCCCATTATCAGCAAAAGCGAGGATGGGTCACCATCATATCACTGTCACGTATCTCGGAAGTTACGTCCAGTCTCGAAACCAGCTGTATGCTTTTTTCCGTCTCCTACCGCCTTTAGATCGGCCGGGGATCCCTCGCTCCAAGCTACTCCCCCGTATCTACCCGAAGGAGAGGCACACCGTACCGTAGGAAGTCGTTGTGAGATATTAGGGCATGAATTTCTTGTTGATTCCTAAATAAATAAAAAAAGATAATTATGTTTTCTTTTTTCTTCTCTTTTCCTGCAAAAGTGCATCCATGCGGGTGTCCGATGGATCAGTCAGTAAGTGCAAAAGAACACAGACCGAGAGAATCGAAGTTGGAAAGAAAAGGTTCGGTGCATATTCGTAGTCTGGTATTCAAAATCCATCCAGCCAGCCAGCCATCCCATTACGTTCCCCCCATCTTTCTCTCTGCGTATTTCCTCCCCGATCAGGGTATAGTCAGTGTAAAGTACCGCAAAGCAAGCTCCCCCTTCAACGATATCGATGGTGACAAAAACTAAAAACCACAATTACCATTCACTTGCTCGGTAGCAAGTTCCTGTAACTCCAGAGGCAACCCACTTGGCTTGTGCGTTTTCTTTTTCTTTTCTTTCCTCTTTTTATTTCTGCAATCAAGGGAGTCCCTAGTTCGGACGTTCCATTCCTCCATTTCCAAACTAGCAGAGATGCATCCCGCTGCTGCTGCTACACCCCCTGCGTGAAGAGTCGAGTTTGAGATGGGAGATCAGAATCGGAGATTCTGCTTTCCTTTTGCGATAAAAAGCCAAGCTAGAGAACCGGCCTTCTCGTTTCCTTGCAAAAAACACCCCCTCTCGCCTACACAATGTAGGTCAATACTCAGCACGGATTTGAAGACCAGGGAATGATCCATTCGATCAATTGATTGTCGCACTACATAATTAATATTCCGAAGGGATCATGATAGAGAGTTCGGAAAAGACGAAATGTCGATAGCTGGACGGTGTTTGATTCGCCGGGGTTTGCAGATTTCGATCCTGGCTTGGCGGGTTCTTTCCAACCTCTCCACTCGCCGGTAATCTCGGCAGGCCGTAAACGGAAGTAGACTAGGGTCGACTTGACAGTTGTTCAGATGTTCGAGACCAAAAACAAGGGTTCTTTGCGGGTTGCTGAAGGAAATGCTGCATTGTACCTGTATTCCCGTATTTTCCTGCAGGATCATAAAGGTCAAAACGCACCTATCGACCTTATGAAATAACTAAAAAAAACTAATCCCAAACTCACATCTGCCATATCGGTTATTGTAATGCGGTGAGCTGGTTCGCCTGCTTCCACTTAAAAGCGGTAGGCCCTTCCCAATAAAGTCTCCGCTAATTCTGGCATTCAGAAAACGAACGACTGAATGGATAACTACCGGGATTTTGTAGGTGATTCCTTTTTTGCACCTCCCGGGGATCGGGAACTGGCAATATAATAGCAGGTGCATGCTAGGAATAATTGGTGATGCTCTGGCTGTTCCAGGAATTTTATTCCGGGCCAGCGATGGGGTCCGCTTACCATCGTTGGTACCCAGTAAACAAACGGAACGCAGAGCTGAGTATTCATCGATATCCACCGCACCCTTTAAGGAGAGTGTGATAAGAATGAAAGAATTCTATACCCGAACACCCTGTGCGATGCCCAGGGAAGGGGGGGATCTTCCTGTTAGGTTCGACAGTTCCCACTTTTGCGATTGTCTGTAGCGATTGGTTCCTGTGATGTCGATAAAATCACGCAAAATGCGTAATCAAAACCAAAGCCACAAGATGGACTGATTGGATCTCATAACTCTACGCCTATGTATTGCCCAATCATCCGGAAGAAATACATACACAAGGCGGATGTATCGGGTACGAAATGCTCGGGTGCCGGAATCCACCTTTTTACTACAAGGATCCACCAAAACATGGAATATTGCACTTGCACTGTTCCGAAAAATGACTCTGCGGTCCGGGCCTTGGACAACTCAACGCCACCCGATCCGTGTTGTGGCAGCGCTTGGGTCCTTGCTTCGGCAATGCTAGCCTTCGCATAGCCAGGGATGGGGCTACGGATATGCACCTATTGGCGGCCAAAGACACCGAGACACCGAGACACCAAGGCAGTTCAAGAACAACCGTACCTCCAACGTGGCCTCTATTCCACCTGGCCCCTATCAGCTTCCAGTGGGGCACCAGTTTTGGAGGACCTATAATAATGCTCTCCTCACCCGGCTTGACCTGGAATAGCTCCTGAGTGGTTTAGAAGCCCGAGCTGGATACCCCCCCTCTCATGCACCACGGCATGGTTACTTGTACCTCCCGAGGAAGCCTGCTTCTCAGGTGGTGAGAGCGGACAAGTTGGTACCGACCTAGATCGAATTCATGTCACTCGAGCACAAATTCTCTGCAAAACGCCGCCGTAAGCCTCAGATATTTCCACCTTGAGAGGATCGGCGATACCTACACCGGAGGCACCGCCAACTGCTCCAATGCATGCCAATATCTACCGGCAGGGGCCTCTGGGAGTACTGTTGTTATACTTCCGTTAACGGTAATGATTCCTGCTACACAGTATACTCAGCGAGGGGTAGGGAGCTATGTTTGTCAGCCATCCTCCATTGCTTAACCAGGGTTTTGATACTCAGGTCCGTTAGGGTTCCAGTTTCTCGGTTGTATTTAATATCGGTGCGGTATCAGGTATTCCCGTAGATGAAGCATTTCTTGCACTACTCTGTGGTATAGGCGTCTCGGACAGTTGTCCTCACTTATTGACTTCCCGGACTTGCCAGCGGCGGAGAGTCCGTGACGGAGATGCCGTTACAATAGAAGTTCCGTGCTATAAATGGCCTAATCTAGAAACGAGCTTGTGAGAAATAGTACATGTGAACGACAAGGTCAGTCATGTCAAGTGCCAGGATCGATCTGGGATCTAGTGACCAAGAGAGCAACACACTGAACCAGAGCAAGCAAATACGGCGGTATCCTCACACTGCAATAACAGACCGACAGGATACGGAATGATGCGTCGAGTAGGTTGCAGGTTTCTATGGTACCCCTCTGCTATTAAAACCCGTCACGTAGACAGATGGTGATGGGCCCAGCAGAACACGCTTTAATATACCTTCGATATCCTTGCTGGAGCCTCGCTGAGAGAGGAAACTGCGTAATTCAGGAAATCAGATCCTACCAGGCCGTTAGCACGGTGTATTCCACTGGGGTCACGCAAACCGTGGATCAGATCTCCCCGCCAGTCCCGGAGCTTAGAATAATGGTACCGGGGAAGTCTGGAGCGAACTTCGAGGCCACATCCCACATATGATGACCTCCGAAGAATAGAGGCTCGCAGTGGTAGCGAGTTTGGTGGAGGCATTGAAGCAAAACGGGCAAGCGAAGCTCCGTGAAAGGGGAAAAACGATCGGGGCCGGGGTGAAAATTCCAATAGTTGAAGAAACAACATAAAGGTCGACACTCCGTGGGGCCTGTACTCGTAGGGATGAACTTTATAAGAGGCCGCACCGAGAAGAGGGGTAAAAGCCATGCAGCCTTAAAAATATTTATAAACGAGTCGAACACGGTATCGTGAGTTCTACGCAGTATTAGAGTAAATCTAGTCTCGAGCGGTGAGCAAATCCATGCCGGTAGATACCACGCATCCACTCACGAGAGCTGGGCCACCAATGCACCCCATACTATTTCTCCCGCTACAAAATTCCCCATATCCCAACTGGTCAGCACAGAATAGGGCAAAGTACAGAGTAAAAAATAAAAATAAAAAAAGATGAGGAGACCAAAATCCATTCCAGTAGTACAGCAGCATCATGGTCGCCCTCAAGTCCGACATGAGTTAAGACTCCCCAACAGCCACTTCCGTACGCAATTGGCAATCCCTCGATGCACCCGCCCCACTGTACTCCATACCAAAGCAATCCCAAAACCCCCCAATCAAACAACCCTCCTCACCGTGCCTCCATCCCGTCAAGGCAAGAGAAGAAAGATGAGATGGATACAGATTCGCTCCTAAGCTACGGTACAAAATCTCGCACCAATACCGGTACAAGCACTTCGTGTCTGCTCTAGCCATCGTCTGCAATCCCAAAAGAAGGTCTCAGAGTGGTGATGGGTTGGCCCTTCATATAAATTGTGGATCGAGGTATGACTCAGTCACCTGACACCCCGGACCAAGTGACGTCCGCCAAGACAGATCTTCCCTCCCACACGGGTGTCACAACTCTAAATTTTTAATATCAGATAGACTATCGGGACACCCAAAATTGGCAGTCGTGGAGTAGCGAAAACTTCACCTCAAAACAGGTTCAACCTCCTCCCCTAAAAACGGCCTCGGAAAAAGCTGCAGCAATGCCCTATCGTAGAAGAGCTCTCCGGCTCGAGGATTCTCTTTATCCTCCAGCCTTCCCACCACGTCCTTACAGAAATACAAGTTCCATGGCAAGGCTGAAACGCTGGAAGCTCATCTGCCAACGCATCTGAATTGACTCATAAGTCTCTTCTCCCGCGCCTTCAAAGCACCAAACATACCTCACAATAGTGCCATCGCCTTTCGCCCTCCCTCTCCGCCTCCGCCCAGTGACAGAGTGTACACGGAGATTGCGCCCCATACGGCACCAAACTCTCCACACTCTTGCCGGATTAAAAAGCAAGGCGACCAATGAATTGTGTATGAAAGCTTGGAACCAGGGATACTGACTCCCCCAGCACTGGAGGGTGGGGCTGAGCAGTATGAGCAAGAGCCTGTATCCGTACGTATACGAGTATATATAGAGGCGAGCTCCTCGAAGGGAAGAAGGAAGAGAGAAGGATATTTGGTTTATCGTTGAGAAAGGGAGGCAACTACAACAAGGCTGAAACCACGAACGACCAACCGACCGACAAAACTTATATTTTCCGAATCGGCGAGGATTTAGATGGCCCGGATCCTCGGTCATCCCATCAGCTCAGTCGGCGAGACCAACGTTTGCGTTTTGGATGTCGAACCTACGACATGCGGAAGCGAGAGATGCGACACCCTAGCGCCAAGCTATCGTGAACACTTGAGCCGTATGCTCCTGGTTCAAGTGTCCAGGGCACATTGCGGACCTTACTCACTCAGTCACTTACACACACTACCGTAACGGTACTGCGCTCCAGGCGTAGTCGTCAGGGTCACTCAATTAACGAAATTAACGAGAAACGTCGAAGGAGGGGCTCGTCTATGGCTTCTTCATATGTACCCGCGTACCAAAGAAAGTTCACTTATTTGGCTGACCTAACCTTCTAGGCACGGTACCTCACAAACAAACCAAACAACCTCACGACACCCAAAAAAAACCCCCACCGGACGTTACGGTTCATCCTCACGCCCTCATATACTCATCTCAACGGCCAGACTGAAAAGCGGTTACGGAGAGTTCGCAGAGTTATTGTCCCGCAAGGAGAATACCCGACAATCCCTAAGTTACAGCACCTCAAACAAACCTCATCCACCCGATCCCGATCAGCCCCCAGTTCCATACCTCCACCTGGCAAGCCCATCCCGCACCGTCACCAGGGCTACAAGAATCAGATGCAAAATTCGCGAACCACGTTGAAGATAGCTATTCACCGCCAGTAAAGTAGCGTAGGGCAACACGGATGATCAAGTGCCCATTCCGCCGGGAACCTGTGAACAGACGACTTCAGCATGGACCCGCCCAACCAGCGCGCGAGCATTACGGCAACGGCACCACGAACTTCAAAACAGGTAGCCCTAGGGGAAGGGAGGGGAGGGATAAAACCGTTCCCCTCAGAGACCACCCCGTTTCGGCACAACACACGGGCTAAAAAGTTGGTGAAGGCTTTTAAAATAATAATAAAAATCATCGTCATCAACGTCATAAGGGCACGAAAGAGAGAGGGACAGTGCCACAAGGCGCCCAAATTTCCCCCATCATGCGCAAAACTTGTCAATTCCGTTGCCCTGCCAAGTTAAGTTGGGTCAACCCCGTCACACAAGCAATTCCTCACTGCCTCCCCATCCCATCCCTGCTCGTATCACAACCCCATGCCCACCCACGAAAAAGCACAGGAGGCGCGGGCGCGGTTGTGACCCAGTTCCCAAACCAACCCTCCCCACCCACTTATCGCAAGACAATCCGAACCCCCCCCGCCCATCACGCACCCACACCCGGGGGAGCGCTGCGCCTTGGTTGGCTCGGTCACTGGACGGGTAGCCATGGGCATGGGATGAGATGACTCTTCTTTCCTTCGCACCCCGGCGTGTTCGCACTTTTTCTCGTGACGCGTCTTGTGCGGCTCTACATGAGGAAGGAGTCATTGTGGTGGGGTGCATGCTGGGCGCTGCACGGCGCGCGCGGTGGAAGGTGAATTCCTCCCCGTGTTATCATCGGTATCAAGGGCCAGTTCTGGTGTTCGAACTGAGGAGGAGGAGGAGGAGGAGGTGGTGGAGGGGGGGAGTCCGAAGGGAAGGGAGGTCTCCCCCGCGTTTCGATTCTGTCGAAAACACGGACACGGAGAAGGGTGGTCGGACGGTCGGTTAGAACAGGTTTTGAGGGCATCATAAGTGCAGTGAAGCCGAGTGAAATTCCGAGGGTTGACGAGTACTGCACCACGCCTAGCCAGGAGCAACTTTTACGAGCGCCGTACAGTAGGAGCCTCGCGCGCGACGGGACCAGGAAGCTCCGTGGTTGGCCACATGCCTGCTCGCAAAGTATCCGGACACCCCGGGTTGATTGATGCCCCTCTTGGCGCCAAGGCGTCCGGATACTTTGTTGATTAGCAAGTACTCGAGGAAACGTCTGAATAAACAAAATCATCACCATCATCTCACATTTCCGATACAGCTTGCATATTACATGGAGGAGGCTACAGCTACTTTGTAAAAAAAGAAAAGGAGATGAAAAAAAAAACTCTAATCCCACCATTTCAAACCCAATCACCATCATCACCAAGGCACGGAAGGCAAAGAGGGCATTCATAATTTTTTGCCTATTTTTGTTTTTTTGACAAACGCTTAAACTCGGATACAAAGGGAATGAATATCGTCCGCAGGACTAGAAAGGAAGAAGAGATCGCATATACAGGATGCACTGCTATGTCCGCCGGCCAACCGAGAAACCCTTTACAAAAGGAAAAAAAAACATGAGGAAACAGAAAAAATGTCAACGAGCGTCCTTCTCCATCCTTCCATCCATCGAGCCCGCCAGCTACTGTACTCATCCAAAGCTTTGGGAATAAAAGGAATACCGGTATCCTTTTATCTATCCAATCAATTGGAAACACAAACAAAAGGAGAAAATAAAGGCTGTCGGAAAAAGTACAAACAAAAACGCGCTGCTCTCTATACCAGGTCTCTCGCCTCCGGGGAGGGGCCAATGGAAGAAGAAAAGTGGAAGCGGAAAGGGATCAATAAATAAAAAGCGCGGAATCCATCTCAGCTCCCACCAACCAATCAAGGAGGAGGAGTCTTGAATTAGCCCTTCTAATTCTCCGACTCTTTTATCTTTCGGCTCTTTTTTTTTTTTCCTTCTATTTTTCTTCGGGGTATTAAAGTGTATATGAAAAGGTCGGCAGATAAACAAGATCTCAGCCCTACAATGATGAAGGAGAGCTTTCAGATGTTTCCATTCGGACGCTGCCAGGTATCCGCCCCATGCCCTTCCTACCGGTCGACCGATTTGTGCAAGTTCCGCAGGGTGTTCGTTCAGTTCGCGTTGTCCCGTGGGGAGTCGGTGAAAAGACGAGATATTCAGAAGATGCTATCGGTGAGGTGGTGGATGTGTGGAAGGGGGGGGGGGGGGTGGGTGGGTGGTATATGCGGAGAGGGGCGTTTTGCGAATGCGGCGGGGGCAATGTGTGCGTGGTGGGTGGGTAAGGGTATTATTTCCTCTCCATTTGGAAGGGCAGGAAAGAGATTAAAGTTTCCTCCAACTTTTCGTCAGGTTACAGGTCTCTTGAGGGTGCACCAGTCGTTTAAAAGTAACGCATCTCGATCTCGGGGTTGAAGGTGACCGCCCTTCCGCTGCTCCTTGGTGAACCGTGCTCTCTCGGGGAGCGAGAGCTCGTACGATGACCGTGGTGGCTAGCATACACCCGCTGCGGTTGTTCGTAAGCGGTAGCAGCGAGGTCGAATCCGGACGATCTGCTGGGGTCGACGTATCGGTGGTAATGTGTCGACCTGGCCCTCCCCATCACGGGGGCACGAGATACCTCAACGGTTGTTCCCCTCCTGGTAAGGTCGCTGGCGAACGTGCTCCCGCGGCTAATCCTTTCGGAGGAGACGTCGGGGGAGACGTATACGATTTTCCCCTCCCTCTCGGCCTCGATCCTCCTGGAGGTGTTGTTGGGCACGGACTTTGTGTGCCCCACGGCGCCGAGGTCGATGCGGTTGCTCGGTGCTCCTTGGAGGTGGTGGGTGATAGACTTGATCAACCCGTCAACAGATTCCCAACCTTCCGGGAATGAAATGTCGATCTGACCCAGAGGTGTAGTTCTGGCCTTCGCGTACAGCGCATCAGTTGCGTCCTGAGCGAGTGAATGGCCGATATCGCAGAGGCGAAGGGTCTTGGAGAGATGCACGGAGTATGGGTCGTAGCAAGACGGGCAGCCCCCGGCGTGGTGATTGAAGGACCTTAGAGAAGAGTGGATACGCTCGGAAAGCACGTCCCTGGGACTAGCGGGCATCTTCATCGTTGCGGTTGTGTGTGTTGATGGATACAGATATAGATGTCGAGAGGATGCTTGAAGCTTTGGTTGCTGTGCTGTTGGGTGTTTGGAAGCTTTCTCCCTTTTCTAACTTGAGAGTGGGAGGAACGGAAGGGTATTTAAATAAAAGATGGAATGAGATCCGAGCTTTTTCTGAAAGGGCTGCAGTTCGCGATGGTGGTTCTCTGGTTGCTGCGGGAAAGTGGGTTGTGTGGTGGGGGGAAGTGCCGGTAAATATAGTCTACGAGCCCACGGAGAGGGAGAGAGGTCCAGGACCCCAATTCCTTGGCATTGAGATGACCAGCGACTCACAACTCCCACACCCAATCCCTGCAGCTCAGAACTCCACCACACGGTCCACACCACCCCTCCCCTCCCTTCAGGTCCATCCCCCCAAAAAACACACCCTGTCCCAACCACACTCGTTCCAAACCTGACCTACCCACCATAACCCGTTGCGGCAATCGCTTTTTTTTATTTTTTTTATTTTTATTTTTCTCCTTTCTCTCTCATTCCCTTCCCGGAACACAAGAAATCATTTTCCTCTCCCCTCCTCCCAAACCCAGATCTGGCAGCAATGCCCCAAAGCCGAAAGTCACCACAAATCACACGCACGCCCTGAAAAGGTTTTTTCTTTTTCCTTCTTTCCCTTTATTCCCCCTTTCCCTCCTCTCCACGCACACCCCGTTGGTACCGGTAACTGGCGAAACTGGCCGCAGTCTCTCTCCTCTCTCTCTTCTTTTCTTTTTTTCTTTTCTCCCTCTTGCTTGTCCGCCACTCTTTGGCAAGGCAAACTTCTTGGAACAAAATCTGCCCTGCGCCAGTCTCGCTCTGGCGACACCGCTCGCGTAGTCACCGGAGAGTCGCAGTTGACGCCTAGACTATCCCCCAATACCCGTACCAGAATACATGATACGTTTCCATTAACCTAGGGGCGTCTTCCCTTTTGGCGGCTATCGGTAACGGGTAACGCATCCAAACCTAGCGTCGCAACATAGGTTATGAGGCCAAAATTAATCCCACCGGTCCATTTACCGTAGAACACTTACCCTTTGAAGCGAACCCAACAAGAATAAAGCGTCGAAATCACTGAGGCGTTCTACGGTACCGGTAACAGGCACGATGCAGTACGGTACTAGTACAGACAAGACAGCTACAGTCTTCGTAACTGAATGAATGGAGCCCTTCTTCATCATTCACCCATTCACCACCCTTCAATGCTATTTTTGCAACATCTCATCCCAACGGAAAGTATAGACGGACAACTTCCTTTTCGCCTCCCTTTGCTATGCTTTCCTCCCTTTCTCCCCTGGACTCCAGGCGCGACAAAGAGGGAGAGAGGGAGAAAGAAAAAAATAGATTAATTATGATACATACATTGTGCAGTACATATTATACCCTGCATACAGTACCGG
>LN890979.1:215821-309467 GCA_900010015.1 Tuber aestivum
GTGCTTACCTTTTAGGTGATTCGCAGCTGCCATAGTTGTAGTTGGTTGCCGGAGAGGAATGTTACATGCGAGAAAATATACCCGTAATCAACAACTTACACATTTGCCAAGGCAACACTTACCCCACGGCAGGATACCTTACACTGAGCCATTCCGGAGACTTAAAAAAACGGCTAGTACTCACAAGTCTACACCCTTTTTTTTTTTTCTTCCCCTCTTCCTCCCAACCAGCCAACCCACCCAACGCCAACTCACGTGGCGCGAGGTACGCTGCGGTGCAGTGCGAGTACGGGCACCGCTGAAAGATGCAAAAGCAGGATGGAAAAGTGACATATTTTTTCCATTCGGGTAACGACGCTTACGGTACTTACCCTTTCGGATATCCTCGATAACCGGTATTATCACCACACGCGGGTAAAGGGTAGCAAGTCCGCTGCCGAACCATACGCGTTGAACTCTGAGCCTATGACAGCGTAGCGAGTGTGCTCTACTCGAGTACTAGTACTCGAGTACATGTACCGGGACGAGCACTCGAGCAGGTACCGGGGGGGGGGCCTAACAGGGATATGAAAAGAAGGCAGAGAGAAAGAAAAGAAAAAATATCAGATTGCAAGTGCTAAATGCTGGCCCACCTTACCTCACCTTTCTTCCCTTCCTTTCCCATTCAGAATGGCGTGCCGTACCAGTAGACAACTCTCAGGTAAGGTGATTCGTACCGTTCCGTACGAGTACCATGACGACCAAGCCCAACGCGTGTTTCGCCTCGACTACCGTATGATACTTCCTGTCGTAAGCTGGCACTCGCGGATATGTACCGTACGACACAACACGAACAAAGGAACCAGGAAACAAAAAAAAAAAGCCACCGCTCTCTGCTGTGAACGAATATGGTACCGTATCACACGGTGGGTAGGTAGGTAGGTAGGTAGGTATGCAGGCATGATTATTAATTTCCCCAGATAATACCTCTTTGTATTGTATGTACCGGTACCCACCGCGCGTGTGTCTCTTTCAGCTGAGAACGGTTTCCGATCACAGTCATCATTTATGCGTGATAACCTTGTTTCCTTGTTTTTTCTTTTTTCTTCTTTTCTTTCTTTCTTCTCTGCTACCTAACTGCGGCCTTAATGACACGATGCTGTAGTACGGTACAGTACGGATTTGGAGATTGATTGATTGATTGACAGGTAGGGTAGATGCTGTACAGTACTGTACGGTCCCGTACAGTTCCGTACCGTACTCGTACAGTGGATGGACGGATAGATGAATGAATGGATGAAACAGTATCACGGTACGGTATAGCAGATGCATAGGGCAAAGCGCTCTGCTCTGCTCTGCTCAACTCCTACAGTATCATACAAGCATGATAATATGATGGCTACCGGTATGCGTAATCCAGGATTTGCAAGATCTTCAATACGTTACTGTACTGTACCGTAATAGTACAGTACTCGAGTACAGGTAAATTTGCCCCTACCAACCGTACGGCAAGTAGCTCACGGTGTTGCGGGGACTGTAGCGCCGTATGCATTCCTCATACAAGTACAAGCAGGTATCATACAGTTGCCATACCACTTGTATCCATCAGTGCATACGGCTAAACCCACTACTGTACTGCACTTGTACCACGAACAACCAAGCAGAACAGGACGAACCAAATCCGTAAGGCGAGACCACGCAAATTGACAACGACAAAAATAACAATAGGAGGAAAAAGCCACCGGGAACATCACAACAATCCAGACAATCATGCTCCACCTCCGGCATCTCCTACAGTACCTATCCGACATCCCACTATTCCTCAACTCTACACTCACGACATGCCATGCACCTGATCGTCCACCGTATCGTATCATACGCCCCACCACCACCACCACCACCACCACCCCATACCGCAGCGGACAATTGGGAAAGGTCAGGATTACATTACCGGAAAGACACGTAGAGATAGCCTCGCATCTACAGTATCATAACTCGTACAGTACAAGTACAAGTACAAGTATAGTACCCTGTGGCTAGAGCCCGGTTCGATAGGAAATGGGGATGACCGGATTCGGTCGAGGTACAGGTTCTGTGACGGTTCGCTATGTACTCAACCCAGCGGGGTATGATACTTGTACCGGTAAGTGAAATGGTAACGGGTTGGATGGATGGATGGGTGGGTGAGTGAGTGGAGAAAGGGGACAGATGGATGGACATGAAGCGAAAGAAGGGGACAACTGTCAAGTTTTTTTTTAATCCCCATTTTTATTTTTTCGATACTTGTATGGGTACTGTACAGTACGCTGCGATGCTGGATCTGGTGGAGTGTCGCATCATACCGGTACATACGGGAAAGTGGTCACTACGGTACGGTACGGTGCTCGGAGGTGGAGGTTGGGGTTGGATGCGGTGTGCGGTACGGTATCATAGGTGTCAAGACCGAGGTATGATATGATATGATATGATGCGAGGACCCATTTCTGTCCCCGTGTGTGTGTGTGTGTGTGCATGGTACGGTATGCTCATGATACTTTACAAGGGCGAGAGGGCATTCCCACGATCTGGATGTTTCCCCCCGTCACGCTGGTGCAGTGGTCACTGTATAGTAGGAATTCCGTGATATGACCCAGGTTTGCCTACCGGTATGCCCAGCAGAACACAGGAGCGCATCGCACTCAGGTACTGTCCTGTACCACCACCGTAGCGTTTAATCCTGTGGACAGTGTTGCGTAAGTTAGTTGCGTGTGTGTTACCGCGATCAAGTGGTGTGAGTGTGTGCGTGTGTGCGTGTGTGCGTGTGTGTGCGTGTGTGTGTGTGTGTGTGTGTTCCAGTTGCTCATTTATTCATTTATTCATTACACGATAGTTGGCGTTTGTAATTATCCTGTCGCTAGCCAGCCAGTTCGGTCTACCGGTATGGACCATTACGATACCTCATGACAGGAAGGAAGCTGTAACATACCGGTACAGTACAGGCAGGCACAAGCAGCAGCAACAGTCATGGAATGCGCGGTCGATCCCCCAGATAGCCGGGGGGGTTGATGCATCCTACGGTTGTTAACCGCCAATGGCGACGGTGCATCGGACCATGGCACAGCAAAGCAAAAAGCAGGGCACAGAACCACCACCCTAAGATCTGACTTCTTATCAGTAGTTTCTGTCTTTGCTCCTCTCTTGTTTGTTTTTTTTGGTCGTGCGCGTCACCCAACTTCCCCCCACACTCTCCCTTTCCAAAGGAGGAAAATCAAACTCGTCAACCGTCAACTACTCTGTAATCCTCAAGTGCGGAAGGTGCGGACCTGACATGGCTGCGACGGGGCCTTACCAGGCCCACCCACCATCATCATCATGAGCATCTCTCTCCCTCGTTCGAGACAGACCTCGAAAAGCTGTGCGAACCAGAAGCACATCTTTAAGACAAAACGCCCAACCGAACCGGATACGAAAAATTTTCACCACCACCCTCCGCCATCCTCATCAGATTCCCCATCCAATCTAAGACTGTGGGGCGGGGCATGATACGATAGGAGGGAAGCAGCTGGTACCGTACGAGTGAATTACGGAGGTGAAAAGTGCGATTCTCACGATTCCCCGGTGCGACAACGCGAGCGGCGTGAAAACGGACGAGAGAGGAAAAGAAACTTGCTTCGCCAAGAGAAAAAGAAAAGGCTTGGGATGCAGAGGTTGGCGCGCAGCCACAGGCCGGCTGGCCGGTGCTTGACTCTGACCCGAGTCCCTCGCACAAGGTTTAGGGAAGGGAAAGGGAGAGCAGCAGCATGACACCGCCCGTTCTAGTCCGGGGTATGTTTCTGTGCCGCACACAGGTTCAGCTGGACAGGGGCCAGAGGAATTCCTTTGATACGATACGATACCGGTACCGCACCGGTACTCGAGTACCGTACTGCATGGTTATTGCGATGATGCTCCGTTTGATCTACAAGTACTTGTACAAGTATAATATCCTCCGCCCCCCCAAAACAGGAAAGGGCACATTAAGATTAAGCAGTAGATGCGACACTGTCATTTGCGACCGGAAGCGAAGGCCCAAGGGCGATAAATCATGGTCAACCAGGCTTAAACCTTACCCAAACCTCCTCCTCATACGGTACCATCATTCTCTCCCGGTGAAAACTCTTTTCGCTCGAATCGTTACGGTACCCTCTCACTCCAGCATCTGGGCCGGCCAAGAGGCCGACACTTTTGTCCCCAGCTGGTAGTGGAAAAGTGGCTGTTCGCCAAAAGTGCCACAGAGCCCTTCCGCCCCCCGACCGCGACAAACGGGTTCGCCATTATTTCTCTCTCTCTCTCTCTCTCTCTCAGCGCGATGCAACCAGCCCGGAGCATGACCTGCTCCACTCCCTGTCGTGGTACCAGACACTCACGCACGCACACACCGGACGAATGACTCGCAAACAGTCATACCAGGACCATCAAGGTCCCAGAGCGCATACCCAACTACCGGACCTGTTCAGGAAACATCTTTCCCTTTCTCTCCCGTTCTTACCTTTTAGCGATGACTCTGTGATCGTGACCTACTCGACCATGATGTGATAAAAAAGTAAAGGGAAATTCGAATCCACCCTCTCTGCCCCCACGCAGGGATCAGCGGAGACGGTCTTGTGAGGAGGCGCCTGTCTCTCTGTCGATCTTTTACCCTCTTGCTCCCCCCCTCTGGCTGTGCAAGAGTAGAGTATCCGCGCTGAGGACGCTGAATAATGCGTCTCGAATGATCCGAGTGAGTAAATGATGGTGTTCACCCTAGTCCACTCGTGCTGTCGTTCAGGACCCGAAAAGAAAAAAGAAAAAAAGGTCATGAAGCGATGCTCTCCAACTATGAGCGGGCGCGGTAGCTGACTGACTGTTCCGGTACCGGCACTGCAGAGTGCGGCACCGGTAACCTAACCCACGGCAGCAAAGCGAGCCATACGGTACCGGGGCAGCAGCAACCACGCAAGACGTCCTCTCCTCCCCGTTCTCACGAGAAAGAAAACCAAAAAAACTACGCATGCCGTAAACATCCATCATCCATCACCACCCTTTTTTTACTCGAGTACGCGTTCCTCCTCCTAACCCCCAGTCAGGCCAGTAGGACCAAATTTAGATACCACCTCTTGGCACCTTGCGGCCCGAGGGAAAAGGGTGAAGGGAAAAGAAGAAAAAAGTGAAGAAAGTGAAAATTTCGAATACCGTACCCCATTTGTGGTACGATCCCGATAGCAAATAGTAATAGTAATATCAATCACAAGAATAGCGTGTGTCGAGCAATGTGCGAATCCGCAGGCGCGAGCACAAGGTCTCACTCGATTCGTGATTCCGTCATCATTTGTCTTGTGGGGTTCGCACTTTGGCCTGTTTGTAATGTATGATATACATTTTTTGTTTCGTTTCTCTCTTTCTCTCTCCTTCCGTCGGGATTACAGTAGTCCGATGGCGAAAACTAAAAAAAAAAAAAACTCATGGGGTTTTGTTTTTTGTGGGCGTCGGCGGTGTGCTTTGGTTCTTTCTTTTCTTTTCTTTTTCTCTTTTTTTCTTTTTCCTTCTTCCTCTTTCGTTAACTTGAGGTTGTGGTATGATAAATATGGCATCAAGTCACGATATTGTGCCTGCGCATGGTACGATACGGTATCGGTAACCGTGTGACGTCCGAATTGGGAAGTGAAGAGAAGGAAGTGAAGCGGGCGGGAGGGAGGGAACTGGGTGTGTGTGTGTGTGGAAGGGGATGATGGGAGATTAGTCATGCATCCCTCGCCGTCACTCTATCCAGAAACGATGCAGGCTGAGATATCACAGTTCGATTAGCAAGCTGCATAGGAGAGCACAGCACGGTAGAAACGGAACATCGCAAGTTTTGTTGGATTAGTCACGAGAAATTTTCTCCCTCATCGACACTTTTGCCATCTAGTCTACCTCTAATAATGGTAATAATGATAATAAACAATATTACGCTGCAGAGATTAGTCACACACACACACACACACACCCCCCTTCCTGGCAGTATTCCTCCATCTTCGGTATAATGCGCTACCGTATTACTGTACGCTAAACTACAGTGGGAGAGACCCGAATGGTGGAATAGAAGCGCGTGCGAAATATGCAGCCGAGAATTCCCCAATTTGGAAAAAAGTGGCGAGAATGGAATGGAAAGGAAGGGCACATTTTTTTTTTAAAAAAAAAAAAAAGAAAAAGGGGGTGAAGGTGAAGAGGGAAGAGGAAACTTGTTCAGCCCCCCCCCCTTCTCGGAACGGAGCGGAGAGAAAGTCAAATAGAAAAATATAAAAAATAAAAATAAAAAGGAAAATACCAGAGGGGGCAACTCCAACGATTTTGATAGTACTGTAAGTCACATAGCACAGCACAAGGCTCCATCATTTGAGTTTGTACGAGTACTTGTGCTGTGCGGTACTGTAGTGAAACCCGGACGTGAGACAGAGGGACAGAGGGACAGATAATCCTCACAACTTATCCGAGATAACGGTAATACTTGTAAAACGTGATACGGGCAGTGCTCCCTCGTACTTTTGCCAGTACGGTACCGTAACTGAGGTCTACAAGCGCAGGAGGGAAAGGAAAGGAAGGTCACCTCACGCCCAAAAGCCGAGATTAAGGGACAGACAGACGGACGGACAAAACCCATACATACGCCACATTCACCGTCACAAGCGATTACTACTACCATACAAACTGCACAGCCGGTGAAATATATTAAGCGCGGGGCGAAAAACTAGCTTCACGGCCACTCACTCACTCTCTCGTGATACAGTACAGTTCGCGTCTCGAAACTGGCCTCTGTCCTATCGTGGTAACCCCTTCCGGAAGGGGGGAAGGAAGGAGAAAAGGGAGGGAGGTACTGTACTGTACTCGTGAGGCTCGGTCACGACACTTGTGAAAGGGGGGAAAACCGGAGATTTAACCCATTTGCGGTAACTGGCTCGAGATAATTTTGGGAATTTTTTTTGGAAATATTGGGATTTCATGCTTTGGAGATGTTTCGGGTTGGTTTTCTCTCTCTCTCTCTTTCTTTCCCCCGGTCGTTGTGTGGTCTTTTGCGGTCTATTCCTGGCTGTAACTTACGGTTATGGTCAAGTTACTGGTATCATACCATAGCGCGTGCCTGCGGGGCTCTTTTTTCTCTTTCTCTCTCTGCTTGTTGACGCCATTGTGTAGATGGAAGGGGGGTTTTTTGCTTGGTGAAACGGTGGTCCGGCGGAGGAGGGGTGGCTAGGGTGAGGGTTAAGTTAAGTTAGTCTATGCTCCTCACGTCTATCTACAGTACCGGTATCTATCCAGCTATCTTGGCACGCCTAGTGGCGTTTGTTTATTTGCTTGCTTGCTCGCTCGCGCTTAGTGGAGACTGCGCTATATCTAACTACAAGTAAACTGACTTGGTCGAGTTCTACTGGAGGAGGTGTCGCGCTAGTTTTTGAATTGCCTTGTCGGAAGGATAACTCCTTGCTTTCGCAAGCGCTGTGCCGGTATAAATTTATATTTCTACAATACTGTGTGATTCTTGAGGTTGCTACTGTAGAATGGAGTTCTGTGGCTCCACGTTTTCACTATTGGCGCATTATTATTATTATCGCTGGGTTCCGCGTTTGGGGGGGGGTTGGTTGTGGCGATACAGTAGCATCGTGCCGTGTCGTGTAGACATCATATCGTGCCGGCAATCTACTCGTACGGTAGGCGCGCAATTTGGGTGGATTGTGGTGTTTCGGTTGGTTACGGGTAGTGGCAGTGCAGCCGGTGTTACGAGAGGGATTGGCGGGGGGAAGGAGGAGGAGGAGGGGGAGATTTGGTTTGTGACCGGTACTACACGGCAATCGCACTTTTGCTGCACAGCCGCCTCCGCAAAGTTCGATGATGATACGGTACCCCACCTGTCTTTCGCCATTAGACGGGTTTTATTGCGGTCGCCCGTTGGAATGTTGGATGACGCGAGGGATGGGATTGGCTGCGGTGCTTCTGTATCTCATTTTGTCCAGATTGCGCGTGGCTTGGAGCAGTTTGGTCGGTACGATGCGATGGGGTGGGGAATTGGAGCGAATGATGCAAAGAGTTATAATTATGTTATGACTTTTGTTATGGTGCGTGCTGTATGAAACGTAATAATAGATCGCTAGGCCAAGCTGCGAACTCTTCCAAGGGGTTGACATTTTTGCGGATGCGGTTTGTGCCTGGCTTACATAAGGTAACTTTTCAACCTTTTCAACCTCCAACAGGCAGGTCTTCCCATAAACCATGTCTGCATTGCCAACCAGGAGCGCGGAAACATCGCTTACATACTTTGCTCTCTCCGGGAAGCATAATAATTGGTGAGAGGGGAGGGTTGGTTGCGTACCGGTATGATACTCAACCTACAATACCGTACTTATTCTCTCCCTCTCCTAAAAGCACTACCGTGAGGGCCCGAAAAATTGAACCTTGCCCCAAGACATGAAAATTTTTCTCTCCTGGACGGGGGGGACACCGCAAAAACCGGACTCCCTCAGCCCTAGCTTAAGACAATGGCAAAGAGGTTCCAGACCTCACCAGCGAGGGCAACTCCCGAGTCCTGGTGCAAAGCTCGATTGTTCTGGCCCTTGAGCTATCCATAGAAAAACAACAAGACCGGGGTAAATCCCACGGCTTACGTACGCATCTCCCCCCCTAGTGCCAGGTGGTAAAGGCCGCTTGGGTGGTTGGATTCATTTGACCCACAAGTGCCCAACTGCCCGGGGGAGCAATGTTCGTGCACGTATCATTGCAATCATATGATCTGATGACGGTAGCCCGTTAGCTAACGAAATACCCTTCCCTGATTGTGGGCACTTCCATTTCTCTCGGGCATTGGTGTCACGACCATGAAATAACCTGCCAAAACTACACTTTCTAACAGCATGTTGGATTGAATTACGGGAAGGATTTCTCACCCGACGTGAACCCAAACCATGATGCTCTCTCCACCATGAGATGAGTGAATTACGTTCTTGCGTAGAATCTACGGGGGTTATCACCCCATTGACTCAATACGCCCGGTCGAGCATCAATCACGATACCCAAGTAACCTTAGGCATCCCTCCTTTAATCAAACAACAGGAAAACCCTGGATGAGACACTAATCACCCAACCTGCGTAGCTATGGTGCCATGGACCATGGCAGAAGCTTCCAGAAACCTCCAGTTCCCACCACCACCATCCATGGGACCTGAGAACCAAGTCCCAAGACTTCTACCTAGCCCAACAACCCCCACTGTGCCCACCCTTCACCCTAGCAAGCCCATCATCCGAGTGACGGTCGGTGACCCTCGGCTGTACTCACTCCCCCTCCTAACAAATTCGGGATCTAGAGAGCAGGGAGGAGAGGAAATGGTAATCAACAGATGTCTCAGGAGATGCATCCTCGCTCACGACCCTAAATAGTAAAGTGCGAGAACGGAAGCAGGTCGTGTCGGGTCACACGTCAAGAGTGAGGAGGATAGCAGGAGATATTCTAGGCAACAGCTTCGTCCTGTGGGATCGGAAGGACCCCGCCGCCGCCGCCAGTGTCGAGGTTTGTCGCCGGATATCGGAGCAGCTGAGCGGGTTTGGGGGGGGAGAAGGAAAGAAACGAAAAGAAAAAGAAAGAATAGGTAAAACATGGGGTGGGCTGGGGATGCATGGTTGGCCATTCTGGAGGGATGAGCTGATGAGTGGAGCTGGCGAGAGTGCGGTAACTGTAGGGCTAGCGGTGGAGATGGCGAATGGATGAGTCCGTTACCAACATCGGCGTGCATGCAATGTGGTGCGATCGGAGTGCAGTCTTCTGCTGTGCAGTAGCGAGACGGGATGTGGTCCGTGTGCTTTGCTTCACCATGATACCGTGATGGGGGCGGGGAGCAGAGGAGAGCTGAAATTGAGCGTATAGCCTCAAAGATCTAACCTACGTGCTGTGCACGCGACGGTTGAATTGGGTTTGTTGGTTGTTACCGCAGTTGGCGTACTGTGTGGTAGGCAGTGTGCATTCATTCACACAAGCTTTGGCGTCGGTTCCAGTGGCCCAACCTGCGATCGATCAATAACCGGCCAAGCCTCTCCCTCCCGATACGGTAGTGTAGAATCCCGCTAATTAGTTTACCCGCCATACTGAACCCCCTCCGTGTAACCCCTTTTCCACGCCCCCACGCGCTTCTTCAGCCCAGCATTTTTCCCGGGATTGAGGCGCGGTCGAAGCCATCGTCCACTACCGGGAGCCAGAGCGGTGGCGGAGCAGGCGGAGTTTTGGATATTAAGTACCGTACCGTACTCGAGTAGGTGACAAAAGTGCCCTTCACCACGCGTGGGATATTGCCCCCTTTCTTTGGGTTTCTTCATTTCTTCGAGCCGGGTTACGTTCGCTGTACGGTAATTTTAGGTTTGTGTTTGTGGGGTGGGGGTTGCCGGTGGGAAAGCTGTACCGGTATTCACGAATGAGGTTGCTAACGAATCGGGCTACGGGATCAGGTATCGTGGCACGGTGATTGCGCGCGGGGTACGGTGGGCGAGCGGTTTCTGGGTTTCTTCGCGGGTATTTTGGTCCTGTGAGGGGTCTGGATTCGTTACGGGAGTTTTATTTTTTGTCCGGTAGGGATGGACTGAAACATGTTGGAGAGGAAACAATTCGTCGTTTGGCGAACTTGACGTCTTTTCAGGCTGCTTCCTAAGATTTCTGATCGGAATGCCGCTTTTTCTGGGCCGGTATTCGGATGGTTCGTGGGATCTTCGGGTGGCTGGTAGTGGCGTGTCATCATTTTCTAGAGGAACAAGATGACCGGTGGATGACTTTCCCAATGTGGCTGGTGAGCGCTACCGGAAATAGGGGAATACCTTTCTAGGTAGTATTCGAGCCAAAGATTGTGTTTTAGCCAGCTCTAGGCCGTAAGCTTTGGACTGGAGTGGTTACCTTACAACTTGGCCTGACCACCACCTGTTGATTTAGTGTGTCTTCTACCAAGAAGCTATAGTTCCCTCCCGGAGCACATCGGCTTTGGCGGTGATAGCCTTTCAGAGGGGAGTGCTAACTACTCGTCACCCTATCAACCCTACAAGGAGTTCGGGGAGTTGGGGTGCCTTTGCCTACATAGGAGCGCTCCTCACTCAGCTGATGCGACGCAGAGATACCGGTAATGTTATGGCAGCCTTCACCGGACCACCGACTTTCAAGCCTCAGGGTGGCGATACCGTAATGAGATCACGACAGCCATGAAACATACACACACTCGAGGTAGTCACAAATACCTTTTACCTTTCATCCGCTCCAAACTTGAACGGGTTTACCGAACAGGCTGCTCAAGCAGAAAAAATAGGTATCTGATCAGCTTAATAGCGCATACTATTCTGCGTCACAAGAGCACCGTATACGCACCGACTACCACATTTGACGACAAACCAAGCCCCACCCGAGAGAAAAGTGAGAAAAATAAATAACACTCAAACAGAGCTTTGCCTGCCTGCGAAGATGTGACTCCCCTGGCACCGTGTTTTGTCGGGTTACGAATGGAGAAGCTTGTGCCTGTTTTGCGTCCAAATAAAGACGAGGCAATGTATGTGGTATCCTGGGATGGGCCTTTCCCACGAATCTGCACCGAGGGGGTGTTGAAGAAGGCCCGAGGGTGATGTTCTGTGATGGCTGGTGACTCTGGCAGGGTGGGTGTAATGGCCCCGATGTCCTGATCTGGTGCCAGGTGGGGAAATGCCCTAGTGGCACTTGCCTTGAGCATAAGTCACCGTATGTTGGGGTTTCGTGATCGCATGGCCTTGGTCATCCACTCGTGCTGGAAAGTCTCTGGTCCTTGAGATGTTGGGTTTTCGTCGGAGAGCTTGCTATTCCTGATCAAACACACCTCCACTGTTAACGATTAATGGGATATGGTCATAGCATCGGGGCTAGCGGTCGAGAATTGTTAGCTCACTAGCTAACTAACTTGACCAATATATGCGTCATTAGGCACGTTACATGACGACGACACATTCGTAATCTGCGTTCGACGGGATGCCACATAATGGGATAGGTCCACCACCAGCATACTCGGGAGCAGTGCCCTCGGGGTTTCCTGGAGTTTTGCTGCTTGTAAGGTGTCGCGCTCTGGGAAGTCGTCAGTGGGTCACTTTGACTCGCTACCTCGGAGGGGCCCTTCATGTGCTATGCGGGGCCTGGCGGATTTCTCGTGGCTCCCGGAGTTAAATTTAGGGTGGCTTTTGGAAATATGTGTGCGAATTCAGGAGCTGTGCGTCGAGATTACCGGTATATCGGCCCTGTGGTCATGCGGTATATGGTGCACGCTGATCCCGGTATTTCACGAAACTATTTGTTTTCCGCGGTTTGGAGCTAGGTTTACATGGGTGTCGTCTCTGGCAAAATGAACCGTCAGGGGCATTCCTACCATCGGTGCTCGGGGGGCTTATGGTGGGGTTCTATGCATAGAATAAAGGCGATTGAGGTATCGGTGGGCATGCGCCGGGTTTTTTTTGTTTTTTTGTCATGAAAGGAAAAAGCCTGAAAATAGATTGCATTCCGGAAAAACAAACTGAACTTTGAGCGAACCTTGTATTAAGCTACCAGAGTTTTAAAATAGCGGGAAGTATGGTGGCTCCCGATCTTACTGCTAGTTATGGCATGTGAAGGGATTGAGTTAGCGGTTTATTGTTCCGCCTTTGCACCCAACTGGGGCACTGGTAATTGAACCATGTTCGTGAATACCACCGCCATTGCACTACGCTCAGAACCAACAAAGGGAAAAAAAGAACCTGAATTTTGGCGGCATGCGATAGCAGTTTGTGTTCACAAACGTCATCCGATTACGAGCAATCTAGCCGTGCGTGCATGTTCTGCGCAGTCGGGAATTCCCTTACCTTCGAAAAGGTGCAAAAAATAGCATGGCGGGGTGGAAAAAGAAAGTAGGGGAGGGGTAGGGAGGGAGGGGAAAGCAGGAGAAGGGGCTGCTCAGCCCCTCTGGGGGGCATAAAAAAAAAAGCAAGAGAAATTCCAGACCTTGCCGGAGGAGGAGGCAACCCTCACGGAATACCGGTAGCACCTGGCTGGACCATTTCCGGGTTGTACGGTACGGTTGTGATATTAGACTTACTATCATGGTCGAAACCTTGTGGAA
Organism: Tuber aestivum; assembly: GCA_900010015.1. Classification (NCBI taxonomy): domain Eukaryota; kingdom Fungi; phylum Ascomycota; class Pezizomycetes; order Pezizales; family Tuberaceae; genus Tuber; species Tuber aestivum. The sequence continues at coordinate 228,904 of LN890979.1, forward strand.
GTCCCACGATCTCTTGTGCATCCGAGCAGGAACCCCCCCCCGCCCCCTTCCCCATTCAGATGTAATTTTCTTTGGAAAAGAAAAAGGAAATAATAGTATCATATACTTGTAAAAGGCAAATATTAGGTCGTCCCAGATAGCGCCTGATATTATCTTTCTCGTTGTTTTTCACCTTGGATTACGAGGTTTGAGTGTCATATCCTGAGCCTTATATCGTGTTATCCGATTTAGCATGCCCAAGTCTGCCTGCTGGATTAGCTGAGGGTATGGCATGGTACTCGCTGTAGCTCATAATGAGGGTCGAACAACGCTGGTCGGGTAATAAGCTATAATATCATACGATACCCGCTCCACCACAATTTTTTTTTCGCGGCAATCATTAACGATCACTCGAGGGCAGATTTGAAATTGTGATATGATAGGACTTTTGGACACTTTTAAGGTGGGGTGAAGAAAGACGCAGAGCGGTTATCGCGATGTGCCCCATGCGGTTCTTGATCTTAGGAGAGCTTGTGCACGTGTACCATGTGAGTAGATGCGTTGAAGTCCCAGCTAGATTCTGTTGGCTATACGCCAGGAAAACTTATGAAGGTGTGAAAATCTTATAATTGTGCGCACGGCAATAGGTGAAATCACCAAATCGTATCCGTACCATAATAGAGGTTTTGGGTGTTATGGGATGGAAGTGGCGCCATGCATGGGATGGATGCGCAGAGCAGCGTTGGAATACCCCCAACGATGTACCCGAGTAAATTGGAGAAGGGGACAATCACTGCTGGATTTCCCAACGAGCCACTTCTCGGGCTCCGCGCAGGTACTTACTCAGTATTAGCAACTCTCAGAATGTCGGCGGGCATTCTCGTCGCGATAGGAGTACGGTGCAAAGGCACCTTTGTCAATTATTTACCCAGTGAAAACCCCCGTTTAGGTACAGTGCTAGATGTGCCGCTAATCGGGAGGGTTAGTGTCACGTCCCCGGTTAATGCGCTAAGAGGGATCGAGACAACCCACCTGCCGAGACGTCTTTCGATTATTGGGTCTACTCTCGGGGAATTGCGAATATTATAATGAGTCAAATCCCACTAATAATGAGGGATATCGTATCGTGTTTGACCCAGGACTCCCAGGCGTCTAGCTCGTCCGAGGCGGAGTGAGGATGAAAGTCGACTGCACACTGCAAGAATCGGCCAATGCGCCAAGTGAGATATAAGTCAGTACCTCTTTGTATGATATGGGAATTCCCAGCTTAGGTGCCCATTTAGCAAAACAATTTTTTTAAACAACTGCGCTGTCCAAGTGTAAGTGTGATAACGTAGCCAAACATCCACAATGATGAGCCATATATATGAAAAAAAGCCCAGCCCACAATTGCTTTTCCTATATTTTACTTGTAGAAACGTGCTCTTTCGGTTTGATGTTTTGTGGGATTATAGAAACAGAACGAGGGATTGGACTACCATTCGAGTAGGTAGCCCCAGTCTCGTCCGTTCGGCTGTCGTCGACTGTGGACGGCCGGCCTTGACATCGTCCAATCTAAGGTAAAGGCAATTAGATGAACTGGTTTAGACATTCGTTATCATACTGAGCCAAAGTGACAGCCTCAGTTTGTTCATTGAGCCGGGGGGGTTTATATTCCACGCTCTTATAGATTGCGAATTTTGTGGTAATGCGCGCTAGAAGAAGTATGACTCCACCGGTACAATACACCATTCAATTCTGAGGTAGCCAGTCATGATAACACCGTTTGCACCTCGCAATTCCATGCCTAGTATTTGAAAGGAGAGTCCTGGCACGACCCAATATCTTCCCCGGTTTGTGTTTGTGTGGGCCGGGTCGGCTTATGGTCTCCCCTCGGGGTATATAAGCTCAAGACTCGCGATCTTGGTTTGGTTGCAAGTTGGGTAAGTTTGTGCTCTGTGGTATTTGCTATCCAATGGCACCTGGAGAGTTTCGAGTTTTTCTTGTATGGCATCCCGTGGGCTACGCGGTGCGGGTGAGTGTTCGCAGCACCTCTAACTCATAGTTTTTGCCGTTTGAACTATTTCATATCGACACTGGGTGACGTGTCTCTCGGCCCGGTTCTGGGTTTGAGAACTGGAGCTTTTGTGGGTTAGGTAGAGGTTTGATTTTTCTTGAATCGGGATTGAAGCTGTTTTTCGTGGTGAGAATTCAATGGCATGTATTGTGAAAGCGAGTGATTTTATTCCCATTAGAAATTGCTGGATGACCAAAGACCTGATGATTTTTTCCCTATTTTTTTTTTTTCGGAACATGGTAATCTGTGAACCTGCCGCCTCGTAACTCATTGACCCTCCAACGAAATGATGGAATTTCTCCCTAATGTACTCGAGTATGAGTAAATAAATAAATAGCTACTGTATACATTATATTTCAGGCAGGTATAACGGTTGCCGTGCAAGATGGAATAACTAGTTTTTTTGAATTTCGGGATTCATACTGAATATAGTATCTCACATTGGGAATGAAAGGCGGGAAAAAAAGTGCCAAGAAAAGCGTAGCACAAGTTAACCAAGAGGCCATTTCATTGATCAAGTCTCTGAGCATAGGACACTTCATAGGATCTGGAGATGTGGTGTCTATTTGGAGTTAGAGTGGTTATAAATTCACACCTTGTGGGGCGCGAATTGCCTGGCAGATAGCACTTGTCCAAGGCCTAGGAACAAGCCTAGCCAGGTGGCGGGCTAAAGCTGTGGAAGGAACTGGTCAAATTCCGGTTTCGTTGGCACAACACGACACTTAATTTACATAGGTACCCTAAGCGTAGTGTTAGGGGAGTCAGGACGGTGTTGAATAGATGTCGGCAATTCGAGAGAACGGGGATGGAGAGGAACTAGTGGAGGAGGTAGCGGTGATAGCGAGGGAAGCTATGCAGAATTCTGGAAGGAGCAGGCATCATCCGAGTTGAGAATTAGGATCCCGGAGATGCAGTTTGGCACTTGGGCTGAATAAGGTCAAGCAAACAGAAAAAATTAAAAAAAAAAAATCCTTGTTGAGAACCCTGCTGATCGCGGAGGGGGTAGTGGTAAATCGATGGGTACGATTCAGGTCGCGTTTTTCTCGAGCCTGGCACTGCTCTTTCCTATGAGCCCTCCGCCCTCCGCCCGACACCAATGGCCTACCTCGACTCTATCCGGTTCGTTCCGAATGTTGCAACAACAGAGGGGTGGGATAGCTTGACCGTGGGTGAGGTAGAAGCAAGAGGGGTTCATTGAGGGGGTGATGACAGCATATGCACTGACTGGGGTTGGAAGACCGGTATAATTACTTGCTGCGCCAAGAGAGCTGATGAGCCCCTTCCTCATCTCTTGCATAAGTGCTTGTGTCGGTGCGGTACTGTACTTGCCAAAGCAGAAAGTCTCGACCTCTATCTGGGACAATCAAGGACTACACCACAACTTACTCGAAAGAATTATACTTACTTCTTCTCATTACCTCCCATCACTTCTGGGGATAGTGGTTTTTGGGGAGATTTGGTTTATGAGTGATGTCTATCGGGAGGACTCTCCTGTTTTAAGCTTGCCAGACCAGAGTGATTGCTGCATTGCCACTGGCGGCCGTAACCCGGGCTCTGTGCGTTGACCAGTACCGGTATGCTGTCCCAAGTTGTCGCTAAACAAAATTGACAGATTCTCGCGAGCCATGGTCCCTCTCCGATTCTCACAACGTGTATAATTATCTCCTACGGGACCCAAACCCATTGGACATATAGGCCTCAGCCAACGCTGGTATTCACCTAATTCTCATTCCGGTGGAATACCCGGCGAACACGTATTCAGTCTTTAGAAAAACCCTAGCCCTGACATCAGTCCCGGCAAAATTATTACTATGCATGCAAGGCATCGAATAACGTTCCGAGGGAGTATTGTTGGGATGTTTGGGGATCCTATTCGCCGATACTCTATGCGAGAAGTTATATATTACTCGAGAAATACGGTGAGTTACCGTGTTATGTCGTATTGTATCGTATCGTATCGTGCCCTCCGTAAAACTCGTCTTTCGAACGCGAGCAGTTACGAGTGAGAGCGGGTGTCTCGGGTTTCGATCCCGAATTGGGTATCCGGTCAGCCTCGGAAGCTCTGCGTTATGTGCCGGTATGTACCGGCATGCGGTTGTTACCCGGCTTTGGCCATGGTTCCGCCTTTCCCAAAACAATGGTGATGTTCTTCTGGATGGTTATGGCAAACTGCGGAAACCTGCTGTATCAATCGCCCCCTCGAGCCAAATAAAGGCATGGGACGGGGCTGAATTTAAGTAGGCTGCGCTTTCCTTCAGGGACTAGGAGCTCTCTGCTCGTCGTATGGAGTCGGCTCAGGCACTTTTGTTCTTAGAATGGTGAATCCTGGGGGGACGTTGTTTACCGCCATTTGCACATTTTGGGGAACAATTGTTTTATTCAATTCCCCTCGATTCATCGTCGAGGCTTTCTATTGAGTCTACGGGTATCTCCATTCTGCCCGTTTGGCTCCAAGCGCGCTCGAGTTTCCCAAAGCTCCAAATGAACCGCTAGTAACCGGAATAAGAAAGGGCCGTAGAGGTACTCGAGTAAAGTACGAAAGGGGTGAAGTAACGTCTCGGGAAGGAAAGGACGGGACAGGGAAGGGAGGTGATAGTGAGGGAACTTTGCGAAGAGGAGGTGTGAGGTTATACAATCCAAGCGCAGAGCCTCATTAAACGCAACCACCAACACCCACACCGCCAACCACTTACCATCACCACCACCGCCAGTAGGAGCACCCGGGGGTCCTACGTTCTTGTGCGCGTGAGATTACGGTGAACCGGGTCGCTCTCTTGTTCTTCTACGCCTGCCACAGACGCTTTATGGTTGACTTGCGAGTCCGACATAGACACACCGCTAGAGCTTACATCTCCTCCTCCCATAAGCATGGAATCCCCCGAATCGTGCCTGACTAACGTCTTTAAGATCGTCTGTCTCCTCTTCTCCCCGATTCTGCTTCTCTGAGACGCCATGATGATGTTGGGTTTTCGTTTTGGTCGCCCTAACTAACCGAGCACAGGAGAACCTCTCCCGGATACCCTACGTTCTCTACCGCAATCCGCCCCCCTCAACTTCCCATTCCATACGCCATGCAGAGCGAACGCTTCGGAGCGAAGGTCATATCGTGCTCGGCGATAGAGAGTCAAACGCCCTTTGGGTGTTCCAAATAGAGTGTTTTAGCAACGGCGCGCCCAGGGGTGACGGGGGGGGAGGCGAGGGCGGAGAAAGCCACGTAGAAGGGGAGGTACAGGCGCAAATAGCTGAGGAGTCAACGGAGGGGAAATGGAAGAGCCTAGAGAAGCGTATTGGAGAAGAGTGGGGATTGACAGGTCAGTGCACCCTCCCCCCCTTCTCTGCGAGAGCTTAAACGAAGGAGAAGGGTTAATTGGGATCATTGGAACAGAATCATCAGCAGGAGTATTTCTCGCGGCATCGCTGGCTAGTTCTACGAAGGGTGGTGGAGATACATTTTCGCCAGTACAACTTGGGCGGAGTACACCTGTTACACCTGCCCTGCCTACCCCCCGGCCAGGGATATTCTCCCCTCCCCCACAAGATGTCGCTACTATTGACTTGACAGATGACCCGCTAGAGGAGCCTAAAGAGGATCGTTTGCTGCCATACAAGCAGTTTCTTGCCGCCGTGTTGTCGTCCATTTCCTTCAATTTGTCGCTACACAGCGGCTATACATCGCTCAACATCCGAACGCTCGTCTCTCCCTCGTCGCTCGTTCCTCGTGTCACTGAATTGAAGGAGGATAAGGAGGATTTGCTCCCTTCTTCCCCTATCACGTTACCTGGCTTACTTCGGCCGTCGGTACTCGCGCTAGAGGCATACCTGACGACATCTGGTACCTTACTTGTGACACCGCATACCCACGTTCAGGCCGCTTTAAGACGTGTTTCATCATCGCTATCATCGCCACTTGATAAAAGAGACGTGTTTATCGCGCCGTGGGGAGAATGGGGCCGATTAGTATCCGAGGAGGGTCTGAAAATTGGCGCGCGGGAGGAAAGGTGGAAAACTTCGGTCAGGGAATACTTGCAGGACTGCGGGATTTTGTCTGCCCCGAACCGGCAATGGGGGGAAAAGTCGGTGCTTGAGGAAGCAATTGACGAAGGCCGGTGGAGAAGGGTCGAGATTTGGGTCCCTATTAAGGATCACCCAAGCGAAGGGATGGGCATGCTTGTCAATATATTATGGCCGGATGCACTGCTGTTCCTGCGCACTTCGGAGAGTGATACCAATGGACTGCGGAGTGAAGGTGAAGGTGAGGACTGTGATGCTTTCTGGGGAAAGGTTTTTGATGCACCTGAGTATGCAAGGTTTGCATCGGGAAGGTTATCGCGTTCACTAGCTGTTGGATTGAAGGGTAAAAGAGAGCTGGGCACCGAGTGGTGGGATATCCCATCAGCCGTGGATTGGGCAGAGGAATGGATGGAGGGGAAGGAAGATCGTGAGAAGGTCGTTATGGCTAGACGGGAAGAGAAGCGACTGCGGCAAGAACAAGAGAGAATAAAGAGGGAGGCCGAGGCAGAAAAGGAGCAGCAGTCAAAGGCTTCTGAGCCAGTACTCGATGTTAAGGAAGAAGCGAATGTTAAAGGCAAACTCAAAGTCTTGGATGAGGCAAAGAAAGATGGTCTCGTTGCTGGTGGGAATGCGGGTGTCTATCCTACTCCACCAGACGGCGGACAGCAACAGCAACAACAGCAGCAACCACCGCAGCAACTGCCGGGCCCCTCAGTAAATCCCGGTAGTGGCGCACCAAATACGACATCCAATGCCACTTCTACCACCGTTGCAACAGATATGGATCTTGACTGGATTGGAGTCATGCCGGATGCCGTTCCCGGCCCCGTTCGGAAGCAGAGCGATGCAACCGGAGGGGTAGCGTTGGCGGGAGGTACTGGGGAAGCGGATCTTTTCGGCGGGGACATGGACGAAGATATGTTCGGAGAGGGAGTCACAGAAGACGACTTTGCATTTTTTGACAATAACCCTGGACAATTAGAGGGATTCGGAGGTGGTGGAAGCGCCGGAGATGTGGACATGGGACTTGATGTCGATTTTGGAGGGGGGGGCACAGTGGACCTAGCGATGGAGTCGCCGGAAGTCGCCATGAAGGAGGATATACTCACTTTAGTGAATACACCCGGCATGCCAATACAACGCATAGATCAATCAGCGGAAGAATCAAGACCCGCAGAGCCGTCCGCATCTGACAAAACAGAGCCACATATCCAGACACCTCCATTGAGTCCACGTGGGGCTTTCCGATTATTAGTTCCTGATTATGCCTCCAACCCAACGAGGAGTTCCCAGCATCTTACACCACCAACAACAGTTTCCGCCATGAAGACCCCGCAGAAGAATGGGGGGTACGCACCACTGAGTGGTGGGGTCAGTGAGGCCAAACGCCGGATGTCACTCTATTCGCCTATCACATTCACTACGAAGGTTGAAATGGCGGATCGGAAGTATGCACCCGGAGGTCGATTCTTTCTACCAGAGAGCACAAAAGAGAAGGAACAGAAGGAGTTGGAGAAGGAGCAGAACATTACAACCATTGGACTGAAGCGAAAAAGAGCTGGCAGTATGTTCATGCGATCTATGGTTGTAGAGGAGGCCCCTGTACCGGAGGTGGCTGAGGTAGTGCTTGGAGATGAGGATGCAGTCATGGATGATAGTGATGGAGCGGTTGGGGAGAGGGAAGATGAGAGCGAATTCTACTCCGGCGATGAGACGAGCAGTGAGAGTGATGCCGACGACGAAACCGACGAGGAGGAGGAAGAACCTGGGGGCGGGGCATACTATACAAGTCCAGTAGCTATGGCCTACGGCGGTAGTATAGCCCGCAGAAAACGGAAGCGAGCATACGAAGACGAGGATCAGGAAATGGAACTAGCGCCACCAATATCGGACTCTACAAAAAGAGATGTAGCTGTCGGAGCAGATGGGGAGGTCGAAGTTCCAGGAGAAATGGCGCCACCGCCTTGGGAGGTGATGATCCCGGACACTACGGAATCGAATCTAGTTGGAATATTCTCGAACATCAGTCTAGAAACAGAGGCTATATCGCTTGCGGGTTTAGGGGATAACGAGTTTGCTGCTGTTAGCAGACTGGTCCGCGATCAGATCGTCTACGGAACTACCAAACCTCTAGGGGACCTGATGGAGGTGAGCGGTGTCGAGACAACTGTTGAGGATGACGATGAGGAATGGTGTGCCATACGGCAACGCCGAGGGAAAGATGAAGGCGTAGTAGAAGATGCCGTGAAGTCGCTGTTTGGGAAGACAGGTGTTGCAAGGTGCACATTAGAGACCTATGTTGCAATAGCGGACGCGGTCATTGAGCCACCACCGCTACTTGGTCGTGCCGCGGCTATGCGACCGATACCTCAACCCCGGCGTGGAGGAATTGCATCGGCGCTGGCTAAGAGACCCGAGGTAGAAGTTAACACAGCAGTTTTCAAACTACCGCCCCCACATGTCCATATCCATAGAGCGGAGTCTGCACTTGAAATATTACCGCCGGCCTTACATTTTTGGGAAACATTTGGATTCGGCCCGTGTTCTGGGGCTAAGAACGTCATCGCTTTCTGTCTACATCCTGATTCTCGATCAATGGAGGAAGCGGCGGATGCCTTTCTAGAGAGAGTTTCAGGAGCCTACGAAAGTGGGCGGTATGGTGTACACGTTCGAGCAAAATTAGATGAAGTGGTAGAGAATGGGGGATACGGCGTTCAGGGACGAGACATAAAAGCAGTCATCGAAGCAATGGAGGATTTCGGAAGTGTGCTTGCGAGCGTTGCGGATGAAGGTTGCAATATCGTTGTATATGTGGTTAACCCCTTCGAACATCCTAGCGCACTTGTGGATATCTGCGTAGGGTTTTCGAAGATGAAGAAAGTTTACGAGAGTCGGTTAGGGGGCATAAAGGGGAATAATCTGGTTCTCCAAGTTGTTCGCGCAAGCTTCCTTGCACGGAAAATGGGGGCCGTCGGCACTGGGCAGGCAGAATGGGCCAGGCTAGCTGCAGAGGTGTACAACCGGTGCGCACCGAGTGATGGTGTATCATCACTAGAAGAGGTATAGTTTTCTCATATCCTTGCCCATCATTGCAGCCCAACTAACATGTGGCGGTAGGCCCAGAAGATGTTTTCCCCGTCAATATATCTCTCCCGCCCGCCACCAAAGTCAATCGAGTTCAAGTTGACGACCGAGCCTTCTCCCGCACTTCTTCTGGAAAACTCAGTTCTTCATATAGCCTACTCGCAATCGCTCGATGAGCGCTGGGTGTCTGTTGCCTGGACGGACAATTGGGGCACGATCCAATCCACCGAACTCTACTCCCTCGGCCGCAAAAACACCACGATCCTCCGCCCGTTCGATGAAGTCTGCCGCGACATCTGGAACAAAACACTAGAAATAACCTCAATCCGAAAAGTCCACTGGCGCCTGATTCTAATAAAAGTTGGCGAGCCACTACCAGACGAAATAAGTACCTGGACAACCCTCGCCTCAACCACTACACACTCCCTCGCAATCCTCTCTGCAGACCTGAATCCACCAATATACCTAATCCCGCCATTACCAGCGCCCATACCAACGGCTTTCAACCACCAGGTTTCCGTTTACACCACCCCGCCCGTCACAACTCCTACACCAGGCTCCATCGTCTCACCCGACCAGTTTGGCAACGCAGCGAACACACCCTCCGCTGATCCGACACCGGACCTAGACCCCGACTCCTACCTCGTCGACGTCTGCGACGAAACTTGGGGAGCCATACTCCCGCACATACGCCGCTTACCGCCTGATTACACCAGTGGCGCGCTAGCGTATCTGATCAAGCGTGGGGGCATAAACGATGGAGACGAACTTCGCGCATTAAAGATAGAGCTGATCGTCGCTGAGAACAGGGGCGGGACGGTACCATTGCTAAGAGAGGTGCTTGGTTGGTATAGAGACCTTGCCTGCCTCGCGCTATGGAAGGGTGTCGTCGGTGATGGAAGGGGCAGTGGAGCTCCGTGGCATCTAGCGGTTGCGTGGAAGGGGGTGGAGGGAGTTGGGTGGGTTATGTAAAGCTGCGCTATTAATGTCTGATTAGGCTTGTGAAAATGGAGGGGATCGGGCGTGGGAAATTGGGCGTTTATTCCTTTTCTTCATTTTTCGCTTTCCATTTCCCCTTTTCGTTTTGTTACCCCACCTCTCTTATTTCCTACATAGTGTATTCCGTCGTTTATTGTCTTGATTGAACCCGGTGTAAATAGGAGGGTAATTTATAAGTTTGGGATTATGATGGACTATAACTCTGGGCATTGATAGAGCGAGGTTTCACATGGAGATGGCCCAAGGGGAACTGCATAAACCTAGAGCGGGAGCACAGTATAGCGCCCTCGAACTCTGAGGCTCGGGGGTGACTGTTAAGGTCTGATCTCTCATGTTGCACCCGAAATGGGTGCGCGACAACAATCACGACTCACCAGCCATTCCACCCCTCCAGCCCCACTACTTGCTGCCCCGACAACCACCCTATTTTCCTTTTCCTCGCTCTTTTTTTTGTTTATCCACTACGTTGCTTTATCTGAGATCATATATTATTGCTGAATTAAAATTTTATTATATCTTTCTACCAAGAAGTTGCGCTACTTTCCACTTGCTGATGGTTGGTAATCTAGAACGATTGCCTAACAGGAGTGGAGTACCTCCAGTCACCATTCGAAAGGGAAATGATGGAGATATTATGGAATGATGGAGGGCTAAGGTTGGGCTACTGCGCCGTAGCGCTTGTACGAGTACTGTCGTGGCAGGAGGGCAGAAGAAGAAGGGGATTGCGCATTAAATATGACAGTATCTTAGCACCTCTGCGCCCTGGATCTAAGTCCATTTTATCATAGTAGCCGTTTTCTCAAGCTAGCACTATGGGCTATGTATGATACCTGTATCTAACTTACGTTCCCATCGTGTATCCGGAACCGGGTAACCATCAAGGGTCTTTCGAAGCAAGTAGAGGTGGGCTAAGATAGATTCACATCATGAATTGTAATATTCTCATGTTGCCGGATCAAAGTCGCCTTTCTTTCTTTCTTGGTGGGTCGCTAGGGGAAAATACCGTACCGTAAATTAGGAACGACTTCAATCTAGCTACCTAAGTGACCAAGCAATTTCGTATTGAACCCCGACATAAATAGCTATTTTCATACCTTTATTAGGGTGATAAAATACATGGACACTAGCGTCCTTACTACTATCCTATCCCATAGCGACCAAGGAGGAACGCTCCCCCACACAAGACTACGGAGGCATGGGCATAGGGTAGCGGACGTGTCCTAACTTGGCGTGGTTGGTGGGGTAAAAGCCGGACCCTGAATCCCCCCGGGTGGGTGGTTGTCCCTTGGAGATAGTCAGGATGACGATTCCTCAGAGTGCTGATCTGGCGGATGCAAATCTATACAATGGCCTTTTCTCTACCTGTGATCCATGCCCGAGAACCATACGTACCCATTACAGTGATCTGCCACTAGCAGAGTAGAGAGCTTAGTTTCGAGGTCCCCACCCGGACTTCTGCAGCGCTATGCAGCCTGCCCTTCAGGGTGTGTGGCTTCCTCAGCGCACTCGCTTTCGCCGTGCTAGAGGAGTGCTCGAGTATATCACGAGGGGGTTAGCCACCGAGATTTCCTGGACCATCCAGTGTATCTTTCCCATACCGGCAGCATCACTGGCTGTCACCTGCACTATAGATACTGGATTAACACGGCAAGGGTTCCGGGGTGAAGGTTGCCGAGGACCCGGGGAAAAGAATTCTCCGCTGATGGGGTGCCTCTTGTGTCAAAAACAGTCACAGGTTTTTTTGTTGTCGGTGTGGGATTTATCCTTCTTGGCAGCAGGTGGCTGGAGGGCTTTTATTGGGTCATAAGAGGAGTACCTATCCCCTCTTTTCCTCCGCATCCGAGAACCTCTCGACCTTCCGACACCACCCCTTAGCAACGCTCGCTGATGGGCACGGCGCCATCGAGATACATCTCGATGGCGCTGGTGATCCTCACTTTACCGTACCAGAGAATTCCAAAAAGCCTCTCACGATAACGCGTCGATGATTCCGCGATGGCTGCCACTCTTGGAGCCTGGAACGGACACCAAGATAGAAGGCTTTTTACCGCTGTGGTATGGAGGAGATTGACTACTACAACTTTTTACAACAAAGTTAGGGAACCGGCGACGGGTTGGAAAGACCTATATCAGGTATGAAGAAAATGACTTGGAAATAAACCATATTGCCAGTTAACAACCCTTCAGTTCTCTGGTGATAGACACCCTGGTGATCGATCACCGGTTCCGGCGTTGGTTGTCTATACTGTGACTTCAGGTATGATGTCCGGCTACTTCCTAGTGATGCATTACTGATTCGGGCTGTACCGAATAGTACAGAATGTGGCGGTTGCCTAATTAACACGGGGTGCTCTGTTGTCGTTTCGGAAAAGATCTCTGATATGTGAGTAGCAACTAAATTTGCTCGAGAATCCGGGCTTCGCTGACACTGATACCAGATTTCTGCCTTGCGCGTCGGAGCCATCTAAGGAGAGACAACGATCCATCAGAGAAGAGAAAAGCTCAACATGGTGGCTGGTTGTTTTATCCTGGGTCTGCCTACAGTGCAACTCTAGAGAGAATAAAGTGGGCATGGCAGCTCTGATGTGGATTTCTCACATCGGGCGGCGGTCGCGGGCCAATGAGCTATGTCATGCGCTGGCATGCCCCGGCGGTAGAAATAGGGTCGACAGATCTTGACCCCCATGATGATCCTTCGATACAGACACTCTTGAAATCCTGCTTTGGGCTTGTCACTGTTGATTCTTATCAACAGTCCGCCTCACACATTTCACTCTGCAAGAATATCCCTCCTACGACCAATCCCTGGGGAGCTTGCCTGAAAAGTCTCAACCTTTAAAAACTGTTCACAAAATTCCGTTTCCGCTCTTCCCCGACGATTACATCTCGAATATGCTTCCTGTTATCCGACAGGGGTCAAACTGCTGTTTGACCGGGAAGATGTCAATCCAGGGTCCGCGCGCGGTGGCTGTGTTATCACACCACTCTCCTGGGCTATCGGGCTCGTGGGTTGCTGAGTTGTTGCTTGACCGGGAATTTTATTCCCGGTTCAGTGGATGCTTTTTGTTTTCAGACACCACTCTTTAATATCGCTTGAAGCGGTCTTTAGGGAGCTGTCAAATTAGAAACCTCTATGTAAGCCTAAACAGGCTTACTCAGAGGTAGGTAGAAGGAACACTACTTGATTGGGTTCCTAAGAAGCCGGTTCGAAATGCGGTATTAATACCTGCTGCGGCCATCGCAACTCGAAAGACTCAACAGACGCACGCACCGAATCCTGTCTCGACTTCCGAGTTCGAACAATTCTCACGATGCTCCGACGGGTTGGCGAAGGTCAGCGGTTTCCGTGGAAATCCTTTCTCCCTCGCTTTTATGCTTCTCAACATGCTGTTCATTCGTTTGTTCTTTGATGCTGTCTTTTGATGCTGTCTTGGTATCTATACCTCATACTTTGCATGTATCATGGAACCTGTTAGAATTTTGAAAATGTATTTATATGTTTCCAAAATCCAATCGAGAGCTGCAGGTGCAAAAGTCGGTGAATTGGTTAGGTAGCCTCCAATGTGATAGCGCTCTAAGTAAGGTTTAACAAGTATCCCAACTGCAATGATACACAGAAGTCATGCCCCTACTATGTTCCTTTCACAGATGAAAAAAAAAAAAAACCCCTGGCCATCCAGATTTCTGTAAGGCCAAATATACTCGCCCCCGCTAACCCCAGGTACAGTACTACATCCACGTTCAGTTATTTCTGTCACCTAACAATCCGTCGGTGATCCTCACCACTATAAGAAATCCAAGCAAACGATTGGGTCAAGTCGCCGATAGCCGAAGGAACGACACACCGACACGCTCCCATCCAAACCCTAACTAACGAACCTCAAGAACGAAAGTGCCAGCCCATGTGAAGAAAGAACTAACGGCAGAGCAACAAGCCACATTCCGAACCTCTATCATAGGAAGACAACCCTAACCCGATCAAGGCAAGATATTCCCAGATAAAGCAGACAACCTGGCAGAACCCACCCGACCGACAATGTACCATCAGGGGCTTTTTACAATATACCCCGAGCCTTGTGTCCTAACGCGAACGCCGGCGCAGCGCAGTATTCTCGACGTCGCTCAAGTCGAGGTGACGATGTATGGTATCGTGATATCACAATAGTAGTCATACAAGGTACACTGTGATCCAACGGAATACACGGCAATAAGCTACGAACTGTGTTCCGTTGTACTGTACAGTATAGTACAGTACGACTGCGGGTATCATTACTGACAGTGTAGAGTATGGATGTTTGGTGGTATATCGTCATGGCACTGTATGATAGCACAGCACAGCACATCGTAGCCGTGATGCTGGACATTTCCCGCAATGACGGTGGATTGCGAGGCCCTCCCTGCTTCGTTCAATTCAGGTGCGATATTACAATTGTCCTGATGATATACACGAGTTATATATAGCAAGCCCGGTTCACGATACACCATTGTGTCTCGGAACGATCGGAAGGGTGTGTACATCATGTTCCGCGGGGGGAGGTGGGTGGGGTGGGATGGGGTGGAGTCGTAACCGTTGGGACGATTGCATAAGTTAGTACCCCATCATACCCATCATGGTAGGTTCGGGATTTCTTCCGCTGGTGGTATGTGCCCTCAAGATTGGGCGAGTGTTCGATTGACTATTATTGTATAGACTGGTATAAAGCACTATTATTGTATAGACTGGTATAAAGCACGGGTAGGCTCCCCCCGATGTCTCGAGCGTCGGCTTCGCTTTGCGCGCATTATGATCGAAGATGTGGGGGGAGTAGGATTGAGAAACTGGACTAAAGGCCCTGCTTCTGTTGGGGCGGTAATGGTGTCTGATACTGTATTACTGTAAATAATGCAAGTGCGCGTGGACGCGGAAGGGCGTGAGAAGGGTGTTAGCGCGAGTACTGCGTGCCGTGAGATCCGGCGGGCGATGTCCTCCTTGACACCGAGGGAACAACTTATCTTCCATGGTATTCGAGTGCTTGAGTACACGGGTCTCGTGTGGTCATTAGGTGTAGGTACTAAGCTGTTATAGCCTAGTTCTAATATAGTACTCGTACAGGATATCCAGTCCCGTCGGTTGGTCGACTATTTTTGCTACTAATAGCCAAGGCTAATAACTAGTCTATCCACTCATGGTAGGATTTTGTCAGAGGGGTTTTCTTAGGGGTGAGGCAGTGCACGGTAGAGAGGTATCCCTCGATTAAGCTTGGAAGACGTAGGAAAAGTTTCAAGGCCCAAGCGGCCGGGTGATCGATGGCATCTCAATATATCAATAATTGCCTATCAGAAGGGCTTGGGGCCGTGCATCATTTGGCTTCGTTAGTGTTTACCGTAGAGGTTTAGATCAGAAGTCTAGGACAGTGTGGGTTTTAGAGGACGTAGTTAGCCATTCACAGGACGAGATACCGGTAACGACTGTTTTAGCGGAAGTGTGCTGAGGATGAGGATGCGCGGTGACCCATGGCGGGGTCAATATGGGCTCACCGTGTCCTTTATATATCACTATCACTTCCGATAGTGGTGGCGTCGAGCGAATAGGAGTTTATATGTACTCGTATGCTCTTCCGTGTTCTAGTTTGGTCTGTTCGCTCTGCCTTTGCGCTAATTGGAAAGACTATCATTAGCTTTAGTTGGTGATATGCCCCTAGAAATAAAGTTTGCTGAAAAGCCCTTAACGTCGCAGATGAATGAGGAAGGTAGCGAGTTTTGGTTGATATCGGAGCAGGAATGCCGGAGGTGGTCCCTTTTGAGTTTCAGGTATGGTGATATACCGTCAAGTTTCTCCAGACGTCTTTCCTTTTCTATCACAGGAGCACGCAAGGGGATGGGGACATGCACGGCGGCAAACCGCAGTAGTACCAGGGTGATATTAGAGTGTTTGCGCAGGTAGACCTAGGTGGGAGTTATTAACAATGTCACTAGGGGTTGCCACTCACATCAACAGCCCATTAGACTCCCGACAATTATTGTTTCTTAAACTCCATGTATTGAAGAGGTCAATACATCAGCCGATTCTTAACTTTCATGAAGTTTCTCTTCTCAGGATTTTCCTTGAGAAGAATAGACACAAAATCATACCTGAATAGAGGCATAAAAGCGCAGTTCGAGTGGGCATCCTCAATTCCAGGTCCGATTTTCGGGTTTTACACCTTGACCAGGTGGGGCTAAAGAACCAGGTGGCCAAGCCTTGTTGTTAACTTAATTAACACCACCTAGGCCTCACTGCGCAAACTCTCTATTATCACGATTCATATAAAAAAACCGTCGTTAGAGTTAGTTTAAAAGGTGGTAGATTAAGAAGGAAGTTATAACCATACCTTTCCTACGGACACTCCATAACTGTCGAGCTGCATTTCATTCCGCTCTCTATGCCGCTGCGCTATTTATCACCTCCCCCCTAAACTTGAGCCTCCTGGGCGCCGATCTATAGAGTTTACATCCTATACACATTGCATCACTCGGACAGGAAAGCCTACCCATCCAACAAATAATACCCGAAAACCACACTCAAATTCTAGCCCGGTGCCCCGTCTCAGGCGCAGAGTTCCAGGGAACCGAAAACCCCATTCATATCAGACCTGCCAACGCGAACGATTCTGATTGCGGGAAGGAATAAATTTAACTATTCCAACTCCAAGCCCCACTCTCTATCCTCCTTCAGACCCAACCTAACCCCCGGAGCGAAACCTTGTATGATAATCCCAAAGCGAGTCCCGGAGCATCTATAAATCCCAATGGCTCCAATAAATCAAAGCCAAATAATAGCGCAAAAAAAGCCCCCAACAAATTCCTATCGTACAACAATAGGGAGTCCCACGATGCTATTTTTTACTGCTCCGGAAACGGTACAATACTGTACAGACACACTCTAGCTAGACCAAAACTGGAACACAGCAAGAGCGCAAGGGTGCACGAACGCGAGGCCCTCTAATGTAATGTGTAGACTATGGCCTACCGCGCCGTACTGCGCTGCACTGCCCCCCCCGCCTGGAAATTTATGCCTCAGCTGTTTCTACTCAATCGCGTCCCCTCCTCTTTCATTCGTCACCGCCAAGAGCTGTTTTTACAAGTGTTCAGTGGGGTATCCGGTGAGGTGAGATGATCTGTAACTTTCCTCTCCTCGCTCACTCCGAGTCCAGAATGTCACGATGAGAGGTTCGAGCGTCTATAGGTCAGCTAACAAATAGTTCAGCGGCATTGTGGGAGGAACAGCGTTAGACCTCGACTGTGTGAAAGAGGTATGATATGACCAGAAACTTGGTTGTCTTGCTCGCCCCCCTCCCCTATCTCTAAACTAACATATTGTACCGGGAAGAGTGTCAGAGGTAGAAGTGAATCATTTTGCATGCGAATTTTGCTCAATCCCTCAACCAGGAATCTTCGCCAAAATTGAAACCAGATAAATTGAGCAGAGAAGAGGGAATGTCCAGTATACTGTGCTGTCAGGAATATCTCCTACTCTTCTGAATTTCTTCTTTGTGCCGTTGGACTTCAACTGAGATTTCCAAATTGTGGATTTTTCGGTATAATTTCGCCATTCACTTCTGAGAACCACTAGCCCACTTCCCGATCCAATATGTAAACCAGAACGAAATCCTTCCTATCCTTCTATAGACCGCCATGCATATCTCTCTTCCCCCATACACTCCCATGATAACAAGAAAAACTTCTCCATACACCACTAAACCTACAGGACAATTCACAGCATCCCTAAATGATCCACCACGCTCCCGTCACTTCCGGAACCATCCATAACCTCTCATATTTCTCCTGTCAACTAAGCATTTCCCGTGCCGGAACATAAAGCTCAATCACGGCTCTAATACACTTTATCGTATTGGGTGATGTGGCTGGACATCTACCAGTACTAAATATACAATCAACACTTACGCTCTTGCACAAGATAATTACCAGATTCGCCTTCGAGCTAATCCAAGTCAGACCCAACCCAATTCACGGGATTCTGGGCACGATGGCCAGTCCATCCACTCATCAGAATGTAGATTCACTATCACCCGCTGTACGATCTATACGGTGCTAGGTATACCAGTTTAGAAAAGCGTAGGCCTTTCCTTCTTTCCTCCCTTCCTTGCGCACGGATCTGCAGTCACTCTTCGATTCACTAAACAGTGTGGGTTTCTTCTCCTTTGCTTTAGAGTATCTCTTCCCCCCTCCTCTTCAAGTTGATCAACCAATCTTTCCCCCCAACCCACTGTGGTCTCGGCATTGATTGAAACATGACCTGTACAATCCCGAGCAGCTCTCAATTCTGAGAAAAGCAATTTGCAAGCTTCGGTGGGTTATGGGACAGCATGTAATACTATCCGAGTCTCACGTCCGAGTTCCCATCCTGTATCCAAGCCTAATTCGGTCACTATCTTACAGTGCACCCCCTAGCAGAATCAACTCCCGATGACTTGCGCCAAGGTGGTGAATCATTTCCACAACGTTCCAGCACCCTAAACGAGATGGAAGGAGATTTTCGAGCCCGGATCACGAACACGCACCCACAGACTCCAGGGACCATTTTCAGCAGGATAAACCCTCCGCAGGCAATGTCGACATCCACGAAAAAAAAGAGGAGGTGTCAATATCGTGACCATGGCGGGGGGGCCAAAAGCCCACCAGCTTACTGTACACCAACAGACAATTTCTATAAAACCGTCCCATGATCAACCAGAACTCACGAAAAATCACTCGCGGTCCACTCACGAGCAACCTCTTCCCTAGCTATGATACACACCTGGGGACCCACAACCCATCGAGTATATCAGCTCCAATTCTAATAGAGACCCTCAGACGTTCGTTATAGCACACCCTGCTAGCTCCCAGACTCACTCCGGCTCTTGCAAAAAAAAAAAGAGAAAAAGAGAGAAAGGTTTATCTGAACCCCTCCACTCCCATCCTTGATTATAGCCAGGTACGATGGCCCCAGGCACCAGTCCCAGACGAGAAGAGGAATGCATTGCCAATCATCCGCGCATGCCCTTCGCGCAAATGAAAATCCTACTTCTCATATTGTTCCGGTAAATCTACGGGCGGTAGCTCCCGCAATAACGACGCGAAAGGAATCCCAAGCGAGAGGAGGTTTAGCAGTGAGAGCAGGGTGGGTTTTTTTTTTTGCTTTTTCCTTTTCCAAATCGTTACTTGACTTTTGAATGTTCTCTAATGTCCCCTTTTGTCAAAAAGCTTTTGCTCCGTTGATCTGGGTTGTTGAACCGTGAGTTCCTGCTCTCTTGTCTTCTTTTCTCTCCCTTTGAGGGTGGGGGGTGGGGAGGTATCTAACGGTTAAGGCGCTGGGTCATTTGGAGGGGAGATATATTCCCAGAGCAGTGGATTTCTTCCTGGTATGATACTCTAGAGGTGTAAAAGAAGAATTTTTTTTTTGCAAGCGTCAGAAGGGGAAATGATGGGTAGGGTTGGTTGTGAAGTGACCTTGTCTTGCTTCTGTACAAGTATTCCCCATCCAATCGCTTTCCAACCTTCTGACCTTTTGGGCATCATATTATTGTTCCCTCTCCCTCTTCTAAACCCCTTATTCTGTACAAAAGTAAAAAATGCAAAGAGTGTGTATTTCACACCGCAAGTATGAAAGCCCAAGTCTAGCATGGCATCCACACCCTACGAAAATCCAAGCGAACCCACCAAACCAAACGAGTGAGAACATGTGTCTGGGACCTACTACTACTATTATGATGATGACCCACCACCACGGAACGAGTATGGCACTCACACTCCGAAGCTCAGACCACCACAAAACGGGCAGACAAAGTTCCCCCATTCGAGCAAGCAAAACGAATACCAGAAACCTGCCACCAAGCACCAACCGACCAACCCAGATCAAATCAATATATCCCCCCCTTTCCACCGTCAAGCTATCGGTATTATACACACAAAGAACCACAGCACAGCACCGCACTCCACGGCAAATAACCGATCCTCAGCCAGAATTATTATTTTTTTTTACAAAGCCAGCTACTGACCACACTTACCCATCCGGAAGCCTAGCAAATACCAACATACCATACCATACCATACCCTAACCACCGCACAACTTATCACGTCACTCGTTTTAACGGCACGGTCTAAGGATGGAAGACACAGCCGGAGTTAGTTGGTTGGTTAATTAGCCAGTTAGTTAGGACGCAAGTAAGTCCAGCGGAGATACGAAGAGAAAAAAAAAATCCCCCCATATTCACACTATTACACGACGCAACAAACCCACGGGATGAGAAAGAGGGAGGGGATGGGACGGATGGACGCCCGGCTGAAAAGCGAAATTCACTGAACACAGCGTCGTCCTCACGGCGGGGATTTTCGGTCATGGGATTTTGATTGATTGATGGATGGATGGGTGGAGTGGGGGGGGGGGTGCACTTGCGACGGAAATATGCATTGGCAGGGTTCCGCGTATTATACACTGGTAAACTGTAGGGCACAGTACGGTATGAGTAGGTCGGTAGATCCAGGGTTCCGGCACCGACATTTCGGTTACAGACTCGCTTTTCCCTCACTCTCCCCTTTTTTTTCTGGGAAAAGGAAAAGGGATGGATGGGGTGGATTAGGAGGGGAAATGAGAAATAATTGAGGAACCGTGGTAAAGTAAAGTTTGCCACTGTACAGGCTATAGTGTGTGGGGCAGTACACGTACAGTGTCATACTCTCTTGCTTGTCTACCTGCCCACCTGCCCACCTGCCCACCCACCCCAGGTCAGTCGGAAATTAATAGAGACCCACTTTCGACAACGACCGAGTGATCCTTCATGGCAAGATATCACCACCACCATCGTCAGTGCTCAAGCCTTGGTCCCGAATACCCAATAAAATCTCCCCTGCCAATCAATCACTCGTTAGCTCCGCTCCCCCCCCCCCCCAATCCATCGGCCCTAGAGTACGTTCGAACGAAAAGAAAAAAAAAGGCTATTCCTATCCAAACTACGGACCGGCTCCCGAGCGATATGATGCGGGTGGTCTCGAGTCTCGACCACGCACACAAGGCTGAAATGTGACCCCACCCATCTATCCATTCCGGAAAAATTCCCAAAATTCCCAAAAGGGAAGGGGGGAAAGCTAGCTAACCAGACAAGCTTTACCACCCGGGATCAAGTTAACTGCCCGGGATAAATTCAGGACGGCGACCAAGAGGCTCTTACACTGTTACACACACACCTGTAAATAAGCAGAAAGAGAAAGAAACAAAATTAATTCGGGGCTATTGTGAATAATGACATGGGTGCATATATAGTATCACTCACATACATGCATGCATAGTACTGTACGGTACTAGTACAGTACGGTACGCGCTACACACACACACACACACCTACCCACCTACCTTCCTATCTCTCTTCAATTACGGTACTTCTATTCCTTCGTCCGGCCGTTCCTTCCTTCCCTTCACACTCTCGTCGCGGGTCTCGCTGTGCTATTTAGGTTGTGAAGCATCGTACCGTCCTGTGCTCCGTGTAACGACGACGGCAACGCCCCGCGCGTCGAGACAGCATCGTATCGTGCCATGCCGTATGGCGCTCCACGGAGAATTCGCGAGGATGGATGGGATGGGTTCGTCCCAAGAAGTGCACAATGTGGCCAAGGGCTTTTAGTGCCTATCGATAGCGTCAAGAGTACGAGGCGGAGCGAGAACGAGGGAATGGGTGAGGCTGGATATGATGATACTTAAAGTACTGTTCCGCACCGTACAATACTGCGATAAGCGCCGGCATAAAAATATTCCACTTCACGACATATATATGCGCTTGGGATCTCGGTGGGTCACCAATTTCCGGGGTCCCGAGCCCTAGCGATCATGTTATTCTCGGTAGTGGGGGGAGGGGGAGGGTTTGCAAAAATACCATCGTTGTCGTCGTGGCGGCAGAGTGCGATGATGATGATATCACCGATATGGTACAGTTCCCTGGGATACGACACGATAGCATACGATAGCTTCGGATCGAGAACAGGGCGTATGCATACCCCGTTCTTTGGTGTTTCAAGATCGGATAAGATTAGCAGATTGAAGGGAAGAAGGTGAAAAGAAACTGGGGAGTGGGGAAATGACGATCCTGAGCCAAATATATCACAACCACCACCACCATCACCACCACCACCACCATGGTAACCTATTTCTCGATAGCCCGGGTTGGATAAGAAAAGCACCATCACCACTCCACAAACCATCATGACCACTACCGTACTCGTAGTCACTGGCTGGCTGGCTAGCGATATCGTATAATGCAAGGCGTATATCCACCGCATCATACGGTACGGTGCCCATCCCCCACCAACCCACGCAAGCGAGCGCCGTACGTGCAAACGTGCATCCCCCCGCACGCTGCGGCGGGTAGGCCGTGCCACAGCGCACGCCCACCCGTTAATAACCCAACCGTGAGAACTCACTTTCACGATAGACCCAAACACAGCGCATAGGCGCGCACGGCAAAAAAAAAAAAAAGTACATGTAACGTCGAGAACGTCTTACCAGCGTACCGTATCCGTACCACCAAATGCCACAGGATAATTAGATAGAGAACGATATCCATGAACGCTTTATCGGAGTATCCGATATTTCGTGGCGGAGGGACGGTTCGCAGCGCTTGAGGGTATTTCCATGAAGATTGAATTTGCAGGGAGGATGACAACCGGGTAATAGGAATGGATGTGTGGCATTGCCAGGAGAGTAGCGACGGTTTGGGATCATGGTGGGGGGGGGGTTCAGGGCCCATAGAGCACCATACTGTACGGTACTGTGCCGGTCCTAGTATGATACAGTTAGGAATGTAAATTGCCGGGAAGGAGGATGGGATGGGATGGGAAAGGGAAGTAACAGGCACCGAACCTCCGACCATCGCAACAGCAATTTAAACAATCCAAGCCGCATAAATAATTAGTCGAGGGAAAACTATCATCGTACTGTATATCATACTCGTACGGTATTACGGTAAGGGGGGGGGTTCTCCTTTCTCCCCTTCACGGCATTACCGATGAACCTCTGTCACGTTACAGCATTCATAATACAAGTGCGCTGGTAAAAGCCAGCTCGAAGGTGCCGTGGGTGAACGTGAAAAGAGCATGATACTCCACACACCGCACCAAAGCGGCAAGCGCAGGGCAGACAGATAGGCTCAAAGACACACAGACACCCCCCACCCCATCCAGCCAAATCCGCCCACAGCACCGCACCGCACCCACTCCCGGTACCATGAATCTAGAACGCCAAAAATCCAAGCGGAGTAGCACGAACCGTTACGAAAAGGGAAACAGTCACACGCCGACAAATCTACCAGCACGGCATTACCGAAGAATCGATTTCAACCCTTTCCCTCCACCCCCCCCCCTTTTTCTCATCATACTCGAGTATCATACCTCCCTCATTCCTTCACTCTTTCCCTTCCCCCCTGCACAGTAAATTGCGCCCCGGGCCATTACAAAAGTCCCCTCCCCGTCTTCCCTCACTTTCCCACTTGGAACTCCCACGATACCGTGCGTGCATGCATACATATCATACCTCGCATCACCTTCCGGATAAAGTCGCCCGGAGCAATTATGGACGGACACCTGTGTGCGACATTCGCCCAATTCCCTCCTCGTGCCACCAAGGCCGGTTGTTCCACAACGGGAGCCCCAGGTAATGAACGGCCGAGTTTCTCGTGGGATCGCCCTGCCTACCTGCCTGCCTGCCTGCCTGCCTGTCGTACAGGTAACAAGCGACGGCGAGGTTGACGTACCGGTAGTGCGACTGAAAGTGGTAAGTGGGCGGTGATGATGATTGCTGGTGGGTGGTGGTACGGCACATATTGGAAGGCAGGGGCAAGGGGGCAGGAAGCAAAAGACTAACTGCCGGTACTAGTAGGATACTTGTGCATTTGATGCTCTGCAGCTCACCTTACTCGTCGTCCCAGGCCAGAGAAGCACCCGAACAACAGGGATTTTGCGAAATATACGGTATCCGAGCGCCAATACAGACAAAATAGACTTACACCCTCTCCCTCCTCCCTTGTTTCCGGGTACTTGTACTCGTAGCCCGGGACTGGGACCGTAAGTACTCCACCATAACTTCTACTCAAGTACTATATACCGCGCTATACTTCCGGGCTCCTTCTCAGCCCTGCGGTGAAGCGAGTGGGTGAGTGAGCGCCCGCACCGTACGGTATAATAATACAATAACCATACCACACCATAATATCATCATTTAAAATTCTAGACGAGATCCGGGAAAGATACCATCGCGCAGTGACTTACCCATTTTATTCCATCTTCTCTAAACCCCAGAATATGAAGAAGAAGAAAAAATATTATTATTACTAATAGTGGGAGGATTCGAGAAGGTTTTAGAAAGGAAGAAAAACAGAAAAAGAAAAACAGAAAAAGAAAACCCCCGATTAAAAAAAGGTTCTAGCCGGATACATGTGTAAGACGTGAGATTTTCGTACCATGCTGCGTAACCCAAGAAATAGAGAGCCTTGTGTAGCCTCACGGATTTACGGAAAAGGCAGAAGAAGAAGGGGAAGAAGGAGGAAAAAGAAGAATGATGCGGAGGCGTTTTTCGTGGCTTGGTTGAAAGGTTTATCGGTCGTTCTACTGCACTGTTGCCAGCCAGTCAGTCAGTCAGTCAGTCAGTCAATCAATCAATCAATCAACCGAACTGAATTGAATTGGGCGTTGCGCACAGCACATCACTAACTAGTTACCGTACCGTACTGTACTGTACTTGGTACAGTACTGTACAGCCTTTAGCAAAGTGCGGAATATCGGTATGCTATGCACGGTGTGCGAAGGGGGGCCGAGGATATTACCTGTACTGTACAGTACAGTACAGGTACAATTCCAAGCGCATGGTACTAGTACTAGTAACAGCACGGTAAGAAAATCGCTTCGACCAGTGATAAATCAAATCGGATCAAATCAAATCAAGCCTTGCGAGGGAGAAGAAGAAGAAGAAAAAAAAAACCCTTACCGCACAGTATGATACAAAGTAACCAATAGTTATGTAGACTATCGTGAGGGAGGGAGGGTGAGAACGATTGTGGCTGAGCGATATCATATCATACTTTAGAAGCACCACCCACCCACCCACCGGTCGGGAAAACCGTACGATGTGAGATTCTATTCTATTTCCCCATTCCCCCCCACAAAGAAAGAAAGAAAGAAAGAAAGAAAGGCATACGCACCCCCACCAACCGCGCCATTTCAAGGCTTTTCCATTCCGCAAGCGTAGGGTATCATAGATTTATCGATCGGGCTCTGCTCTGCTCTGCTCTCCCCCACCGAAGAAAAGAAGAAAAAAAATAGAATAGGGCGAGAGAAAAGTTAATATAAATATAATGGATGGATGGATAAATAGGTAAGCGAGATGATATTTAACAGAACACGTCGGGAGAAAAGCATGATAAAGTACTCTGCAGTATGATTGATATGATACTCGAGTTTTTTTTTTTCCCCTCGCTCACGACTGATTAATTACCGTACTAACTAACTGTGCTGTGCCGTGCTGTGCTCTGCTCTGCTCGCACTCAAGTACTTGGATGGTACTAGTATGATACTGGATCGTACAATACAAGTATCATACAGGTCAGCGCGCGGGCCCGGTCCTTAAGCCCAGCAGCGACGGACGGACTGACCGACCGACCGACCTGCCGACAATAATTTTTAACTATGATAGTATGATACCGGTACCGGTACCGTACCGGGCAGTGCAGTGCAGTGCAGACCAGCAAGGCAAGTGGGTATCATGGGGAGAAGCAAACACACGGTACTCGAATACAGTTATGATAACTTGTACTCCACAGCGGTGCTGTACTCCTATAAAATACCAAGCCAACAAACCCCCCTAAAACCTACTTTACCTTACCTTACCTTACCGGTATGATGCTAAGATAACTTGTAAAAAGGGGTGGGGGGGAGGGGGGGACGGCTACGCACGACCGAATCTGCCCCACCCTCATCTCCATCATCTCCGCCCACGCACACTTTCCCAATCCGGTTAAGAATTCCCAGGCGGGTGGTAATAATAATGATAATGATAATGATAATGATAATAATAATAATAACAATAATAATAAGCTATTAAGCTTCGAGTGATGTCTCGTGACGGCGTCTGGAACCGGAAGCCACTAAATATTAGTAGAGCCCTCCCCCCACACACACTTGGTGTAAAGAAGAAAAAGAAAAAAAAGGGTTTGGGTAGTAGTCGAGAGAAGGTTCCATGCATGCTTGGAAGTGAAGATGGGAGTGATTAAGCAGCAGCAGTCGTAGTCATACGCGTATACTGCCATCGTAGGCACTCACGTAGGTGGATAGATTGGTTTGCGTTTCTTTGAGGTTTTTCCGATCCCACGGTAGAAGGAGGTGGTTGGTTGGTTGATTGATCGATTGATTGGCGGGCCGGTATAATTATTACACCGGTGGGAAGGAATGTGTGTGTGGTGGGGGGGGGGAAGGAAATGTATCGTAGGTCGTGCAGTACTGTACCGTACAAGTACTTGTACAATAGTACACTGCTGGGACGGTTACTGTATGCGCGACGCCAAGTGCTGCGGAGGGGAGGAGATGAGTTGACGGAGCGATCGACGGGGCAGAAAGGAAGGAAGGAAGGATGGATGGATGGATGGAGATGGAGATGACGATGATACAGTTATTGTATTGTGATACACTCTTTTTTACCCTGCCGAATGGGTGTACTCGAGTACTGTACCGTGCTCGAGTATTCAAACTATGGGAATTGAACTCTGACGTGAATGAATCGGCCGCCGCAAGACAGAGTACTAGCACGGTAGGGTACTTCGGTGTGATACAAACACAATTGATGGATGGACAGAACCTGCGCCTGCACGGTTAGGTTAGGTTATGGCGGAGGTAACAAAAAGCCAACCCACTCCCGCAAAAAGCAATTCCAAACTAGACAAACCCGTCAGCCCACCCAGTCAGTTCAAGTCAAGTCAGTCCAGTAGCAAAAAGGAAACAAGAAAAAGGAAAAAAGAGAAAGAAGCAAAGTGGAAAAGCCCCCTAAATAGGCGAGAAAAATCACTCCGACCCCGTTAGCAGCCTCTTTTCTTCCTCTACCCTCCGAGAAGGTTACAATACAGGTACAAGTGCGCACGGCCCGGAGATGTCAATCAATCACACAACACACCTCGATGGGCAGTTGCTGTGGTTAGTCGCGTTTCCCATCTCTGGTCAGAACAGAGTTCTCGTCCCGGCACTTCCTTTTTCCATCGGCGGGGAGTAATAAAAAAGGAAAAAAAAACCCCGGCTATCTAAGGAGAGGAGGAGGAGGAGGAGGAGGAGGAGGAGGAGGAGGAGGAGCAGGAAAAAGGAGAGTAAACATAATCGCGCAATATCCCAATAATTACCCAATCGGGGTGATCGTCCATCACATGCTTTGGCTGGGGGGCAAAACCTAACTTAAATTTGACTTTACTTGATGACGAGAAAAGTGAGTGACTGAGGAGTGAGTGAGTGAGTGAGCAAAAAACAAAAGAGGAGCTCAATTCCTGTGGAAGTCGCGTCGCGTCGCGACGCGTCTTCTATCTTCTTTTCTTTTTTCCCTTTCTTTCTCGCAAAGTGCTGTATGTGTGGTAAATCTACGGGCTTTGATGATGCCGGTCTGATGCTGTAGGTATGTATGTATGTTTGCCACATGCCAAGGCTTCTGTTTCTCCAATCGAGAGAGGACCAGATCGGATAAGAAGAGAATTGGGGGGGGGGCGGTGGGAAAGCTTTTTTAATTATTAATCTATAAGAAGCGAGTAAAGTTAGAGTAAAGCAAAAGCAGAGCAAAGCAGAGAAGAGAGAGGCAAAGGCCAAATGTGCAAAATTGAGTCACTCTCGAGTAAATTTGGGGACAAGGAGGGAGGGGTGGGGGGGGAGGGAATTGTATCATATATGCATTTATGGTATTTGTATGAAATGCTCCCTGGTAAAATAGAGTTACCGGAATTATCGGATAGGATTGGCCGGTAGGGTATTGAGGTGGAGATTTTCTCTGTGTTGTATCCTGTTTGGCGTGATGGGAGAACCTTTCGCTCATTCTCCTATGATACCAGGATCCCATCTCATCTTCAGGTGAGTATCATGGGAACATCGTTAGTATCAAACAGTACCAATCCCACGATTTCAGATCCCACCCACCCCCCTTCGAAACCGACCACTACCCAACGCGAGTACTGTAACATCCCAGCATCATGCCCAAAAGTGTAATCCTATTACTGTAACGGGGGCAGAAACAGGAGAGTGAAATGAGGGAAAAAACAACGAGATTAATGCTTCCAGGCACAAAACCAACAGTGGTCCACGGGTTCTATGATAGTACAGTAGAAGTACAAGAGTCCACCCCGGCATACCGGTCGCCCACTCTAGTCCGTACCACCCTCGCCCGAAAACAATCAGAAACAATCATAAAAAGAAAAAAGGTGGAAAAAAATAAATAAAAAGAACTCACGATAAAGAACAGCCAACCGCGAAGCGGCTGAAGACCGTCCACGGCGGTAACAGTTACTGCACTCCCGGGCACTTTGTATGCACGAGCACAAGTTAGGGCTGGAACGGAGGAACAAAATGCGCATCAATCGATACACCACAAATCCACACTACCAAAATTATCAAGAGCGCAAATAATTTTAATTTTAATTTTTTGAGGTAAATTTAACGCCTTCTTCTGCATCGGGCATTTTAAGCTATCCAGTCATCGCATTCACTCCAATACCGTACTCGAGTATCTAAAGATATAATTTTTTTATTTAAAAAAAAGGCGAAAAGATATAATCTGCGATGCACCTTCGGAGGGTTACAAGCACGGTACGGTACAGTACTGTCGAGTACAAGTAGGTGGGCTGGTAATGTGTCCAAAAAAAACGCACTCTGTGCGACTTACCCCACCGGCTGGCCGGCCAATGGTTGTTTTTGTTTTTTTTAAATGTCTATTTCTTTCCTCCTCTTTCCCTTTCTTTTTCCCTTTCGCATGGGGCGGGGGGGGGGGGAGTGGGGTTGTTATTAAAAGAGAGTTACGGTACGGTAGATATAAATTGCTGCGAATAGATGGTCTCGCTTGGCCTTGTTACTGTACTGCACGAGTACTGTACAGTACTCGAGCACAATACGACTTGAGGACTTTTGGCGAGGCCGTCCGTGGTGATGTGGTGACGAAGTATCGTACTCCATACAGCATCGCATCGTATATCGTGCCGTTGGGTTCCTGTGTGCTGCGCACTTTTGGGTTACCAGCATCCTCATGGTCGTGCCGTTCCCCTGTATATCCCGAGCACGTGATGAGATATGCTGCTAGCCTTTTGCTTGTATCGTGCTGTAAATAAACCTCCACTGGATTAATCTATCCCAATCGGATCGGGGCATCGTGAGTCCACCACCACCACCATCCGTCCATCCATTCGGTCAACCGAAAATCAATATAAACGCCAGTACGGTAGTTTTCATGCTTTTTTCTATTGATTCCTTTTTTAATCGACAGCCCCTCTCTTTGAACTCTTTCCCCCCTTTCCCCCGACTCCTTGGCACCATAAGACAACACCGGAACGCATCTCGAGAGTTAAATAGAATAGTCACACAAGTTCTACACAGAAAAAGAACATCCGGTTTTGGTAGGAGAGTAATACTGCGAGTAAGGATAACAGACACCCACCGAACGCCCCCAGAAGCAACCTAAAACCCGTAACACGATGGTGATAGAAAACCTACGATGAAGAGAGAAGATAAGAGTAAACATGCGACAACAATTAGACCCTCGGGCTCGCTCGCTGGGAATGAGATGAGAGTTTGCTGTATCAGAGTAAAGAATAAAAATGGACAAAGAAATATAGAAGAGGAAGGAGGAAGGGGGGATGGAGGGATAAAATGGACAAATGAAGAAGAATAGGAAGCCTAATAAACGCCCCGGGGAAAAAAAGGAAACAAGGGGAAAAAGGAAAGAAGGGAGGAAAAGAAGAAGAAAAACATAACAAGGGAAAAAAAGGCCATGGTGAGTTGAGATGAATATGGTGAAATGAGGGGTATTGAGTTGCGGAGATGGGAGATGGGAATGGAGGAGGGAAAGCAAGATGCCCGCGGATCGAGAGCGAGTGGGAGGAAAAGGTCTGGAAATGTGAAGTTTCATGAAAGAGCAAAAGGCTACGATGGAATGATTAAAAAGCGCCCCATACAATTCGATCCAATGAGCTACGAAAGGGGGGTTCTTTTTGGAATGGAGGAAGTGTGAAGAAAAGTGAAAAAAAGGAAGGAAAAAGTGATAAGCAGCGGAAGAAGGTTGTTGTCGATAAAAATAGAGCCTTCCCTTTTTTCGCTAGGTTGGACCGGTTGCTTTGCTATTCGTCGATTTGTACAAAAGCGGTTAGACCATCGGCGACTCCGTGGCCCAAATGACTGTTTCCCCGTGATGAAACGGCGGGAAGCACAAGAGGAGGGAAGGAGAGAGAATTAATCCTCTTGAATAAGACTTCTTTTTTCCTTTTTTTTTTTGACGAAATCAGCCCGCTATGACCAGTTCGAGCAGGGGAGCTGCTTGGCGGTGGTACCGCAACGTTGGATGGATGGGAGGGAAAGAGTGGGCTCCTGTCGAAATCGGTAAGGTTTCGAGGTTTTCCGCCTGTTGCTTGGCTCTTTCGTTGCTGTGCTGCAGGCTCGAAAACGACTGGGGTGCTGGTGGATAGATATTGACCCTACCTCCTGAACCGGCTGCTCTAGCGGGGGCCCGTGTGACAAAGCAAATGGCAGGGAGAGTTGGAGGTATTGCTGTACTCGAGTACCGTACTGTACTCGGGCGCACATGGAGGGTAACTCGTGGGGCTGTGCCATCCTCTCATCTTCTATCCTCTCGCTGATTCGTCTCTCGCACTGTTTTTCTTCCATGTTCCCATCATTCCTGCCCTTCGTCGTGACTTCCAAACCCCAACCCAGCCTGATCAACCTAAATCGTTCCATCCCCCGCCCGACAAGGCTTTCCAATCCGCCAGATCTCTCGCCTCCGCGGAGGTTCTAAATCCCACAAGAAACCCTAATCCCTCCCAGGAGAAACCTTCTCTTATCCTTTCAGTTGCACAGAGACGCATAGGGGATAGGATAAAAAGCTCCCGCTGTCTGCTCCTTTTAACTTGAATGAGTAAACAAGTAAGGACCCGTTGATTCGCACGTTCGAAGTAAGGTGTTAGCGTCTTGTGTGCACGGGTTGATGTTTTATCCAGTGTATCGAAACGTTGTGTAGCATAACGATATGAAGGGGAGGGGGTGCAGATGCCGTAGGTGTCGTAGCAGATAGAGCGATGAAAAGGGCTCGCGGCCATTCTGTGCAGTAATGTGAGAAGAAACCGTTACCACTCCCATCCGCATCCCCAGTCAATGCATGAGTCCATAAGTCGTCAAAAGTTCCTCCATGCTCGCCCATCCAGAGCAAATAAAAGGCCTCTTAGAAAAAGGAAAAAAAAAAGCATAAAAGTATAAAAGGAAATCAGAGAAAATCGATATATGGAAGATGGAGGGAATACAGGGAAAGAATCCGGAAAGTTTCGGATTTTTTCTCTTCCCATCTCGTCACATAGTTGCGCATTGCAGATGCATAGCTGAATATTCCACCTTCGTTCCATCTGCTGTATACCACGATTCGGGCTTGTACTCCTCAGGGTTTATTGCCTCCGAGCGCTTCCTTCGGTACCTCGACGATGATGACGATGACGATGCCGAACATACAGGTGAATTCGGCATCGGGCCATAAAACGCTGAAGCAGGTGGGTATCCTGAATACTTTCTCGGCGCAGGAGCAGCAGTATCGCCACTGCCACTCATACTACCGCTACTACTACTGTCCATGGGTGGCAGCGGTGTGGGACTCCGCAGGTGGTGAACATAAGATGAAGGCAGCAATAGTGGGGATTCCGGCATGTAGCTGGCGTACCCCGGGTATCCGTAGCTACTCGGGGAAGCAGACAAGGGCGGGGGGGTAGCGTTATATGTGAATGGTGAAGGGCTCGGTATCTGATTACTGCAGCTGTACGCGTATGATGGCGATGCAGAGGAGGGGGGGTATTCGTTCATTGGGATGGGTGAGGTGGGATTGTATGGGTAGCTGAAGTCGGGAGCATCTGGTGATGGGGGTTGCGTATATGTGTAGGATTGTCCGAGTTTTGGTGAGGCTGCCCCGCTGCTGCTGGGAGTAGTGACTGCGGTGTTTGGTGATGTGCAGTCTAGTGAATATGTGCTTGAGAAGGAGGACCTTTGCGATGCTGGTGAGCTGCAGAAAGACATTTTGGGCCAGATAAACAACTTTTGTGTTTTCTGTTTAATATATTTTTTTTCCCTTCTTCTGCCTCTTGTATAGCTCTTATGAGAGGAGTGATGTTTGTTTTCGTTGGGGGTAGTTTTGTCTCTTCGTTCGGTCTGTGATGTGGTGGGTGAAAGTCTTTCGAAGACAATCAGATAAGCGCTTGGATAAGGGAGTGTGTGTTCTATGAATCTCAGAGTTCGGTAGGCAACGGGAGAGGGGCACCAGTCCTAATATATTGATGGGGGGGGGTTCACTAGGGCAAGGAGTCACGAGAAAAAAGAGGTGCAGAAGGGCGAATTAGGACCTTGGATGGCAAGAGTAAGGGATGCTGGGGTTCGGGCGGGTCGGTGTCTGCATACTGTAGCCAACTGTAGATACAGGTTAATTGAATGGTGATAGGGTGGTACAGTAATTGGGCCTGGATAGATTGGCTTGAGGGGGGGGTGCAATTGTCTATGGGCGGTGATTCCAAGGACTCGGACTTGGCCAAATTGGAACCTATTCTGGCTGCACATCAACAACCTAACCTGTTTTGAAATATCGCCTTCCGGTTTTCCCTTTCATCCAAGAATTCAGTTCGGGGGGCTCAAAATTGTTATGAAAACGACACCTTTGTATGGGGTCGGCTACCAAAACAACTAACCCAGCCTTTTTTTCCTTCGTTGCTCGCTGGCACCTGCGCAGGCGGAACCCTGAACTTCTCTCTTTTTCTTTTTTTTTTTTTTTTTTGTCTTTCCTTGGTTCTTGTGTCTTTAGTTTGCTACCTACTCGTACATCTCCCCTGACCTTTCCGGACGGACGAGGGCATTGGACACTGAAAGCGACTCAAAGGTGCTTGCTTACAGCTAGTTCGGCTTACCCTACAGTAACGTCGGAGCAGCGACCGACGAAGATCTACTGCAAGCCTCTTTTGATGATGAGTTCCTGATCTGGCTCCTTCTGCTGCACAAATGTGAATCGTTCGCAGACCAACCGGAAGGGAGGTCTAAATGTCACAGCCCTTCGGGGCTTTGAAATTATCTCTTGTTAATGAAAATGGGCAGGCAGGCAGGCAGGCTTTGCCGCTTGGGGCACAGTTTGGCGAAGTCAGCAAGCATCGAGCAAGGTTCTTTTCCAGAGTGTGTGCGGTGAAATGGTTTGGGTAAAGGAAGGAAGGAAGGGTTGTGGTGGGCTTCCCGGATTCGAATGCCCCGAAACGTGGTATCATGAAAGGGTTCATACGGCACTCGAGCGTGGAGGTAACTTGATTGAAAAATTTGGTAAAGGGTGTGGGATTAGTTTAACTAAACGACAACGCGCCGGTGGTTGACACTTCGTGCACTTTACGCACCCCTTGCGCCTAGATAATTTAGTTTATTTCGCTTCAATTTTTTTTTCGCTTTTCTTTTCTTTTCTTGTCTGCTGCTTCGCCTCAACTACCGGGTTGGTGGGTGAGGGGAGGAAAGGATTGGGAAATGGGGAAATGGGGAGAAAAGGGAGGGGAAAGGATTATCATGGCTAGGTTTTTCCTTGAGGGGGGGTGGGTCTCTTATCGACTGGTCATTTGCTTTTACCCCATGGTCTTTCCTGCAATATCAAGGGGGGGATTAAAAGAGCAGTGCAGGACAATAATTTGCCTCTCGTTGTGCCTGGCAGTAGACATTGGTTACCCGAAATTTCAAACGGCCCCTCCATCATCACCCTGATGCATACCCACTCCGCATGCATACTGTTGTTGAATTCTAAAAAGATATCAGCGCGGCAATCGAAGCGCTTCCCTTGCCCATCGATGTAACAGTCTTTACGCCTCATGAGGTTAGACCTGGATGCTATCCTACATTTTTAGTGATGGGCGTGGCGGTAGAGGTAAAGAGAGAGAGAGAGCCGGATTGAGAACAGCTAGGAAAGAAAAGTGCACAGAGTGGAGTAGTTAGCTTCAATCGTATGACCAACCTCCCCCCCTTTGGGTATCTTGGTACGGAGAACGTTCTCCAAATTCTCTCATCTCGCAGGTGAGTCATGGAGCATCATCCTTATTATGGATAGGTTCCTCCGAAACGTCATTCCACACCCAACCAACCAACCAAACCACTTTAAGAAAGCAGAATGTCTCCGAGTGAAGAAGCAATATCGGATTCAGGATTTTTTATTTATTTTGTATTTTATTTTTTTCTCAAAAATAAGACAAAACAACCAATTTGAGCAAGAATTAGGGTATTAAAAACAAAAACAAATTGCCTCTACTACAAGTGCAAATATCATAGGCTGTTTTTTTTTTCTGCACTCAGCTCTCCCGTGCAGCAACGGTGCTGAGTTTCGCTGAAACGGCCCCCGGCTCCCGGAGTAACAAAACCTACTGTACTCCAGTACGCCTAGCAGCTCCGCATTTGCTTTGCCCAGAGCTTTGTATCGGTGGATCGAATGATTCTCGGTCAAATAAATGCGAAGCACTCGAACATAACCGCCTATACAGGGAGATAGTTTTCTGGAAGCAGTGAAAGGTGGCTGTGCAATAGCCGTATACGTAGCTCGAGAGCTTGCGTTCTCTCGTGTGACATACTGCTGGGGTGGTGTAACTTAGCAGCAGCTAATCTCTCTGGGTGTGGAGGATAATTGTTCTGTTAATATTTTTGAAGCTCCCCTAATAACCACTTTTCTTGCCGCTCTCTTCATAGCGCCCGCTCAGCTACAATGTAACTATATTCGTCTCAATCTATACAGGATGGAGTGGAGGAGTTTGTCCGACCAAGCACGGGTAAGGGCATGGTGTCTGGAAACTAAGCTACCCAGGGTAACGATTGCCAACTATCACCACCACCTCACGAGACTGTCCCTGTTCCCGGGATCGAGAGGAAGGGCTGAAAAGGCCCTTCTTGCAGTAAATAGGAGATCGATGATCCTAGCCAAGAATGTGTGCGGGCAAGCAATAAACGCAGAGGGGATCGGCGCTTCATGGCCACTCTTCTGTACAACGTGGACCGTCTTGTGAGGTGTTCCAGGTCAGTTTAACGCTCTCTCTCTGATGCAAGGAGTTTGCACTTGGCCCAGTTTTATTGTTGTCTTGGACCTGCTTTTCCTAGCGGCGCTCTCGTAGGGCTTCGGAGGGGGGTAACTTTTGGCGAGCAACTATTAACGCGAAAATACTCGTTTTCTATTGGAAATTTCTGGCTTCTAGTTGGCACATGAAGTGGGGGGGGGATGGGGAGGGGGGAGACTCTTCAAAGAGATTCTATCCAGAGGAAAGGCTAAAAATATGCTAGGCACTCATTATTGACAGATGCAAGGCGGAGGGCTTCCGACGGCCTTGATTGCGAATGGTCCCATTATCTACCGTCATCACATTACTGTGAGCACCACCGGTGTCTAAAGTGATTGGGAGGAGGCTTACATAGCCCGCTCCATCAGTCCCATTGCTTTTCGTCACACCAAAGGCCCTCCAATGAGATTTTCCACGTAATACCCTCAGTGCTCCATCAGGTATTGGAGTATGGGATTCCGACTAAAAGAATCCTCTATGCATGTTTCTCGACGCTGTTTCGCTCATCCCGATATACCAGCCAGCTTGTTTTTTTCACCCGCTAATGCGACAACTCTGGATCATACCTAATCACTCGAGGACATTAAATGTAAGCCTTCCGGACTCGGGGGGACTGCCAACCCGACTGCTGGGATTGCTGCTTGAGTTGTCGAAGCAATTTGGGATGTCCACGAAGTTGGTTCCGCGTAGGGTTGTTGTGTCGCGGGGCGTGTCGTCAGGCAGACACACTCCAACGCCATCTGAGTGCGCACCCAGACGCGATTTCGCCGGTAGCCAGCCAGCTAGGGGAAAACTTCCCGCTGCTGCGGACTCGATCGTCGAGCTCTTAGACTGCGACGAGTTGGAAAGATGGCTCGAATCACCGCATTCAGTACCCGTAGGAGTCTATCTCGTCCAATCTCCAAGGCAGTGCTTAACGGACGGAACGGGGATCTTCTCAAAGTCTTCTTCTTTCCGGACAACAACAACTAAACCACTGAACCGATCAAACCTTCATACCAGGCACAGCCTCTACACCCATACAATCTAGCCGAGATTTGACGCGGCTTCAACGTTCCCCCGCAGGGTATTTGCTTCACACAAAGGATTAACACTCGCTGACTGCAACTAGATGATCCATTACCTAAGAGGAGTTGATGGGAGCGCATAAGCTCCGTAGCTCTCCCGTGATAGCCCTAGGGCATACTGTTCTCATCGGAAAGAAGCGCTACTTTTGAAGTCGCGATGAATGGGTGGACGGGAGGGCAGGCGTCTACACAATTCGTCGTTCCGCTACCTATTTGGCACTCCTCTACGATCGTGACCCTTCTCTCGCTTCTATTCTTCATCACTCTGTAGGGCTCCCTCTGGGCTCGGGAATAACGAAATTTCGGGCTGTGAGTATCTCGGTGTTGGAATCCTAATAGGTGGGGTGGCCGGGGTTGACTTCCATACCCGGAGCCGGCCGTGAGGTTTTATCTTCGGTAGGAAGTTGTTGCTGACATGCCTTGCTCCATAGCAGTTTCTCATGCTTTATGGCGTTGGATTTTCCGCGTGAATCAGGGGAATTTCCCACAGTTCGCACTTCTTAATCAGTGATTCAGTCTTATCGAGGGTCTACCTTGACTCTCTGGAGAGCTGCACTCTTTCTGAATGGCTATTGACTAATCAGAGCCTATCAGTCCTGCCAAGACGGGAAGTTCCGATGATTTACTTTATTTCGACCTCAACATGGCCGCTGAACCATCCTGAACTTGTCTCTGGTTGGGCAATCGGAAGTTTTCGTTGTTCTACAAGTAGGTATCGGCTGGTGCCGAACCTGACCCCTAATGATGGTCAAACTGATGGGGGGTACTTGTACCACAAACGAACAAAGAGCTCTTATCAATTGAATCTTTTCGAGGAGTACAAGCATACAAGTACACAACCTTGGAAGTATTAACCGGCATCCTGAGTCCTCCCTCGTCAAATACTGAGTCACTTGGCAAACATCCAGTCCCAGAACCGATGTGATATCCTCTCATCAAAACAATTGGTGCGAAAAGCCAAGCCCGCGAAAAAGCAATTAGCCGATCCAGGATCGTGGTGTTATTTCCGACGGGATCTGGCGTCTCCTCCCCCACGCGCGCATGATTTTCAAGGTGGGGAGAGGTAGCGAGAAGGTTATGTGCGAGTACCGGTGGCCAACTCCGGCCGAAACTTCTATGGACGCGATCATCCCGTAGGAAGGGCTAGGGTTGCACCTCGCCAGTTGTACTGCAAGTTGGTGAAAGGGGTTTAATGTGTTAGTCGCGGTACATTTAGCGAAACGGAGATACTATAACGTAAACGACAGGTGCGCTTGTGGGGGTTTAAGGCTAGCTAGGGACCCATTGTGGATGCATGTAGTAGGCTCGCATGGGGAATGGGGTATTTATCGGGTGATACGCTGTGAACAAAGCGGCTGGCTGCTGGTTGATCATGTTTTCTTTTCGGCGGCGGCGGCGGGATGTGAGCTAGGAAAAGTGTCCGAATTTTAGGCGGTCGCGGATGAGGTTGGAAGGAAAAAAAACTGCGGGTATTTAGATATAAATTTCTTGTCCAGAGCGATGACACATTGGCATATATATTTTTTTCAGCCACAACATCGCATTACATGATGCACCCTCTGTATAGACGAAGGGCATGGTGATCG
This sequence comes from Tuber aestivum, assembly GCA_900010015.1. NCBI lineage: Eukaryota > Fungi > Ascomycota > Pezizomycetes > Pezizales > Tuberaceae > Tuber > Tuber aestivum. Next base: position 266,999 of record LN890979.1, read on the forward strand.
TGTGATTTCGCTGATTTCCCCATGTATTATGCACCGTTACAGTTGCAATATTTGTAATGGCCCGAAGGCCCTCGAGGTGGAGGTTGAATGACACAATAGTGACGCTGTACTGTTCTAGCTTCTAACTGTCACTCGGGAGAAGATATTCTGTGTGGGAAAGGGTCCAATATAAGATGAAAAGCAAGAGCAATGATATTTTTGGGGAGGGAATTTGCCAGTATATATATACACGTGTGGGACTGAAGAGAGCCCCTGGTGGGCGGATGGGCGGTTTAGGAGTGAATGGAGGTGAGGAAGATGTAGAATGAAAGGGCTGGAAACGATCAGTGGAGGCTTCGTGGAGTCTAGCGGGGTCAACCCAGGCGCCCATGGATAATGCAGGCTTTCATCGCGTTGATTATTCCGATCAGAAAATCTTCACGAGTGACGTCTTGTGAACAATATTATGTCCTATTGGGAGGATGCTGTGGCTGAAGTCTTTTATATCCCACTCGCCCACCGTCTAACCTAAGCGTGGCATTCTTTCTTGATCACGATCCTTCTAAGTTGGCGCTGTCCTCACTCTAACCCTAACTTTTTTTCGTCGTTGATGTTCCGGCTGTGATTACTCCTCTGGTGACAGAGGGGCCCTGTCGTTGACAATTACAGATCGAGCTCTATGGTTTCTCTCCTCTTGAGGATGTGTAATATCAACCCCCGTCAATAAACTCAATATTTAATGATGGTAATATAAATCGTTATCCTTGACCAGAGGGCGAAAAAAGAGAATCAGGATTCACCTGCTAGCCAGACAAGTATTTTACTCTCTGTAACGTTGAGTGAAACAACTGACCGGCCAATTGGTGGGGATGCTCAGGACCTACCAACCCCCTCCCCCCCTTCTCAATCAAAGAGGATCCGGGAGTTGAATTTTTTTTTCCCTCACGGTGGGTTATTATTTGTCTGATTTATCAGGTAGGGCAAGGTGAGCGTGCTATGACAACAAGTATAAGAAGGGAAAACTTTTTGTTTTATTTTTTCCTCCATTGAATTTGGGTTACGATTTCAAATTCCGAGGTGCCCAAGGGACCAGATGGAGTGTGGGATAGGCTCTAACTTACCTTCCAAACCACCCCTCCCTCGGAAGTTGGTGGCGGTGTGGATTTACCACGTTTTCTGGTGGAGGGAAGGGGGAAACCCCTCCCAAGCCCACAGTACAGTAATCGTAGCGAATCTTTTAGGTATTACGGGAATTCCCTGAATAGGAGGACCATATCCCCCGTTCGCATTTGCAACCTTTCGAAGGGTTCCACACCCCCCCTCCCCCCCCCGGGAAACTACCTGAAATCTGTGTCCCTGCTCTCTTTTTGAATTCACCCTGACTTTCCTTCCCTTCACTGACTTTGATACAAGGGTTTGCTCGGGACATTCTCGGGGGATATTTTGTCCTCGAATCCGCACTAGGAGGGGACAATCCCATTGGAGAATGTCTGAATTCTCATTCTGTAATTGTTTTGTTTCAAGAACCAGGGCTGGATTTTACGAGTAGTACTATTATATGAATGGGTACTCACTAAGACTCGCAGTAGAGAGCCAATCAGAGTAGTAGAAATCTGTTAGAAACGGACCAATACCAAAAATAAAAGACTGAGGAATCCCACATAATACAGTAAAAGCAGCCGTGAGCCACATTCAACCGCATCCAGCACAGAGGTAGGAATCACTTCACAACCGGGATAAGACACCTAGCTAAATTTTCTACCCAACTATCCGACAGTCCATCCCGAGTAATAGTAGTTTACCCCCCCCCCCGAAGGGAGAGGGATAATACTCACACAACGGAGACCGCTCTCTCGACAATGTGAATGGAGCATTCACGAGTACACCTCCTCTCTTAAAAAGATACATTGGCTAGTTCGCCCCTCGCCGTTGAATTGGAATGAACGGGCCAGGTACCGGTCATGCACGCGTTCATGACGAGCCATCCCCCACGCGGGACACATCAGACGGGTCTATGAGTGCTCCACCGTCGCTTGCGCATACCTCGAGCATGGTGGGTGAGCACTTGGAGCTCCTCTTCCGGCGTTTGCGATACACATTTTCCTCATCTCCTGCTGCGAGTACTGGTGTTAGTCACTCCTCTCCGGACCCCTTTACTGCCATTATCCTATAACACCGCGCTAGCCCAAACTCACCACGCCGCACGCCGTATCAAGAACCGACGCCGGTAGGACCTAAATAATATATCTATGAATGAGACCGTCCTGGTGGATGGTATCTAATCCTAAGATATTGGCGATGCATGATGTGGTATGATGGGGTAATATGTGGCCAGGTGTTGGTGTTTTTTTTTTTTTGCCGGCGGGGGGATGGTCGCCGCTTCCCTGGACTTGAAGGATTACGGTGGCTTTATTTCTTTGGCATTGTGTAATGTGGTGTAGTTCATCAACTATTCATCCACTCGCACCCGCCACCGGCAGTCCCAAGACCCCGGTGGGTGGTGCTCGGGCGTTATGGCTCGCACTTGGGATATGCTGCCTCTAATAGTTCTGGGTAATAAGATATATTGCCAGGTTATGTGCCGCGGATATGTAGACAGTGCTAAAAATGCGACCTACAAGAGAACATCCCCTTCCCTTCCCTCCTCCAGATACCAACGCCTACCCATCTTCGTAGTGTCACAAAAGTCCATCAAATACATTCTCCTTCTACAACGCAGCGCTAAGCTTGAACTGCGCAATCCAAAGCCTCCACTTCGCCGCTTCACTTCCACCATCCGGAAACATGCTACGACATATGGGCCCATCCACTAATCCACAACCCTACCTGCCCACAGTACCTCCGTGCTAGATATTCTCATCCTTCCCAGTCTCTTTGCTCTTCGCCCTTTCCAACCTAACCCCAGCCGGTGCGAACGCCGAATCCAGAGACGTCACGCTAGGCAATAACACTGCGCGATCGACGTCGTATGGGAGACCTCTATGCCGGCCGCGGATCTCCATTGCCACGATCACGAGTTTACTGAATGTGGTGAAGGTTCCGGAGAGGGAGGTGTTCATGCCTGGATAGCCGAGTGATAGGCCGACGGTACCGCTGGTATTGTTAGCATAGTGGAGGAAGAAGGAGAGATGGAGATAGTTACTAGGCGCTAACGACCTCGAAAAATACACTGAATGCGGTGAACGCCTACACTCGCGTTAGCCAGGATCAGAAATGGGACGTGAGATCATACGTAATCACTCGCATCCTCAATCCTTCTCCCCTCCGCAATGCATATCAGAAACAGACCCAAGAACACATACCAAAGGTCAAACTCCAACTGCTTGCGTATATGCGCCTTGATATAGCTCCCTTCATCCTTCCCATTCCCCTTCTGCGCTTCCGTGGCTTCGCCGGGGGGGATATAGATCCCTAATGAGTGCTCCTCGTACACGTTCGTGCGACGGATGGAGATTGCGAGTGGGAGTACAGAGATGTACATCATTATAAGGTAACTGCATTGAATGCCGGGGTGCAGGGAACCGAGCGGGACGGAGGCGGTGCCGGAAGTGCGGGTCGAGATGGCTTGGAAGAAGGCATTTAAGACCCTGTAGCCGGCTGGGATAGATTCTACGACGGGGGTTTGGAGGTCTAGCACTATGAAGAGGATTACGTCGGCGGCGTTGAGGACCTGAGTTCTGTTAAAGTTTGGTATTTGAGGGGGAAGGGAGGGTGGATTACGACTAGGATCCAGAAGAGCCACCACGTTGGCTGTTTGGCTATGGTTAGTTATAGCTGATGTGACTATTTGTGATGGGGACCTACCCCACTGGGAAAGAGCAGCGTAAAGCATCGCCGAGGGTGATCTAGCAAGAAATTCAATTCCTATTGGCATGTTAGTATACCTACGGGACAGTCCCTTGAAACATACATCACGCTTATCCGGGTACCTCTCCGGGCACATCTTGAAAAGGCACCATATAGTGAGCCTCAGAAATAGCGGGAATCCCGTATTCCTGCCCGAGTTAGGATAGAGTTTAATCGTTTAAAGGGACGGAGATAGCAACTAACCCAGCGACAATCAAAAGCGCGCAAACAAGCAGTGCCAACGTCGCCCTCTGAAGCGAAATCATCGAATCCGGGGTGAGCGTGAAGCCAACGTTGCCAAAGCAGGACATGGCGTTATAAACTCCCCACCAGGCCCTATTAACCCCGATGTCATCCATAACCTTCCCATACTTCAGCGACCGCAGAATATATGGCACGAGCACAATCACACCAAAAACGTGAAAAAAAACATAATAGGCAGCAAGGATCCACGCCAACGTTTTCAAACTGCGATACTCAATACCGCCAAGCTCATTTCTCTGTTCTTCCGTTAGGTGGTAGAAGCGGGAATTGCGCCCGATGCTGGGGGTATAGCTGAGGTACGGTGCTGGCAGGTCGTCCGTACTCTTGCGGGGACTAAGGCGGGGGCGGCTACGGTTCCGGGGATTTTCACGACTTAGTGCTCGTGAACGGCAGGAAGAGGAAGCGGGTCCTGTATCCAGGCGAGTGATGCCGCTGGCATCCGTTATCTCCTGAATTGTGTCTGTCGAAGGGCGGCGGATTGCCCCCGCTGTCGATCGAGAGGTGTCGTAGTAGTGGGCCTTTTCTTCCGCTGTTTGGTGGGCATCTTGGGAGGCCGGCACATCCCATACAATGCGGCCGCCAGTTGGTGCTTCGGGTGGGTGGGGGGTGGCGTCTGCATCACTGTTTGATGGGGTTTGTGTCGTTTGTGTCGGGAGAGCACTTCCATCTGCGGCTCTCGGGACCACTGTTCTCAAAACAAGACGTCAATTAACAGCTACGGTGATGGTGGAAGGGGGTAAATGCTGTAGAAGGGGGGTAAAGCACATACCTATCCCACTCTCCACATTTCCATCCCTGACATTATCCCCCGACCGTCTTGCAGCGCTCACCGTTCTCTGCAGTTGGGTATTCTTCTTGGCTTCGTCGACTGGATCTCTCGCTCGCGCCGCATTACCCTCCGACCACCACCGATAGCCGAGGGGAGGAGGCACGGAAGGGTAATGGAGGGAAGGGAGAGGGGCATACCAATATGCTTGAACCTCTTCTCAAAAAAGTATATCCTAACAAACACGACAAGAGCGTGCGCGAATATGGTAGACGTCACGAACGGCAACAAGTACGTGATAACCTGCTGGAAGGTGTTGATCTTGTTCAGGTCGACACTATCACACCATCTCGTACGTTAGCCCCTCCTTTCCCTTCCAACCGGGTGAATTACATAAGCGAGGGATCCCCGGTTTCACCCTGCGAGTGCGGGAAGATTCCGGTGCCCTATGGGTGAATGAGCGCATGAACCACTTTGGTTCACCGCCAATACGGTACTTGTACCATGTCCCCGGTTTCCCAAGAACCGGGTATCAGGAGAGCGAGATCAGGGATATCGGATCGAGGGGGTGAAGAAAGAGGTGACATACGTATTCAAACCAGACTGTGTCGCCGAACCACTGCAGTTCCCCGGTTCGCGGTTAATATGATACGGCCCTGCTCGGATAGACACGTTGGTGGAGGGGAGCGGGAGGAAAACGCACGAGGAAAAAAATATCGCATCGACAAACGATACCCCACCGCCAAGGTATATCACCACGGCGCCCAAGAGAACAAAGAATACGATGTAGATATCTACATTCCATCCGTTACCTATTCACCCATCCTTCGATCGGGAGGCAAGAGGGGGTGTAAGGGAGAGAGAAAAGTGAGAGCAAGGAGGAAGAACCCACAATGCAATGCAATAAATGTGGGTCGGATGCTCAATATCCCCTTGAGCTTTTCGGGGACTGCTAGGGCCATCACCGTTAACAGCAACAACCTTGATCCCGTGCCGTTACCGCAACCCAACCCAGCCGTACTGTGCTCGTATGTACTCGAGTACTCGGGTACGCGCGACTCACACACTCACACACTCACGCGCTCGATCGCTTTCTCCCCCCCTCTCTCTTTCTCTTTCCCTCTATCCGACAAACTGGCAAGCTGGACTGGAAAAGACGGACGGACAGGCGGATAGACGGATGGAGAGAATGGAGAGGCAGAGTGGAGCGAGCGAGCAGGAAAGCAGCAGCAGCAGCGGTTCATGTAAAAGGGCTCGTCCAGAGAAAGAGGCAGTGCCCCCTTCCTTCCCTCCCTCCTCTGCTCCCCGCTCCCCGCCCCCGTGATATCTTTTTCTGAAAATCCCTCACGACGCTAATAGCATACTTGTACCATACCATGCCCCACCAAAATCCCACCCAGCCCGCCTACCTACCGGTGATTGTACCTACCTCTTTGATCCAAACCACGAATCAACACTCGACCCGGGTCCCCTGTCAAACCTAACCGAACCCCCCAATCCCCAATTTCCGAGGTTACGGTACCGGTACGAAAGTGCACTAAGAAGCGAAAAAAGTAGCCTGACTTCTCGAGGCCTTTCTGTGCGATTGCGGTTTCGATGTTGTCATGGGGTTTGCTGGCTGTACCTGCGCAATATGGGAAGGGAAGGGAAGGGAATAGCCGCTACGGTTAGAGTGCCGGTACCCCTATCATATCTTGCGAACCGATAACCAGGTATCGTATCATACCGGTGCTCATACGGTACGTCTGGACGAATGGTGGATTGGGCTACCAGAACGTGCCTGGGGTCCTGAGCACTCGACTAATTGGCTGGGCGCGTTTGGGGTGCTTGTTTTGGTAGGATGCCGTCCGCCTAGCTTGATTGGCGGTTGAGTTATAAAATTGTAGACTACCGTAAAATAGTACCGGTAGACTCAGTAGACCAGCAGGAGGGGTAGGGTGGGGAGGAATTATTCGAGTGTTACTCCAACAATTATCAAGGTAGGACACAAGGTGCCGTGATGGCACAACTGTGGAGGAACCCCCACGTCTGATACCGGTAGTGCCTTCACCGAGATATGGTACGTTATGATACTATTTGCCTCAAACAGATGAAAAATAGACAATTCCCTCCACCATACTCGTAGCCGCCATTGGAAGTGCCGGTTCCGCAACGAGCACTGTACAGTACACGATCGCTTTCTCAGAGGTTATCGGTCTGCCAGTTCTCCAGTTTCCTCACTTTTTTTTCATCTTTTCTTCTCTCAACGCCACGGCAGGTATAATAGGGACTTGGATTGATAGTCTGATTGGAAGAGGTAAAGTTCACAGCCAGAAAAAAAAAAATTCTTTGGGAAATTCCAGCATGGCAACCCTTTGGAGAATCGGTGATCGGGGTGGGTGTTCCATGGCTGTGTGAATTTATAATGCGATAGTCCACAACCATCCATCAAGCACGTCCGCTCCCTTTCCATTGGTTCACGATATGCTCTCATGCTGCACTGTACCTACTCGCCAAAATCAAGACTCTGTCCCCGAGCCATGGTTACCTGTGGCAACACTCTCCCGTGGCGGCCTTGCCGACAGGATAATTATGTTGATTGATAGCTATCTGCCGCTGGTAGATCAAATATTCTACAAACCAGTGTCACTAGTAGTGTTGAGGGGTTTATGAGAGGTAAGTGCAATTCTTGGAAGCGGGGTGTGGTGGAGCCGTTGCTTGTGCGTAGGAAAGGGTCGAGGATAGACTTGATTTTGGCGAGCACAGTCGTGCCTCAATGGTGCAGTGCCGGATTCCCTTCTGAACCGTAGAAATTCTACCGTATGATACCACTACCGGCATTCCAATTCTGAATTCTCTTCTGAAAGCACCCGTCGATCCCCCGCCAAGGGTATTGGACTCGTCTGGTACTGTGCCGGTATTTGAATCCACCTACTGTATGTGTTCGAGTACTGGTACTGTACGGGACAGTACCCCTCCTCTCACACAACTTTGTTCTACCGGACCAGGTTCGGCCGTAAACATAGGACATATACCTAGGTAGAGAAAAATGTGTTATGTTTTTCAGGTCTTTGGCTGCACCGTACTCGAGTACCATAGTCGAGTAATAACTCAACATCTGACACAACACAAAAGAACAATAAAAATATCACATAAACATTTTTGATAACTCGTATCACCGGTTCGAATCCTGCCTTCTCAACAGTAAGATGCCAGAGCATCCGGACCGTTCTGCTCGGGTGCACCTGGGCCTAGTAGGAGCCTGGTGAAGCCAAGAGACCGTAGGTAGGGGAAAGCAATGGTAGCATGACGATAGGAATAATAATGGAGAACGGTGGAGGAGGAGGATCGAAGATGGGAGGAAGTAGGCTACAGTACTAGCCGAGGGGGTCGAGTTCATGGTCGGAGCCTGTTTCGTTAGTGACAAGGAGGTACTAAAGTAAGGAGCAAGGCTTACAATTCCGAAGCTTCGATGCCCTCTGTGCTTCAGTAGCATTGTTCCAGTCGCTTGGAGATATTCTCCAGAGGGACCGGAATGCCCTTTGAAGCACCCGGCGGAGATTGCCCTGGCGATGATCGACGATCAGCACAACCGTGTCACCGGTAACCTGATGGGCTGCGGCGTTTCTTCCTGACATCGCACCAGGCCACTAATTGACAATGTTAACATCGCTTACTATTCCCCATACCTATACCCACATGGCCGGGTTGAGGTTAGATACTTTGTATAGGTATTACCCCCTTAGGTGCCCGACTTCAACCTAGCCATGAGAATGAAGGAATCCGAAACTTACCACTTCGGCAAATCCAAGCATCTCCTGCTCATCCGAGAGGCCAGAATCATTGAAATTGTGCTGACCCCTGAGAATAGTATCTGCACAGCTTCAGGAGCATGGTCACTGGTGTGAACCAACCGCAAATCCTTCTTGTATAATGATTTTAGTACAGCTGCAGCCACAATATATGCCCGTCCTTAGGTTATTGTTGGGTAACCCTATCATGGGTGTGTGGTAGTCAACGGAAGGCATGTAGAGTGGATGCCAGTGGGGTTGGAGTTCAGGATTGGGACGGGTGATGGTGGCATACAGGCGTTTGTAGCCAGTATATATACTGTGCCGGTGCTCTACCCGACCTGCCCCTGACGTTGAGAGCTGACGATACCCATGAGAAGTTCGAAGGGCGTATCCATTCCCACATTTGGCATCCAAACAGCATGGATAACAAGGTGTACGAGTAATTGCGCGTCCGAGCCAGAGCCGTGCACTGTGGAGACCTCGGTCGTCGGCCGGGCAGCCGGAGAGCGGGGATATGGAGTATTCTTTTACCGGATTGGCTTACGGACCAGTTTTGGTGTCTGCTTGCGTGGGTAGGGTACCGGTAGTCGTAATTAGACGACATTCACGAACACGGCTGCTATTGCATATTGCCGGAATTCAACCTTTTTTTTTTTTTTGCTTATATCATAGTGTTATGCAATGGTAGTCGTGTTCACGAAGTGGTGTTCATCAAGTACAGAAGGGGTTTTCAAAGTTAATATTATTTTCCAGAGATATGTAACAAGCGCAGGTTGCGTTAGGTTGCGTTAGGTTGCTTTGTTGTGTTAGCTAATAACATTTCTATCTGTCTCGCAGCATATCTGAGTTCGCTGGGGTAACTATAGGCATAATTTGCCTGTCTTACGGGCGAGAGAGGGTCTTGGTATCTATTAACTAGATCTCAAAACCAGGTGCCTTTTTGTACAGATGGAAGTTAATTACCTTTGGTGGTGGTTGCGATATTCCAGAGGTAGTTGTTCCGTGGTAACCCTGCAATACTGCAGGTTCGTGGTGGAGGCTGGGGAGAAGGTCTCTAGTGAGGATGCGAGTGGGTTTGAAGTTCAGGATCCGGACAGGTGAGGGAGTACGGGTGTTGATGGCTACTCTATGAGACAGTACGAGTATATATCATACTGGCACTCGACCTGCCTCTGACATTAGGAGGTGAGAGTAATGCGTTGGTGCTCATAACTACGAGTAGTTTGAACAGCGTAACCATTACCACATTTGGCAGTCAAACATGCAAGGGATTACAGAGTGTACTTGCTCGGCCGGGCAAGAGCCCTGGGTTGTAAAATAGCGTCCTTAAGTTAGTCATCTGTCCGCTGACCAGAGAGATGGAATATTGATTATCCTTTTACCTGATTGGCCTGCTAATTTGTTTGTGTCTGCCCGCGTGGGTGCGGTACTAGTAATCGTAATTGAACGTCATGTATGAAGACGGCTGCTTTTTCATGCTGCCAAAATCCAGCCTTTTTTTGCACATCTCATAGTGTTATGCAATAGCGGCTGTTTCACCAAAAACGTCGTCCAATAGCCAGTATATCAGGGGTTTTCAAATCCAAGATTATTTTCTAGTGACGACTAAGCACGGGGAGCTGCATTACGTTACTTTATTGTGTTACCCGGTAGTATTTCCACCTTTTTGGCGGCATATTTGCGTTCACCAAGATAACTAAAGGTAGAGTACTTAGGTCTTATGGACATCTTAGCATCCATCAAACCAAGCGCCCTCCCGTATAGATAGTGGATAATTGTTTTCGGTGTGGGTTGTGATGCTTCGGTGTTTTTTTCCTGATTTTTTCCTTTGATTTTTAGTATCCTTTCTTGTTCTCCTTTGGAGTTCTGGTGTCACCAGAATACTAAGGTGGTTGTTGACCACTTGGCCTCCCTACGTGCTCAAAAGGAAGAAAAAATAGTATCGTATTGTAGCGTATATTATCCACGTTTATATGGAAAAGCCAAGTAAACTGATGGTAAAGGAGATATCAGTTTTTCCACCTTTTTTAACTTTATAAACCCCTCCTGTATCTGTTTAATTCTAACCCTCTTTAGTAGTTTGAGGAGCAGTGCAGAAATTAGCGGTAAGCCTTATGGGCACCCCGTTATCCCTCCTGGCGCTGTTGCTGTGGGACTCGGTGGGTTTTACGGGGGGGCCTTCGCAGGTTTTCCTGACTGGGGGGTTAAGATGTGTCTTGGGTATTACACATGCATCCGTGATTACGGAGAGCGTTGGGAAGGTCGTCAAAGGGTGAAATTCGACTCTGGGGGTCTCTATATGGCCTCAAAATACTAGCCTCAGGCGTCTTGGAGCACTGCCCACTGATCAGTCGAGTAGCATTTCACAATGTGGATCTGAGAGAAATGCGTTAGGTCTTCCTTTTAGTAATTTTGGAATGCTATTTCTGATTCCTCTAGGGGAAATTCTGCGATCATGATATTATGTTTTATTTTTTTTAGCTTATCGATTATTTGCACTAGTTCAATTGAATAACTTGGGTTTTACAGAATAATGCCATACAATTTGCGGGTGCTATAATGTTACTTGCTAACGTCTAATCTGATCTAACCGGGGGAGGAAATCATTAACACATTTTAGGTAATTAGGACACCTTTCCACTCAGGCACATCTGGTCATGGCGGGAGGTTCGGGCTGCGGGCGGCAGGTGGGGTGGGCTCGGCTTTGGCCGTTATAACTTCAGTAGGCATGATAACAGGAAAAACATAGGAGTAAGGAAGAGGAGTAGGGGATCGGAAAAGAAGACTACGAGCTGAGGAGCTCAGTTTCATGGAAGAGCGCCTGTTTCATTTCTATTAGTGGTTCCGCGAAGACGTATTAAGGCAAGGAGCGGGACTTACAACTCCAGAAGGTCCAATGCTCTCTGTGCTTCAGTAGCATTGCGTCAGTCGCTTGGGGATATTCCCCACAGGGACCTGAATGCCCTTTCAAGCACACGGCGGAGGTTGTCCCGACAGTAACTGAGGACCGATACAACCTCATCGCCAGTCACCTGCTTGGTCACACTATCTCTTGCTAACACTGCACCGTGCCACTAATTGACAATGTTAGCGTCACGCATTATGCTCCATACCTATACCCATACGACCGAGTTGAAGTTAGATACTTTGTATAGGTATCGAAGCCCTAAGTGTCTGACTTCAACTTGGCCATCAAAACAAAGGAAACAAGAACTTACCACTTCCGTAAATTCAAGCATTTCTTGTTCACTTGAAATGCCAAAATAATTAAAAACCTGTGTTGATGGCTGCGGATAATGTCGGGGCAACCGTCAGGGACAGGGCCACTAGTGTAAGCCAATCGCATACCATTGTTGTAGAAGGATTCTAGCGCAACTGGGGCTATGGAAGGAGTTAGATTTACTCTCATCCCCGTAGCGAGGTGGTCCCGGAGGCCTTGTTAGGAGTGTACTAGCTCCACATGGGTTTTCCTCAACTCCTGATGGGTTTTCCTCGACTCTGCAATTTCTTTCCACCACTCCTCATTAGATTTCCTAAGCTCCTCCACTGCTTTTTCTAGGCGCTCTATTCTTGAGGATAGAGTTCTGTGTGGGGGCATGGTGACACGTAGCAATAAACTTGTCACGGCGGTATGACAGTTATCTTATAGTAATCGTGCAATACCGCAGGTTTGTGGTGGAAGATGGGCGGAAGGTCTGTAGTGAGGATGTGGGTGGGTTTAAGCTTCAGTATATGAACAGGTGGTGGGTGTTGGAAGGTACCGGTACCTCATGATACCGTATATATCATACTGGCACTTGCCCGCCTCTGACGCTGATAGTTGACGGCACTCGAGTATCACACTGGTACTTGCACTCATAACTACTCGTAGTCTGAACAGTGTAACCATTACCACATTTGGCAGCCAAACAGGTAATGGATTACAAGATGTACCTGCTCGGCCGAGCCAGAGTCAGGTTGTGGGATAGCGACCTTACTCCACTCCCATTCAATTAGATAGCAAAGTTATTGGGTATTTTTTTACCTGACTGGCCTACTGATTAATTTCTGCGACCGTGCTCGAGTCCCGTACCTGTATTCGAACGATGTTTACCCATAAGGCCGCTACTGCATACCGTACCGCCAATATTCACCCTTTGTGCTTAGATCATAGTATTGTGCAATGACGGTCAGTCGACAGGGCGTCCCCCAACCACGAGTACAGTAGAGTAATGTATCTGTGTAAATTTAACCCTGTTTATTAGGAAGGAAAGAGAGCAATTAGCAGTAAGTTATCTGAACACCCCGTCATCACTTCCCGCACCATTGCGATGAAGTTCGGTGGATTTTGCAGGAAACCATCACCGCTTTTCTTGGCTAAGTGGACCTTGGAATCTTGGGGAGGATAAACTGCGGAGCTGTATAGGTAGTGAGATGGAGATGGGCTCGGGCAGTATGGAGGAAGTGCGGGAAAGGTGTTGTTATAGCCTTTGTTCTCTTGTCCGACGTCCTATCTGAACTGGTGGTAACCGTGCCAAGGTTCTCGCCGGCTGTGTAACTACGCCCAGTTCCGAATCTTGCGGCACGTCTATCATACTACCTGCCTCCCGGCTCAACGGAAGATCTCAGCTCAACTCAAGATTTCAAATTATCCACCGCATTAACACCGCCCACCTCTTCGGATTATTTAAATTAATTATTCTGCTACTTGAACATCTGTTTAAGTTGCTTATAAACTGGTTTCCACTGTTTTTTTCTGGTCCCGATATGCCTCTTTTTGCCCTCTTGGTTGACGTTGTGTTTCAATTGCCGGCCATCCCACTTGCCTCTCAAGCAGCTCTCTGGTACTCAAGGCTCCAGTGCCATAGCCGCAGTATTTGGTTTATCAGTTTCAAATAACCTCTCACACGAATTTTAGATCCTACCCTTGGCGTTAGAGAAATTTTTAGAAATAGATGTTGGTTTTAGGGGCGGGTATTGGGTGGTTGAAATTTACATAGAGGATAAGTTTTGCGTTGAGCTGAGATCTTCCGTAGAGCTGAGAGGCACGTCGACGACGTGCCGCAAGATTTGCAACTGCGCGCAGTTACGTGATCCGCGAAAACCTTGACACGGTTCATGCCGGGAGTATGAGTATAACTGAGCTAAAGCGTTCCATGGATTACAACAGGTCTTCTAATTTCCTCCATACATGTCCCCATTCCTCCACACGCACCCGTGGTGACGGGGAAAAGACACGTATGAAGAAACTTCTCTGTATATTACTATAACTCTGAAGTAAAAGTAACCAAGTCCGACGCTCCTGAAACCTCAACGATTAACCACAATTTGGCGACCCCGGCCGTGGAAATGTTATATCTCAAAATACGGTAGATTATGCTGAGAGTAATTCTTTAGGCCTCCATTTTGGGAATTTTGGCATGTTTTCTGATTCCACAAGGGGGAATTCTGCGATCGTGATGTGTTTTGCTTTTTAGCCTATTGATCACTTGCACTAGTTCAATTGAATAACTTTGGCTATATAGAATAACGCCAACCTGATTCCCGGACTGGGCATAGGGGAAGGGAAAAATCACAGTGTGGACGAAGACCGAAAAATGAGAGAGGAGTTGTTCTTGTCTTCGTTCAGAAGCTCTAAAAGAAGACTAAATACAGAAAAAGAGAGGAAGCCACCACTAGCAGTGTCGGTTCCCCTATCAACACACAAGACAGTCACACCAGCTACTAGGGGCTCACGCTCACCGCCTAACATATGCACATGAGCTCCCCCGTACATCTCGTTTTCAACACCACGCATTCTCCATCAGATCCTGCCATTGGAACTATGCCATCACAGACAACTTACAAGGGCCACAGTATCGCTTGCTAACCTCCAGACTAATAGGAGAAAAAAAGTCGTTAACACATTTTAGGTAACTAGGGGATAATCCCACTCAGGCACGTCTAAGCTCAGTAGGGGATTCAGGAAAGGCAAGAGACCGTGGGTAGGGAGAGGGAACGGCGTTGGCCATTATAATTTCAACAACACTACCAGCAGGCATAGTGATAGGAAAATATTGGAGCATAGAAGGGGAGGAGGCGTGGAGATCGGAGGAAGACGTCTATTAGGCAGGGAGGTCGAGCTCATAGCTTGAGCCTATTTCATTTCTATTAGTGATTCCACAAGACATATTTAGGCAAGGAGCAAGACTTACAACTTCGGAATGTCAATGCTCTCTGTGCCTCAGTAGCATTGTGCCAGTCGCTTGGGGATATTCCCTACAGGGACCTGAATGTCTTTTCAATCACACGGCGGAGGTTGTCCCGACAGTAACTGAGGACCGATACGACCTCATCGCCAGTCACCTTAGTCGCAGTATTTCTTGTTAACATTGCACCGGGCCACTAATTGGCAATGTTAGCGTCACTCAGTATGCTCCATACCTATACCCGCTTGGCCGAGTTGGAATTAGATATGTTGTATAAGTATCGAAGCCCTAAGTGTCTGACTTCAACTTGGCTATCGAAGTAAAGGAAACAAAACTTACCACTTCCGCAAATTCAAGCACTTCTTGTTCACTTGAAAGGCCAAAATCATTAAACCTGTGTTGATGGCTGCGAATAATGTCGGGGCAACGGTCACCGACAGGGCCACCAGTGTGAACCGACTGCATACCCTTGTTGTAGAAGGATTCTAGTACAACCGCGGCTACGATAGGAATCAGAGTTACTCTCACCACCACACCGAGCTGGCCCCGGAGGCGTTGTTGGGAACGTTCTAGCTCCTCATGGGATTCCCTCAACTCCTCATGGGTTTTCCTCAACTTCAGATTGCTCCTCAATAGATTTACTCCGCTCCTCGCCTTATTTCCTAAGCTCCTCCACTGCTTTTTCCAGGCGCTCTATTCTCGAAGATAGATTCCCGCGTGAAGGCGCGATGATACGCAACAATAAACTTGTCACGGCGGTATGATAGTTATTCCATAGTAATCCTGCAATACGGTAGGTTCGTGGTGGAGGATGGGCGTGATGGCGGGACACGGCGCAGTGGAGGAAAGACAACGGAATCACGGTGCGGATAAAGACCGAAGGTGAGGAGAGAGGAGTCGTTCTTGTCGTCAATCGGAAGGTCTGAAAGAAGACTAAATACAAACAAGAGAGGAAGCCACCACTAACAGGGCTGGTTCCCCTAACAACACACAATATAGTCACACTGACTAACTAGGGACCCACAGCCCTAACACATACACCCATGCTCCCCCATACATCTCATCAACACTATACAGTCTCCCCTATATCCGACTATTGGGATCATGCCATCAGGGCGGAAGGTCTGTAATGGGGATGGGGATGCAAGGCCTGTAGTGGAGATGTGGGTGGAAGGTCTGTAGCGAGGACGTGGGTGAATTTAGAGCTCAAGATTCGAACAGGTGGCAGTATGCGGGTGTTGGCAGCTACTTCATCATACTGTATATATAATATCATACTGGCACTAGGTCCACCTCTGACGCTGATAGTTGACGGCACTCAAGTATCATATTGGTACTGTGAGGGCTTCTCTGGCCTCTGCGTTCTTTTGTGGGATTGACAAACACTTGGATCTCTCGGTTTCTACTCACACCGGAGGTCCTGCGAATGAGTCAAAGAAGGAGTGAAAAAAACACTTCTCAAGTAACGATGAAATTGAAATCAATAGCGAAGATCAAAAGAAGCCAAAACAACCTCCTTCCACGGTGAACCTCTCACATGGATTCACCTATAGAAAACAGGCTGTCTCTTCTCCTCTAAAGACACATGCGAAAAATCAGGAAAACAATTGCTGCCACGCCCTCCTCCCTCATCCTTCTTATTCCTCCTACCCCCCTTTTCCGATTTCCCAACCTGTACTATGATAGCTAGATTGCCTTGCTTCGTCATGCTCAGAAAAATCAAAACCACTATCTATTATAGCAAACACAGTTCTCAGGCAACCGTTACCATCATCCCTGATTATGCCCTGACAGTACTCATAACTATTCGTAGTCTGAACAACGTAACCATTACCACATTCAGCAACCCTCTATGTAAATTTGGATTATTATACCCAGGCTCTAGTTAAATACTCGAAATGCTGGCACGGTAACGGTCACCCTGCCTCGTCAACCAGGAAGTCAATAGTAGTACAACTGCTTGGCTGGAAAGGGGGATAAAATATTAATTCAGAAAAATAAAACCGAGGCTAGGATAGAGCTTAGTGGGGGGCGGGGGGAACGAAGCAAAATAGGTAGAGTGGGTTGTTGGGACACACCTATGTACTCGTACTGTGCTCAAGTATCATACTGGTGGAGTTGGAGAAATATTTTATATTCATGACATTGTACTGTACAGTAAATCGGGATTGTTGACGAGTGGAGATCGTTGTTGCTTACTAAATTTACTTGCTGGTAACCCAACCTGGTAGACGCCGTAAATAAAATAAAAATGTTGAGGGTAAAGGTTTTCTACCGAAAACAGCTACGTTCATGCCTTCCAACCACCGATCCGACTAGGAAATCCAAACAAAATGTTCATCTATCATATTATATGCAAAATAATTCCTTGGATTCGCTCTTCCACTCCCCAGAACTCTGTATCTGAACTAGCTGGGAAATTGTCAAGAGAGCTCGGTCGGTACGCTGGTCTTGGCGCATTTTCACACATTTTCCACGGGAAATGGCCAGGCCTCACCTATTTTCCAAACATCAGCTTTCCAATACAGCATGATAAGGCATCCAAAAGTCCCTCATTAATCTGTGGTAGCTTTGGGGGGGGTTGGAGAATTTTGCACCATAACATCAATCTCTCAAACCTTTTGCAATTTCAGAATGTATTGAACGGAAAATGCGAGCGGCACGGTGACTGCACACACGTCACCACAGCCACCGCTCCTAACACCAACCCCGTACTTCCTGAGTAAGTTTAACTCCCCTCAGTGAGGAGTAAGGGGGGCAAATAGCACTACTCGAGTAAGCCATCTAGGCACCCCCTCGCCCCACTTCACGCCGTTACCGTGGAGTTCGGCGAGCTATGTAGTAAACCTTCACCACTTCCCCTAGCTTTGTGAAAAAAGTATTTCGCATTATGCGGGTTTGGCGGAGGAGATTATATCTTAAATACTGTAGACTATGCTGGAATACCTCCCCCGGAGGCGTGGCCATAGAAAGTACTGTATCGGTATTAGATGATGTGGAGGGACGATAGGATATTGCAGATGATTCTAGAAATCGTGGGAACGTTGAGGATTATTTAAAATGTAGCTTACTGTTCTGGGAATTTTGGCGCCTTACGGAGAAGGTTCCCCAGATATCCCCATCCTTTGTTATAGCCCAAGTGCACGGAGGAACGCGGACACACGGTGAGGCACGGATATCAGTAGTTTTATCGATGGGGGGATTGGGATGCCTTTATTTTGTTTCCCGTATCCTCCTGTCCTCGCCGCTAGTTTATAAAACAAGACGAACAAGATAGCGAAGCCCCTGCCGTACCCTTCTTGCACAACCCCAAACTCCAGAGCGAGCCCTCTCATTGTACCGCTGCATCATTTGTTGGTCACCGCAAGGCCGGGAGCCTCTACTCGTAGTCAGAAGGTAGGATCTGACTTGGGGAGTAAAACTTATAAAGTTGTAATCTAATACTGGTAGAAGAAAAAATCAGTAACACAAAAATTTCAGGTTACGAGGACGTCAAGACTATCCCACCCGGGTACACCGTAACTCAATAGGGGAATCGGAAAAGGCATCAGGCTATAGGCACCAACGAGGACGGCGATGAGGGGGGGATGGAGGGGAAGGGCGGGAGAAGGGTGGAAGGGGGATCAGAAGGAGGTCATCATACAAGCCGGGAAGGCCGAGTTCATGGCCGGGGTCTATTTCATCTCTATTAGTGATTCCACAAAGACACATTAAGGAAAAGAGCAAGACCCACAACTCCGAAGGGTCAATGCCCTCTGTGCTTCAGTAGCATTGTGCCAGTCACTTGGTGATATTCCCCAGAGAAAAGTGAATGCCTTTTGAAGCAAACGGTGGAGATTGCCCTCGCAGTATTGGAGGGCTAGCACAACCCGATCACCGGTCACCTCACGGGCTGCAGTATTTCCTGCTGACACCGCGTCGGACCACTAATTGACAACGTTAGCATCGCATAGTATGTCTCATATCTATACCCATATGGCCCAGCTAATGTTGAATTCTTTATATAGGTAAGGGTATCGCCGCAGCTTCAAAGTAGCCACATAAGCGAAGGAAACCAGGGCTCACGGCGTCTGCAAATTCAAGAATTTCTTGCTCGTTCTCAAGGTCAAAATCGTTGAACAAGTTCTGACGCCCACGAATAATGTCGGCACGGCCGTCGGGGAGAGGGTCAGCATCAGCC
The DNA here is from genome assembly GCA_900010015.1 of Tuber aestivum. Taxonomy (NCBI): domain Eukaryota; kingdom Fungi; phylum Ascomycota; class Pezizomycetes; order Pezizales; family Tuberaceae; genus Tuber; species Tuber aestivum. The sequence continues at coordinate 285,974 of LN890979.1, forward strand.
AACCCCATAGCCTTTTTGAAGAATGATTCGAATACAACTGCGGTTACAGTAGGAACCACAATTTTTCTCATAACCCCATCGAGGCGTGACCGGGAATGTTCCAGCTCCTCATTAGATTTCCTCAGCTCCTCTGTGGATTTCCTGATTTCTTCACCGGTTTCCACCAGTTCCGCAATGGTTTCCAACTGCTCCTCAACTACTCGTTCAGGACGCTCAACTCCCAAGGGCAGATCTCCGCATGAAGCCATATCGCCACGTAACGATAAACTTGTCGTGGAGGTAAGTCAGTTCTTATGGGGTAACCTCGAAGTATCACAAGTGCGTGGTGCGGGCGGGTGGAAGGTTGTTAGGAAGGATGCCAATCCCTTCGTTCGTTCCCGAGTTTCACGACCTTTTAGCGCGTAACTTTGTCCTCCTGTCTTCAAAAACTACGAGTAGGCTCATGAAAGGATGGCTGCGGTTGCTCAATGGTGACCTGGCCAATAGAATTTGTGGCTCCCAAGGAGTCAATTAGTCTTTCCCTCAAGTAGCGAGACTATCTCCCTATTCGTCTTGGGCGTGGGGTCCTGAATACAGACGAAGGGATACGGTAGGGTTGGAGTTCAGGACACCGTATCATACGAGTGCGGCCGATAGATATATTCGTCACGTGAGGCCGATAAGAAAATTTCGGCGCACCTTTTGGCTGCGATGTGCCCTTAGATAAGGCACGTGACGAATATATTTATTGGCAGCACTCGTACAGGTTCTCGACTTATCCCTGATGTTGAGAGGTGACGGTATCATACTCATGGCTAGTCTGGAATGCGTCACCATTACCGCACCCAGCAGGCAAACAGGCCACGGATTGCATAGCGTGCTTGCCCGGCCGAGCCAAAGTTATGCGATGAAGCGACCTTAGTCATCCATCATACCAGTAGACCAGAGAGCAAAGATATTGAGTGCTCGAGTACACGAGCACCAGTATCTCATTACGTGTTTAGCCTAGGGCTGGTTTTATGTGTCCTCACGGTTCCATTAACCAATGTTTACGAGCACGGGTGCTATCAGGGGAGCCCGAGCTTAGAAGTGGAATAGGAGCTGTAGCGCCATTCACAGATTGGTAGTATGAAAAGAAGACATTTCAAGTGGTATATAATAGTTAATAGAACGATAGTACTAGGGCATCAGAGCGCCCAATACTTGCACCCAAGTTAGATGATCGAAGATTCCCAGTCCCGGTCATAGTATGCAAGGGTATAGTTGAACGACTAGCCTACCCATACAGGTATGATACAAGCTATCATATTCGGTCACCACATCAAAACCTACCCCGAGAACCAACCCGATGCCTACTCGTACGTACAAAACCGATTTTTATTTTTATTTTTTCGGCACCTAGTCTTGGCAGTTTCGGTCCGACCCAAAAAGGCCAAGACTCTGAAAACGAGGAAAGGTACGGTGGGCCCTCCTACTGAGTAAGATATTACCGGTACGAGTACAAGTACCAAAGTTTTGGCTTTCGCTCTGATCATAATGTCAGACAACGGCGTTGTGTCCGCAAAACGCCATCCAATTACAGGTTCTGTATCAGAGTAGGCTTAACCTCTTTTGTAGGAGGCAGAGACAGTAATTAGAACCAAGTTCTGTACCGTGCACCCTGTCATCCCTCTCCGCACCATCAAGACGGATCTCGGGCACATTTTGCAATAAACGTTTGCCATTTTTCTTGGCTTTGTGAAACATGTCCCTCATTATGCGGACTTGGTGGAAATGCTACATCCCAAATAGGCAAACCTGACAACAAAAAGTATGGGGAGCAGCTATTCAGAGGGCAATGCCTGGCCCCGGGAGTCTCTATGGCCTCAATCTACCATTGCGGGGCGCCCCGGAGCATCAGCCACCGCTCAGTAGAGCGATACCCGACGGGACAGTAACGATAGAGGCCATTACGGTACAGTAATGCACGGGGAGACATAATTGGCATTTGCAATGAAAGTATCAAATCACTACCTTTCGCCCTCCGCAGTCCCTGTACCGTACCGTATCGGCATGTCGCACTGCGCAGGCAGAAATCCCTGGATTTTGGACATCCGGGATAGCAGGGTGCATGCAGATGAGCACTGTGTTGTGCCGGGGATAGTATGAGTATTATCAGTCCGAACATTCCCAATGAATGGTCACTTCTCACACGACACACAGCCAAACTTACCGATCGTGCTTGCAAGGGGGCGAAGTTTCTTTGAACGGTTCGCGATCTTTCATTCGCCAGAAGGTAGCCTACTAGTATTGACGACAACCCAACCAACACGACAGTTTGCTCACTGATCAACTCCCCCACACGAGTGGTCGTGGCCCCTCAGGGCACCAAAGTTGGCCCACTTCCACCCCGTTATTCCCACCAATTCATGATAACGCACTGATAGCGCAGTGAGCCCCCCCATTACGCAACTACCGACATCTCACCCTATTAATCCCTCGGTGCACCAAAACCGCTCAATTTGACCTTTCACAAGAATGGGGAAGTGCAAAGGCTTGTGAAAAAATTAACAGGTTCCCCAACACATCTCACCGCATAAGCTTAAATTTTCTTGTGCCGTATCACCACTTGTTTCACCCGAAGTATGTCAAATCGGCTACCCACCCTCATCGTACGTTCCAAGGACAATAGCGTGCAGGGCTGTTTCCAGGGTCCTCCGTTCGGTACCGGCCCGGGACACCGCGCTCGCTGTCCGGCGTTGACCGGAAGACGGAAATATGGTGTGGTACCGGTGCCGCACCGCAAGGGATCGCTAGACACCACCTGCTATCATACGCCGCATCCTGAGACAAAAGTGGGAGCATGATATTAGCTCACCGCGGCTATCAGCCAAGCAACTACCGGGGCCGATACAGGTAAGTTAAGCTATCGAGGCTATTATGGTGGTATTACGGTACGGTACCGATGTCTTCTGTCCATGTCTCAGCCAAGCATTGGCTCCCACTCGCCCTTCCTGCTTCCACGGGCCCTGTGCGGCCCTGGCGAGTACGAGTACAGTACCTGAGAGCCTACATACCCTCATGATACCAAACGTGGACGGACACTTCAACTCGCCAGAACTATAGCTACGAATAGAGTTTTTTTCCAAAGAAAAAAAACCCTTTCCGCAGTGTTTTCCTCATTCACAATTGGAAAATATCTACTGAGTGATCCCCCCCCTCTGTCTTCTCTGTCTTCTCTGTACTCCAGTGGGGTTTTCAGGGTTTGTATTGGAAGGTTAGAGGGCAGTGACTCTTGTGCTATATTAGGAGAAAAAGGTTTTCAGAATAGTTAGCAGAGAGACTCCCGGGTTAGGTATATTCACTTTCATATTAGCGCTAGCAGTCCTGATTTAACGTGAGGCTCCGGTTGGGCTCGATTGTAGTGCCTGCACCATACCGGTACTACACTCGCAGTAACTTGGCTATTCCGAAAGGGGTTCCCAATTCCCAGCGTGGAGATGCGAATGCAGTACTAGTACAAGCAGTGGCCATTGGACGACCGGCATTCCACTGTACTCGAGCAGACCCTCCCCCAAAGACAAAAATAGAGTAGCAGTACCGTACTGTGCCGTCGACTCTCGCCACCACAAAACTCCATGTTTCCCCGTGGGCAAGGGAAAAATACCCAGTTACGGTACTATATAGTACAGCACAATGCCGTCCAAGCCAAGAGCAATTGTTCCCTTTAAATACAAGTATCACACCGAACTCCCCCAAAACCGTCTCATCTACCTCATCAATCCTGCAAGTGCTGATAGCGTCGAATCTTCCGCTGCACAGCGCCAGAGATAAACCACAACAGCTGCTACCTCAGTGGATTCCTTTTGTTTTATCAGCATAACCAGTCTGACAATGATTACCGGTAACACTAAATTTAACTAGCATGTGACACTAAAAACGCAGTTAGCACAACCCCACATGCGCATGGCCTCCCAGTGAATGATATCCCGATAAGGCACGCAAACCTCCAGGGACAAACATAATTCACAGTGAATGATGGATGACAAGCCGGTGCCATAGGACCCAACTTATAAAGCAAAGTCTAAAACTTGACCTGATGCACCTAATATCACTCGATTGTCCTCTTTGAATATGCCAAAACCGATTGCTTACCACCACAGTTTAAATTTCAGCGTGATGGAGGGAAATCCAGCTCTAGAAACATAGAATCGGACACCGAGACCCCCCCCCTCCTAACAAGTATCATGTAATACAAGTCCTGTAGGTACACGGAGGGTGCCCAAATTCCCCTACATGTAGAGAAGCGTGGGAAGACTACCCGACGGTCGGTGAGCACAAACCATGCCCTCGGGAGCTAGTATTCTACATATCGGTATTATCAGGGGATGATGATGGTGAAGGTTACCCTGGATACAAGCCCTTCCTTCCTTCCTTCCTTCTTTCTATGATAGCGAGATGTGACCGTGCACCTCTTCGGGGTGTGTCGGCGGGACGGACTACAGCGTTGGGCCCGGCGGCCAATTATTAGCCCCCCGGTTGCCTCTACTCAAAAAACTATACCTGCCTAGTAGACTGCTCGTCGAGTACATCGCTGCGCGGTGATGGCGCGGTAGACGGGATGGGTAAATTTAGTTTCCGGGGGTGCCAAGCTACCCATGCAAACGCCAGGCTAGCGCTTTGATTGTGCAGGGAGCGCGGGAAGGTAGACCCTTGTCTACCGGTACTGTATCTAGAGGACTTGTGCGAACGAGCGGGGCTAAGCATTCACAGCGTCGCATTTTATTCTTTTACTACAAAATTTAATATAATACATATATTTTACCAGCACATGAACAATCCCATTTCTACGAAAGGGATATTTTAAGGTCGAGAAATTCCCCCCTCCTGACCTTTCAGGGATGGGGAGGGGGGGGGAGGGAAGGGAAGGGAAGTATGATAAAGTGGAATACCCATACGCCAAACTCCCAACACCCAACCCCACTCAAATATATAAAAGAAAGAGAAGAAATTCGAACACCGAAACATTGAGCGGGTGGACTCTCTTCTAGCAATCCCCCGGCACTTCAACATGCTCGCTCTCCACCGCCGTCGTCCCACCCATTTTAGACGGGCCTGACGGGTGCGTACCCTTCTCCACTCGCCTTAACCGCTCCCGCTCTTTAGACCTCATACATAGGTAGATGGGATACGTCGCGGCACCAGCAAACAATGCCGTCGGCACACACATGGCGTATTTGGCAGCCCAAGGGCCCCCGCCTTTATTGTGCACCACGGCGTAATACACTCCCGGGAATATCGCACCCGCGCCGACGGCCGTGATTTGGTGCTTTGCGGCATCCTTGGAGTATACGCCCAGCCCGCGGACGGATAATGCGAAGATTGTGGGGAAGCAGGACGATGCGAAGAGCCAGACCATCAGTAGCATGCCGAGATGCACTTGGCCGCCAGAGACGGTCATTGCCAGGACGGAGAATATCCCTCCGCCGCAGAGGGCGGCGAGGAGGATCCACCTAGGCTTCACCGCGAACATCAAGGCCGCGGCGATGAAGCGGCCGGCAATGAATAGGCCTTGCCCCGTGCGGATGTGCGAGGAGCCTTCGTAGATTTTTTTGCCAAGATAAATGATTGAGAAGGACATCACCACCTCCTGGGCCCCCACGTAGAATAGCTGCGCCAGGAATGCCCAGACAAAACCGACGCCGTACTCACTTGTCAGGAGGTATTTGGGAGGGTTGTCGGTCCTACTTTGCTCGGGATCAAAGTCTGAGTCCCTCACTTCGGGGATGTCGGCGTAATAGAATGCGAATGCTAATATGAAAGTGAATAGTCCGAAGGCGAGGTATATCCATTGGGCGTCGATGAGCCAAGTTTCTGCTGGCGATCCCTCCCGGTTCTCCGCCACTGCCGGCAGCACTTCTGACGCAAAGATGGACGCTAGTAAGGTTCCTACTGGCTGCACGCCCTGCACCAGGTTCAATCGTATCTCACTATATTCAGAAGGGCCGCAAAGGATCATGAATAGGTTCGCAGCACACTCAATCCTGAGGAGGAGTTAGCCTAACCCAAGGGAGATCGCCGGGGGAGTACCCACGTAGCCAATCCCATCCCCACAAGAAACATCGAGGTGCAAAACCCCTCGTAACTTCGCAGCACTCCGCTGGGCCAGAAAACCAGACAACCACACCCGGAGGCAGTCAACCCAGTTATGATTGTAGCCTTAAACCCGTATCTCTTAAGCACCGGCCCACCGATCAGCTGTGGTGCGATAGCATATGCCCTGCTTCCGTCAGAAATTAGGCCCGGGAGACACCGCGAAGAGGAACGAACCCAAAATAAGCAGCATGCAAACCAACGTACTGCTCGGTACTTATGTCAATAAGCATTTCAAACCGCTTATTCAGCGTATCCACAAAGCCATATGCAAACCCCCAAATGAAGAACAGCCCAGTAATCAGGCACACCGGCCGAATAGATTCTCGCAAATCGAGCGCCAAGGCACACTTCGGCCCCGGAAGATTGAAGAACCCTGGTGGCCGACTGCCCGCACTACTGCCAGTGGGGGCTGCAGAAGGGCGGATCAAGCCCGCTGTCGCGGAGCCATCACTCGTGACGCCGATGCAGCTTGGGAATAATTTGGCAGCAAGCGGCTTTATCATGGGGATTGAGGCACAGAATATTCCAACGTTGACTTCAATTGAGCTCCACATGAAGGATAGTGAGCCATCCCCTATTTTAGTTAATCGAGGCCATATCAGGAAGTTCCTAGGGGACTCACAGTTCAGCAAGCCGGTGGAAACGGCCTTCTCGAAGTAATAAATTCTTACGATACCAATTACTGTAACGCTGTTCAACACGAAAAATGTCAACCCTCCCTCACCACTCGGGGCAAGCCCCACAAAAGATAAAAGCAATTCACTCACAACCCCCCAGCCGCAAACAACACGATCAGTATGATCTTCTGTTTCTTAGGCAACCTCAAAGAAGTCAAAATCGGCATTGGTAGAACGAGTATCGCCAGATCGGTTATTAGATTTACGGGGCCAGAAGCATAGAGCATTGTATATGTCGGTATGCATTTGAACGAGGGAGGAAGAGAAGATCGGAATGTTGCCGAGACCTGGGTATCGTCGATTGTCAATAGAATCCACCCAACACGCCCCCGAATGCCGAAAACAAATAGGGCACTTACAGGCTCGCACTGAAAAGCAATTAGCAAGGTCAAGATAAGTCCAGCAACATTAACGACTGCCAACGTCGTCCAATTGGCGATTCTCAAAAGTTTGTAATTCTTCGAAAGCCCAAGGTAAAAGACCAATATCGACGTTTTCGTCGCCATGAGAGCAGGGTTCTAAGACGAATCTAATATTAGTCAAATAATCTCTCAGTAGCAAAAATAAAGGAGTAATAAGGCAAAGTCTCAGAAGACTTACATAGAGTAGCGTGTATGCGAACCGAGCCTAGATTCAGAATCGAAAAATGTCAGAGAGATCTCGGTTCGTGTCCAGAGGAAAAGGAAACTAAATTAAATTAAAACCGACGAACCTTGCCCAGCGGGGCCGCGAGGTCATCTTGGGGAAGTTCACGATGGTCACCGAGACCGAATCTTGTAGCTAATCATGATCGGGTTAGAAAACAACAGCATGATATCGAGACCCCCTGGGTTCAGAATTATACGCAACATACCTAAGCATATCGTGAGTGACATCGCAAACGATAGGACCTAAATACGATCAAAAAATAAAAATAAAAAATAAAAATCAGCAACAATCCCTCCAAAACAACCGACCGACAATCCCCCCATCCCCTCTCCAACCCCGGCATTCATAAATCGTGATCCGTACCCAAGCAAGCGCAATAAGCCAGTCGTCCATCGCAACCTTCCTCACGATCCATCCTCTCGCCACGAACCTTAGCAGCACGGTAACAAACGACAGAGTCACCACTCCCGTTATCGAAGCTTTCAGGAGCGGCGCTCTCGAACCGACACCTCCGTGCGCATCCAATCCTTCCGTACCTGTGTTCATCACTATGGATATTATGTGGCTCCCCTCGAGTGGAGGGTATCTGCTGAACAAATCATCAAGGGACAACCTTCCTAGGGCTGTCCTTCGGCGAGAGCGGACAGAAGCTGTTCTCAAAGGTAAAAGACCCAATCCGCACACAGGCGCCCGTGAAGGATAAGGAGTAGAAGAAGAGGGACCTTAGCGCACTAGTAAAAGAGATCCGGGAGGGGAGAAGAGAGAGCAAATAACAAGACCGAAGGGGGGGAAGAAGGAAGAACCAGGAAGAGCACGTAAAATTATGTCGCCGACGCTCAAGCTTCGAAGGCTGGTGCTGAACTGGATCGTATAATAGTAGTATTCTTGGGGCTAGCGGTATGTATTTATCCAGCCCATGTTAGCATAGTTGGATATCGTGTGGGGCCCCGCAGCCTTTTAATATGGCTATTGCCGTCAAGAAAAGAGTTGAAAAAAAAAAGTTCCCTTAGTCTTTCCTGGATGCGTGGCATGGCACCGGGTGCTACTAACATAATGTTTCTCCAAAGTGTAAAAAAAAAAAAAAGAAAAGGTTTAACGGTGTGGTAACATGTACAGTACAATACTGTACCGTACGTCAGTTTTTTTCATCCAGGCAAACCTTATCAAGCTCAGACTAGATGTCCGTATGTGGAAAAAAGCCTGACTGGCTCTGGTGACACCGAGCCCAATCGAGGACGATCGGGTTGGAAGCCGACACTTCAGAATGGATAGGTTGCGGAGGGGGATTTCAAGCAAGCTTGATACAAGTACGGTAATTTGCTTAATTCTCGCTTGTTGCAGCACCAGTGTGTCACAGGTTAGGGTTCACTTCCTACTCCAGAGATAACAGCATACCGGTACCATCGGTGCCGTGCTCGAGTACAGTACGAGTACTACACGCTCGAAGCTCAGTTAGCTGGACTGAGAGATGGCGGACTCTTGGCGAGGTAAACAGCAGTACCGTACCCCACCCTATCCCACCTTTGAGGAGACAAAGATCATGCCAAATTCCCCGAAGGCCCGGAACGCCCCTACGGTATTTTCCGAGCTGCTTGTTGCCGCAGTAAACACTCAGCACAGATAGACCATAGCGATCCCTAACTCTGCGTTGAGAAATCCCTCCAATTGGAGAAAATGTGGGGATTGTCCAGAAGTGTGAATACCGATGCCGTATTTGGTTAACCAGACTGCTGTGCTCGTTTAAACTCAAGCCTCCGGATTGGAGCTGAGTTTGCCGCGACCACTAGAATAAGGGAAGCTCTAAACCGTCGACTTGGGGCGCGGTTACCCTCAATACAGCAATACCAATGTGGAAAACCACACTGCCAATGCGCAGCATGCAGTACGACACTTTGAACAGCACCCGTATCGTACGGGATGGGGGTCTCGGTTACCACAATCGGCCCACACGGAACCGGCACGAGACCTGAAAATGGAGAACCTTCTTTTCTGTTTGCGGCGTGAGCTCTATCCGGACGGCCACTTGACCGATGCCTCCCCACTGTTAAAGGCTATCTATTACCGGGATAGGCATCTCCCCAACTCCTACACTGAGAAACATACCGGTATCCTTGGGGCAGGGATCAAAAAAGACTGGTAAGAAATCAGCTTGGTGTTTCCAAAATCTCAGCTGTTCGGCGATATGTGGCGTGAAGGCCAGAAAGAAGTAAAAAAGAGATGGGGGATAAGGAGGTTCGATCTTAAGACGGTCGTGAATCCGAACTGTGCTTATTTCGTTGTAACAAGTGCAAGGTCGGAACACTAAAGTTCTGCTTGGCACAGCACGGGACTTGGCGTCCCGTGGATATAAATCTCGCGTTTCATGTTAGCCCCAACCACACTACATGTAACATTTGGTAAACAAAAGTGTGGACAGAGGCGTGTTATCCTACAATACTCGGGTCCTATGCATCTGTCATATTTAAGACCGTCCCTGAGACTGCGCAAGGTTGAGCCACAGCGCGCTAATGCACATTTGTAATGGAGGGGTCAGTGTCGTTGGTAGTGACAAAGTTAAAGGACAATTCAAGCCACGACCCTCGTAACAGAACTCTCCCTCAACGCCCTACTGCCAAGCCCAACTTCATCCTAGCGGTCGATTTGAGGTTGGACGCTCTACCGGTATTTGGAAATTTCCCTCCCAGGTGTCCAACTTCAACTCACCGATCAAGCTGCGGAACAAGCCAAGCAACAAGTTACCGTACTTGCTTACATCATAAACACCGGTACGATAGAAGCACCTATCGTATCCGACTAATTTATTTTCAACCACTCCAAAGTCCGGCTAAACCGATTCAACCGGTCCGTAGACCAAGCTCCAGGGACCAGGTTCCGGAGGAGCCGTGGAGAAGAAAGAGGGGACGGGGGTCATGGACAGGAAAAGACCGCCCATGCGCCAACTGTTGCTACGAGTGCAAGTACTAGTGAATCGCCACATATCATTTTATGTTAATCTCACTGACCATGAATATTGGTATCAATAGCTTCACCTGTAGGGTGTGCTTTCCTAGAGGCCTAAGGGCGTCCAAAAATCGGACCGGAAAGAGTCAAACAGCGTGTGCCATATCATACGGTATGGCGAGAAAATATCCCCGGATTGATCTTCATGGCACCGTCGGACGTTCCCCATCTTCTGCCTAACCGGGAAAAATTGGGATCACCGTATCCCTGCAAATGCAGCAAATCTTAGACCAGAAAGATTGATTTCGGGTATCTCTCTCGGGGGATTTGACCTGACCCCCATGACCTCGGGGTTTTCACGAGTGTTAGAACCCTTCAATACTCGCCTGAGGGGCCCACGAAATTCATTGAACTCGACTGAGCTCTCGCTTTCCCGACCTCTTCCAGGCCGAAACCTGTTCGAGCCTAGTTCTCTCGGCTTACCGGCCTCTCCAATTGGAGGGTCTTAATACCGGCACCGGTAATCCCACCGCCCCAGAACGAGTGATGATCGATATCTGTTTTGCCGGCCGGTCATATTGCTACTTAGTTGTGTCAGTCGTTCTGTTTAGAAACTTCATGTATAGCCATAAAACTCATACCATCTTGGCGGCTGGTGTACCACATCGCACCATAACTCCCCGTGGGGGTGGGATTTGGAGTAGAGAGGGGCCCGCCAAAATGCACCTCGCTGTTTGCTTGTAGTGTGGCGCTCTGGGGTCTTCGTGTGTTGTCGTCGCCTCGGTCAGCGGCAGAAAGGAAGAAAGGTCGGCTAGTCACCCATGTCAATGCCATATATGAGCAACTCACCGACCATAAGCACCAAAACCGCCCCTATTTGTCTCAGAAGCCACGGAATTTAGGCAATTGTAGACCTTTAAGTTGTGGCTTGGGTGTGATAATGGGTTTCGATCATGAAATGAACAAGGTTGACCGGCTCACCCTTCTCATCATTTCTTTCACCATACCTTACGGGATTGTGCACCAGAGGCAGCTCGGCATTCATGCAAGGTCTCCACAACCGCCTCTAATACCGGCACAAAATGTATTCTTAGGAAAAGAAAGTAAGGAAGCTTACCGGCACTCGAAACAGATGCCGGCACCGCTAACAACCCGAAGGAATATATCCGTGTTCAAATTTTTTTTCTTTTTCTTTTCTACAGAACTGGAGGCCATATGGCACTGTGCTGTAGAGAATGAGAATTAGTTCTGGTCCGCCACGAAAAATACCGGTATAAGAGAATTAGCCAAGGGGCCCGGTCCCCAAGCGGGATCGAGAATGCTACCGTACCGTAGTTAGTTGGATGAGACAATAACCAACAGAAATGCAAATGTCTAGCCCTCAGTGGTATGATGTTTGAAGAGACCAGGATTCCAAGAGGGCTTGCGTTTGTTGTTTGTTTGCCTAAAAAATAGTCCGCGGTGCCCAGTCCGTAGAGATAGGGAGAACAACATTTGAGCAAATTTTCTGCTCAGGGGGGGTTATTACCGGTAGGAAGAACCGCCATATCCAGGCTGAGAAATGATAAGCTGGACGGACCTCTATCCCACTCTGCAGCATCGCATCGGAGCCCCACACGTGCCCGGGCACAGGATTTCTATGATGCGCAATTCCGAGCCGAGGCCCGTTACTGTCTTGGTAAATTTTAATTATTATAAAAGTCTATAGTTTCATGATATCAAAACCGCCAGCGACAATATGGGGTAGCAGGAAAAAGTTACCCCCTAGTACAGATACCGGTACTTCGAGCCTAGAGCTCACATCATCAATAACCTGTCCCTACCTAAGAACGAGAAGAAATCATGTCTCCTGATTTCCTCAGCTGACTTTAACTACAAAGATTCGTGGTCGTTTCGCATCATGACATTTTCCTTATTACTATACCAGAATGCAATCTATCCCCAGACCACAAGAACAAGAATCTGTGTGACCACCTGAAGGACAATGGGTGGGGTCAATCGGACACCGTGGGCTCATATTTCAATCCGGATACCCGATGTTCCCCCCCTCTTTTTAGTTGATAACCAGCGTTTACTCGTATTCGCCGGTGTTTTGGGGGCCACCTACACCTTATGTCTCTATTTGTATAAAGCGCCATATACTCGTACGGTACCGTGCGATTACTTCTAACAAGCTGCGGAGCATCCCTACCAGCCTCAACCTTAATTCCTAGGGGAAGAATACCCGCCAAGCGCTCATCCCAGGACGGATGTAGTCTGCGTGCAGCATTGAGGGCATAATTCCGTTTGCACGCACTGATAGGCCCGGATGGTTGGCCATATACTTGTACTTCCATAATCCCTGTGCCGGGACACATCTTGCCCAAGGCGAGAATCAAAACCACTTTGCCCCCACCGCAGCTATAAGCCACCAAAGCCCCAAGGATCGTAGGTCTCATGCGCTTGGGTGTCGCTAAGTAATATCAGCTAGATCCAGCTCAAACGCTCACATTATCACTGGACATGTATGCCAGGAGAAACGTCGGTGTATACTCCTTTCATGGTCTCCTAAAGGATTTTGCATTGCTAGAGAGCTAGGTGGGGCACCTGTAAGGATAGGGACAGTAGTAACCCAAACCCATGCATAATAAGTATCATAGCTAGGACGACGAAAATAAAACCGTTAGCCTAGCGAGAAAGGATTTAGACCTGCTTCTATGGGACTAACCGTTCCCAATTGTTTGCCCTTCTATAACTCTATATTATCACCGCACGAAGTCAACTGGGCTTTTAGCTAGCACTATACAAAAAACCAGAAAACTGATCGGATGCCCACCAAAGTAAAAACAGGGGTGGGGTGGGGGCAGAACACCGTGTCTGATAGAATGCCCATCAGCAGAGAACTCTGAAAAAAAAAATCCTACGTGATGTTGAGTATGATAGCCCCCCTGCACATAGATGAATATCTCGAACGAGGTCCTGTTTGGCAAGCCACCGAATAAAAATACTGGGAACCTTTGCCCAGAGCGGCGCCAAGCAGGGCCTAAAAAGAATGAGTCCTTGCCAATGTTACCATTCCGGCCCCTTCCCTCTTTTCCCTACACTACCGTACTTGGATAAATCATACCACACGTCGATCCGTACGAGTACAGTCCAAACTCTAAGCTTTAGCCGCCACAAAATATGCAACGGGCCTCCCGGTGATTAAGTACGACCCGGCAGAGATTTATATGAATAATCCCGTGCTATTATGACGATCAAATCATACCGAACCAAACCGACCGATCAGGTAGAACGGCGAGGAATTGCTCGAGTATAAAAGTACTAGTATAGCACCGGTGCAGTACGACATCTTTAATTAAAAGGGTTTTCCCCCCAAAGATGAAATACCACCATAGCCTTAAACAGTAACGACATAATTATCGCAAAGTAAAACCCCTGACCTATAGCAGATATTTATTGAAATATCCACCAGGATGTCGAGTTGTTGAGAGCTCCCATCACTCGCATTAGCAACACGGATTGTCACAATTCCCCTGTTATCGCCCCGGTGGGCACCGTATCAGCTCACCGTAAGAGAGACCCCTACAAGTACAACTACAGTACTCGTACGATACTCGTACCGTCCATCCTAGTGGGATCCTTGACGCCCCTCGGTTAGCATAGTGTGCTGAATCTCGCTACCCGACAGCAATCGCGGGAAGCGCTTACCAAGGAATTCATTAGAGGTCACTCGAAGGCAGGCTAAGGCTATCGATTGGCTGCAACATGTTCTCTAGGGCTGTAAGCAGGCAGGTGAATACGGATGGGTCAGGTACCGTACAGTAAGATTCCAGAACACAGCCACCCGGCACAAGTCCTGGTGAAACGAAGCTTCTTTTTGACGGAGATTATGGTCGCCTAAGGGAGGTGGTTACACTGGTCACCGCGCAATTGGGTTTGTGTGGTGGGGGGGCACCAGGTTCCGCCGGGAAAAACGGAATTCTCTTTCACCGAGGCTTTTGCTGGGTGGCTGCTGTGTCTACTCGAGTATAGGGGGGCAATCGTCACTCTTGGTTTACTCATGGGTCTATCCTTACTGAGGTTGTCCAAGCCAATAACTCTGGATTCAAGTTGGGAGCTTTCGTCACCCCCACAATTTCGAGAACGGTTTGCGGCAGAAAGATAGCGACAATCAGAACTCATCACTCGAATGCAACAGCAGGCTCAACTCTAAGCACGCTGGGTACTCCTATAGTCTGCTATGGTAATGTAACTCTCCCTTTTCTCTCTCTTTTATTTTCTTTTCATCAACCGTCTCACCCTTTCTCTCCCACGGGAAACCCGTATCCTCCCAAGTGCTTTCCCCAAATGTCTCATTCGGCACTCGAGCAAATAGTGTCAACTAAAGCACCTGGGCCCACTTGGAATTTCGGTACGACAGTGAGGAATGAAGTAGGAGGGGAGGGAAGTAAGAAGGGAGAAACCGGTTGTCAGTTTGTCTGGCGGAATTGAACGGGAATGGGCGAATGTGGTAGTGTCAAGATAAGCTATCGGGAGATGGTTGCAGAGGCAGGAGCAGTGAGACTGTAGTACTAAACACAAGGTCGGAAATGGAACTGCCGTTGAAAGCGTGAGCCTACAACCTGATGCGACAAGGTGGGCTAGCTCTTTGTGGTTCATACGGTAACTTTGAATACCTTACCGAGTGCATTAGGTAAACAGTTGTTAGTCAGCCGAGCCGTACGATCGTACTGGTAATGGAGAACCTGGAGATTCTTGGGAGCCAAGAGGTGAGGCAAAAGTGACGCTTGCCTTACCAAAGGCTCTAAAAAGCGGAGCTCACAGAGTGGATGCTGGGCAGGGCCTTTCAAACGGTACTCGAGTACTCGTACAATCTTCACTGGGGGCATGCCGAAACTGAGCGGGTGACGAACAGGGATCAAATACTGCTAACTTTTTCCAATCCTAACCTTGACCGGTCCACTTTTGACACGAAGTACCCCGGTTCGCCGTCCGCCCAGTTTCGCCATGCCCCCGGTGGAGACTGTTGCCCGTCTCTCGGCTGATTGAAATAGGAATTCCGATTGCATTCCGGCATGTCCGGTCTCAACTGGTGACGCAACTACCTGTACTCGTGCTCGTATCCTGCGTACATCAATGAAAAGTAATCATACAGAGGTCGTATGCAACGTTTGGGATTCTTTCAACTACGGTGCTCGTATCAGTATGGGGTCGGAAAAATACCGGTACCCCACAAATCCTCGAGTACTTGTACCTCGGAAGATTGCAATCAAAGGATCCAGTACCGGTAACCCGGGCTGCGAATACGGTGCATCTCCCGGGCCCCACTCTTACCGTTGGACAACCCCCTTTTACACTACCGGTACTGCAAGGCCGAAGACTCCTACAAGCACCGTTTTACCGAACTTGTTTGGCGCTATTTGTGCTGGAGTGCTGGTACCGAGTACGGTACTCGTTTAGTGCCGATACCGTAAAATTTCATGAAATCCACCGTCCCCGTCACCTTTTAATCTCCGGGTATCATACAAGGGCGGAAGCTCCTGAGAAGGATCAGCGTTCTCTAACGCAAGTGCTCGGGCACAAGCACAGATAGGATCAGCGTCCAGGGCCTGTTACCGTATTGTAGATCCCATTAACTGCTCGTGGTATCGGTAGGCGGTGCTGCAAACATACCGGGCTAAACCTATCCGGGCTGTCAGGGTGATCCCCGCTGGTAATCTGATAGCGCATTCAGAGAGACTTGAGGGCGCAGCAGTTGCATGGTCTGTCCGTCGCTCGACATCATCACTGACCTCGAGCAGGTAGCTCGAGAAAAAGTTCCCGGAGATCATCAGCCCAGAAGCCGGAAGAGAATTGTTCTCCATCCGCAGCCATGCCTCTTCAATCCCTTTGGGTGCCCCAGCATTCACAGGTGATATAGATCATGAGCCAGTCCTAGAACCCCGCACTCACGGCCTGTTTCCTGTTATTGGGATCGTGCCTGATGCTGGGGGGTCGGGCTTGATAGCTCCTGAGCTTGGTAAAGAATCCCCGCTTGCAAAGCATCACCTCCTAAACTACGTATTCAGATGCGATAATTCTCATTTTCTATAGTAGCTCGGCTCAAGGCCCCCTCGATAGGAGTGCATTGTCACACGCAAGAAATCGTCACGGGCCTATTCTAATTTCAACCTACTCGAACCGAGTCCTCTCCATTAAGTAGCTTGGTAAGAGCAAGAAACTAGACCGCCGGTGAGGCGGCTCTTCCTCAACAAGTTTGTTTCCACTATCGCTGAG
Source organism: Tuber aestivum (assembly GCA_900010015.1). Lineage (NCBI taxonomy): Eukaryota > Fungi > Ascomycota > Pezizomycetes > Pezizales > Tuberaceae > Tuber > Tuber aestivum. The sequence continues at coordinate 302,611 of LN890979.1, forward strand.
AGAGGAGACCTCTCAGATCTCAGCCGGCGGGGTAAGGGTTGGGGTTAATTCCTGCGCTGGACAAAGTACGACCCACTCCCGCAACTTGCGTGATTCACTAACTTTTTGATAGGGCACCTTTTAATGTATGATACCGTAGGCTGTATCATAACCCGGCTTGGCTGAGCACCCCTCCAGGACGTGGCTTAATCGAAAGCATCCATCCCGGTGCTACTTGTGTTCTGGTTCTCACAATACCGTTGTCGTTCTTGGGTCGCGAACTTTCGAGTCTTTTTTAGCCCCCCTCGAAAAGCCCCGATTATGTAGTGTTCGGGGGTTCGGCTCCTCCTCAACTCCTGAAGGCTTGGTGTTGGCTCGATCTTGTATGATAGGAAGTGGGAAAATTGATGCAAATATCTGGGGTGTCAAGGTTTTGGGGTAGATCCCCAAACGCCCACCACGGTTCTCAAGCTGGAAAACACTAAAAAAAGAAGAAAAAACCGGAGCTGAAGCTGTGATAGTCGTACGGAGAATCGCAATAACTCCGCACAGCCTAGAAATACAATATCTTCGCAGGAAAATCGTGGTGGCTAAATTCGATCGCCAACTGGGTTGTTACTACGGGCACGACACAGTGGGCCCAAGTATTATTTATCCTTATTCTACTATCCCGGCCACCCCGCAGGTCACCTGCGATGGGGGTTCGAAAATTGTTGGCGTTTACAGTACCTCAGTCGACCCGCTGGCGAAGATCTCACACATCGAATATTTCCCCACCGACGGGCGAATTTGAAAAAGGCGCGCCGCAGTTATATCGGGGGGGAAGCCCAGGATCAATTAAACGAGCTTCCGACATCGTGGCTACGGCTTTGCGAAAACGTTAACAGGTATCTGGAGTTCCCTTACCCGCTTAATACACAGAAGCGATACAAGGCATGTATTTTATTTTGCGAAGGCTGGTATAATATGCCTATACACAAGTTACTGATAAACCCAGGCTACCGCTCAATAGGCAACTGGAAAACAGAGAGCGGATCAGATACCCCCCCCCCCCCCGGGATAGCCTGTAGAACCTCTGCCACCATTCCTTTGCTTAGGAAACCCAACATATTATCTCAAATATCGAACAGACGGGACCCCCTTTTGTTGGGACATCCATAATACATAGGGGCAATCGTGCAGTGATATGATTAGATATTTCAGCACAGGCAGGTCAGAATTGCTCCAATGATCAGCTTTCTCACAACGCTCTTATCCACGGTGGCGGCCGTCCATAGATGTTTTCCACAAGTGGAGGACTTGGATTCTAGAGAAATGCCTTCTTGAACTGGCAAAATAAAGATTTTGATCGTCTCCCTTTTTTTAGGGGGGGGGGCAATTCCGGCAACCGAGAGGCAGGGTGAGGAGCAAAGTGCTGGATTCTTCAACTCCGCGGATGGGAATCGTGCAGGTTACCTCCCAAATCGCAATGGTAGTGCTCACCTCTGGGAGTGATTCTTCCAGAGAAATGAGAAAACCCGGTGTCCCACTATTTCATCACAGGTTCTCACCCGGATAGAGACTAGTGTACTTTGGCGGCTACCGGGGGGTAGAAGCTGGACGCACCCTGTTCCCCCGGTATACCTCTGTGAGCTTATACAGCTATGCCACAAGCAGAGCTGCTTACTCAAACTCCCTGACCCCTCGAACGCTCCCGCCAGAAATTGGCTTGTTTCCGGCAGTGAAGGATTGCGAACTCCTGGCTTTCTCAGCTGACGCTGCTACGCTCTCTTCCCCTAAGTTCACCCCTCCAGGTGCCCCTCTGTGCGATCTGTATTATCACCTGCCTGCCAAACGTCGGGCTCACCAGTTTGGCTCAATGCATTGTCGGCGTGGTCAGAGATTTATGCGGCCATGGGGTGAGAAGCCAGCTGATTTATCAAATTCCAGAGTCTGTAGGTGGTTCTGCAGTGTTTCGATTACCAAAACAAGTTTCCCTAATTTTTTGGGCATCTTCGAGGGTGGTGGGTTTCGTTGCCAAAGTCGCTTTTATCGGCTGTTCTTCGTCATATTGTCCTCGGGTCTCCGGGATATTGATACTTGCCAATAAACCAAGAATGGAATTGATGACGACGAGCCAGATCAGCTGCATCTGGCGCAACCCGGCTCAGTTCCTCGATCGGAGCTTGCCATATGATACTATAGGAGCCTGTGTTAACCGTAATATCTATAGGGTGCATAAGTTTTGGCCTGTCTCCGAGAGGGCCCTGAGCCTAGGCTAACATGACGGTATGACAGATATTGTAGACCACAAGCGGGTCAGCAGTCATCGCTAGGGATGATATACTTGTACAGGATAGAATAAAATAGGTGAATGGATAACGTATTTCTAGGGCATATATGTATGATGTTGCAGGCTACGCATGTTCCAGAAGTAATCGGTCCGTACCATCATCATAAATTCCCACTCGTAAATGGCACGAATCAAGCAGTTCTAGATGAATAACTGTTTTTATGCTACGGAGGCCAAAATGTCTCATGCTACCTTCCGCCCGCACTTTTGCGGCACTCACCCCAGGAGAGAAGTGCTCGAAAGCACGAGGGGGACGATTTTCTGTTGGCCTCCGGTTATCATCCATACGCACTGATGATTCTTTTTACCATATTTCCTCAATCCCTGCTTCCGGGCACTTCTGTTCCGAGGCAAATAAGGGTTCGGAAGAATCGCAGACTGCCGGAAGAACCCTGATAATTCGCCGTTTCTGGCAGGTTCCCGGTATCCTAGCAGGAGAAAAGGTTCCCAAGGGAGACTAGTGCTTTCCCGACATGGCATAGCCGGAGCCCTCCAGGTGCTCTGGATCTCCCGCTGGTGTTTGCACCCGTTGATTCGTCAAACTAAGCCTATCCCGGGCTTATGGGGTGATTGCCCAATAGTGGATTCTAAGAGTTCTTGGAGTAATTTTTTTTACGAGAGCCGAACGATAAGACAAGGGGGGCACGACGAAAGCCGGGAGGTGACCGGATTGCATTTCTACCTGCCAAGTTTCCCTTGCAGTTCACCCGCCGATTTTGGCAATGCCCTCGTTGAAGGGTGTATGATACTTGTATCGGAGTAGGGGCGATCTGTGGGATGACGATACATCGCGAACACGGGATGGAAGATGGGATAGTCTCAAATCTGCCCTCGGACTGCGCACCCGGGCATCTGAAAACGACTTTCACCACGACCAGATCGGCCGACAGACGAGCCCCAGCAGAAGCTGAGGAGTTTTTTTTTTTTCCTTTGGAGTACCGGTAGAACTTTACAAAGAACCACCCGAAATCGGCTCATCCCCAATTCCATAAGCTGCCGCTCCTTGAGAGAGAGAGGGTTGGTTGGTTCGGAGGGGTATGATAGGTGGGGAATTTCGAAAAAGAGTGGGCAAACATGCGAATCCATGGTGGGGCTCCAGACGCCTTCTCTTTGTGAAAACTACTAAGCGAAAAGAAAAAGTGAACCAGGGGCTCCTTTCTTTTTTCACCCCTGCATCGGGATCCGGCGATAGTAGCCATCCCACCCTATGACACCTAAGGTTTTTCCCAGCGTCGGGAGGTTCTACTCGAGTAGAAGGGTGGAGCTGCGGGTACCCACACAGGATAGTGTACCGGCAGACACCACAAAACAGACCGGACTGCAAAGACCTGCCAATTCTCACGACTCGAGAATCTCGCGACGCCGGAATGGGCCGGAATGGGTTTCAATGATGATTGTTTGGTTCACCCCCGAGGGAAAGACACGGAAAAAATCTCCCTCGGCCTGGGATATCGGCACGGTGGTGATACATGGCGTAGCCGCTGTTATCGCCCCACGCAGCCTGCTACATACAGTATCATACTACGGTGCACCGGTAACTTACCCGACCCCACGTATTTTTCCTCCGCGCCCGCGTTCCTGACTTCGCACAATTACCTACCCCACCCCACGAGAACGGTGGGCTCTTTATATAACACGGATGAGGGTTCCCCTACGGTCGTTGGCTATTCGAACAGGATTGAGGTTGAAACCTAAAAGTCAGGGTAAGTTTTTCTCCTTCCTCCACTCCCGAATCTTCTCCTGATCGGTTGGGCTCGTCAGCTGGAGCCCCAGGCCCTGGGCCCTACAATCGCATGCCTAGGGCAATCGCACTGGCATTGAGGGCTTTCTCACTTTCCCCCGTCCACGTCTCGGTTTTGTAGCAGAGGCAAGAAGCACACTTAAACGGGGTTTCACGGGATGTTTGGTAAAAAGACCGTGCTTATCTGAGCCCCATACACATTCACGATCCCTGTTTCAGGAACCTTCTTGCCCGCTCTGCTACGAGTACTGCTCCTTCTGGCCTGCACTTCTTCTCCCTCTTCTCCCTCGCATCCTCTCTCTATTCGCCCTTTCTACCTTTCATCCCCCCGGCGACTCTCACTTGGCTGAACTGACCTCGTCCCCACAAGCAGTCCTGAATATGTCTACATCATCTCCTCGCAAAGCTTTAAACATCAAGAACATCAACCCTCACCTCCTCAAAGCTCAGTATGCTGTCCGTGGCGAGCTTGCCCAACGCTCCGAAGTGTACCGTCAACAGCTTGCTGCCGTGAACCCCCCCCCCTCCTGTAGCCCTTCGACAGCACTAACAGATACTGAGGGTGCGCAACAGGGTGGCGACAAACTGCCCTTCGATACCGTTATTTCAGCAAACATTGGAAACCCGCAGCAGTTAGACCAGAAGCCCATCACCTTTTTCCGCCAGGTTTTGAGTGTACTCGAGTACCCGGCTCTGTTGGAAAAGGAGGGACTGTTCCCTGAGGATGTCCGGGAGAGAGCGAGGGTTCTTTTGAAGGAGGTGGGAAGCGTTGGTGCTTATTCCCAGAGCCAAGGATGTCTAGGAATTAGGCGGAGTGTCGCAAAGTTTATTGAGGGTTCGCATGCCCTCCTACACGGGGCTAGGGTGCGTTGGGGGCTAATTTGAGACTTTAATAGCTCGCGATGGACACCCCGCGGACCCCCGCGATATCTTCTTGACAGCCGGCGCTTCCTCTGGGGTCAATACCCTTTTAAACACCCTCTGCTCGCACCCCGCCACCGGGGTATTGATACCGATCCCCCAATATCCGCTTTACACCGCTACGCTTGCTCTTGTCAACGCCACCCCAGTTCCCTACCTTTTGGACGAGGCTACTGCATGGTCCACTGATGCCAAGGAGATTCGTTCCCAGATTTCAAAGGCCAAGGCAGCTGGTACTGACCTTAAATGCCTCGTTGTAATCAATCCAGGAAATCCAACCGGTGCCACGCTTACGGAGTCTGTGATCGAAGAGGTCATTGCCTTGGCTGCGGAAGAGCACCTTGTTATCATCGCTGACGAAGTCTACCAAACCAACGTCTACTCGGGCGAATTCCATTCCCTCAAAAAGGTCCTGCGCAACATGCAGAAGGCATCGCCGGGCGTTTATGACGAGGTGGAACTTGTCTCGTTCCATTCTGTTTCCAAAGGAATGGTGGGGGAATGTGGCCACCGGGGTGCTTACTTTGAGCTGGTCGGCTTTGACCCGGAGGTACAAGCCCAAATCTACAAATTGGTCTCCATTGGCATCTGTCCTCCTGTCATTGGGCAGTGCCTTGTCGAAATGATGGTAAACCCACCGGCTCCGGGGTCACCATCCTACGAGCTCTACCAGCAAGAGTACAACTCCATTTTTGAAGGCCTGAAGCTCCGTTCTCGCGCTCTACACGAAGCCTTTGGTAGGATGGAGGGTGTTGAATGCCAAGACCCTCTCGGTGCCATGTACCTATTCCCGACAATCACCATCCCCACCGCGGCAGCGAAGAAGGCGCAGGAGGTGGGTCGCCCCCCCGATGAGTACTACTGTGTGAGACTCCTCGAAGCAACCGGTATCTGTGTTGCCCCTGGGAGCGGGTTCGGCCAGCGCGAAGGCGAGTGGCATTTTAGAACCACCTTCCTCGCCCCCGGAGTCGACTGGGTGGCAAGACTCGAGAAGTTTCACAAGGACTTTATGAACGAGTTTAGATGATGGGACTTTGTTTGTGTGCCATTTTTCTTTAGTTGGTTCCTATATATTTGCTAGATGAGGATGATATCTATTTCTTTCTCTTCACATCTTTTGCGGGTTCCCCGGAGGGAAGGCGACGGGCTTGGGAAATTCGCTGAACATGGGGATGGTATTAGAATTGTCGGTTTTTCGGGTCATCACGGCTCACCAAATTCCCCCCTATAAAACTTTCTCAGGGAAAATGTTGAATAAACTCCTTGGCGTTTAGAAATTTTGAATATAAAATTTTGAATTCTTTTACTCTGACTCTTGCAGAAGTGGGGCGAGGCGAAGTACACGGTGTGCCCGAACTGACAGCGCCTCTCAAGCTAAGCTCCCCGCTACATGGAAGCCGTATCACATTGCATTGAATTGCTCGCATCGAATGCTTCTCGCTCTATACATCCTCAGAGCAGGTAGGTGAAATGGGGAAAGAATATATGGAGTTTAGACCTAGTAACTTTGTAGGCCCACTCTAAAGCAGAAGGGCCATGGCGATCCACAAACGGCCCTGAAAAGGGGGGGGGGGGGAAGGTGTGTCCTTTGGTCCTTGAGTGAATTTTCCGATTTCATAATCGAAAGCTGTATTCGAGTGATGTATGGTGACCTATCCGTCTATACTCGAGTACAGGCGGGTCTGGGGTATATGGATCCACTAGGGAATGAATTTCTCGGTGACGTAATTTCATCTCGTTTGGCTTAGTCGCTCAGCGGATTTTTCTACGTAGTCTGCATAGCCCGTTGCGGACGATGCGTAGCGTACCTGCGTTCCAGTATGTCCTACACAATCACCGGATATATCCAAGAAAAGCCGCGACTTTTAAATTTCGTGAGGGGGA
>LN890979.1:309487-344382 GCA_900010015.1 Tuber aestivum
CACCCCCCCCCATCCTCATCACCAGTCGAAAAAGCCACCTCTATCAGGTATCATAACATAAAATCTTCCGGTGAGGGTGGGACATCGCTCGTGCGAGGGTATTTTTTTGTGTGCCGGGGTGCCTTCATGCGATACCCTTGTCCGAACGGGATTTGCGTGGTGTATGGTGCCACCCGGTTGTTCCGCCGTACTGTACAGTACAATATTCTATTGTGGATGCTAATATATGGAAATTGGAGTCATGGACTGGGGAGGGGAGGGGAGGGGATGTGTTTTTTTTTGTTTTTTTTGTGTGATTGTGAGATACGTATGGAATACCCGTCAGGGTATCACCGGTTGGTGGAGGGAGGGAGGTGGAAGCACTACGATATTCTTATTGTCAAGTCTCCACGTGCTTGGGGGGGGGTAAGGTGGTGATGGTTTGAAAAGTGTCGTTTGTTTCTGATGATCATGTATTGCGCAGGGCTCTAGGGGGCACGGGTTGTCTTTTCCGGTGTTTGGTCGTCACCCCCACCATGCTGAGTATGTGGGGATTTGCTGTTTGCTTGCTTGACAGCGGTTTCTGGCATTTTGTTGCTGTGTGCTTTGGGTGTTTTGATACTTCCCTCATTCTCCCCTTTCGACTTTGCGCAAAGTTTGCGCCTCTTCGGCCAGTTTGGAGCTCTATCACTCCCCATGGGCCAAAGTTGACCTGACCGGTGGATGCATTGGGTGAGATTAAGGGGATGGGATGAAAAAATAGAAAGACAAAAGAGAAAACGGGATCTGTGTTCCCGTCTTTATCTGCGGTGGCCGACCTACGGCGGGTCCACAAGGAATTGCACGATTGAGGTTCGCTGTTAACTACTCACTCACTCACTCAAGCCTTCTTCTGTACAAAGGATTATTTCGCACACACTCGAGACTACCGACTGGATACAGTTGTTTACGCCTCTTGCAGAAAAGCCCCATCCAGTCATTTTTGCCGTATGATAACGAACTCAACTTGTGTTCTTCCCATCGCTCTGGCCATTCCCGGTAACTTCACTCCGGGCATGGACTAGTGTGCCTTGCTCAAATGTGATGCGACCCATATCAATGCCCCAGGATTATCACAAATAATCACTCGCAGCGGTGAATATTCCCACAGTACAAGTATCATTTATCCTCCCGGGTGAAAGAAAGCTACGGCTTCCTCCACACCCCCAGGCCATTTCTGGAATACCCCCCCTCTGCTCACATCTATCTGTGATACAAGTGCTCCCTCCCCCCAGGTACGCCTTATGCTGGTTTTATACACCCCCGCCGACTCATTTTCACACAAGTGCTGTTGGCACACAGGCCACAGCGTACCAGAGCACACCTACTATTACTATCTGGGTTCAAGGGAGGTTCAAGATTATCCAGAGCGAGTTTTTATTTTTTTATTATTATTTTTTTCCCTCCAATATCCAAGAGCTCGTTGGTGTTCGCGGCAAGTTATTTAGAAAAGAAAAAAAAGGTCAGGAGGAATCGTACTTGTATGATTCGAGCTCGCGCTTGGGAGTATTATCACTGACTTACACTAGTTTTTTTTTTTTTGGATGGGTGGGTGAGTGAGTGGGTGGGTGGGTGGGTAGGTACGTTTCCGCTCGGGCCAGCCGTGGAAAAGCGAATTCGGTGAGAAGATAACGCAGGCCCTTCTTACATGTTTGCCTGGAGGAATAGATTTGGATAGCGGGATTGTGTTTTTTTTTTGCTAGGCGGGGTGGTTAACTGGCTTGGTATGATATGATATTATGGTACCCGTTCCGAGTGTGTTCGTTTGGTATCACACGTACTGTATGGTTCAAGGATCTATCGCTTTCGTAAATGATATCATGATACTTGTATTATCGTGTTGACTGATTATTATTATTTTTTCTAAAAGAAGGATTGCGAGTGATCAAGCATGACTGTTCCTAAGAATGATATGATATCTCCTTTGGGGGTGTCCAAAAAAAACTGGAGGGGAGGTTAAGCTAGAGGAGAGTGCCAAAATGCCCCACAGCGCAGATTTTCTACAACTTGATCTGGTATGATATCAATCATAGAAATTCCAATGACGGAATAATCTCATGCGACCACTCGACGATACAATTTTTTCCTATCATAGGAAATGAGATAATGGGATTTACCGGCTATGATACCAAACCCCCCCCCCCCCCCCGCCTCCACGATAGAAACGGCTTGCCAGGGGGTCTCTCCTTTTTCGTAGCCCTGGCGAGCGTCAACAAGTATCATACGATGTGATAACCGAGAGAGTGTGAGAAATCTAAAGCCCAACATTAATTCCGGGTCCCCGAGAAACTGGATCACAAGCACAGGCCACCCGGCCATTAGAACTACCGTATCATATCAATCAGTTTCACCTGAGCCGGGGGATGGATAGGTAGATAGATAGATAGATAGGGGAAGTTCCATTCCCACAGGGAAGACCAAACGGTTTCATATTCTCCCTTGGAATAACAATGCACAACTTTGGAACTCGAACCCTTCCCCCTTCCTCCCATGATGGGACCCTATCGCTCCAAGTGTATGTATGTATGTATGGATCCCCAAAAACTTTACAATGTGATACTGACTCGCTTCCATGACCTTTTCTACGATACGTTATGGGTAGGTTAAAGTTGATGCACACCTGAAAAGGTTAAGACCGGCAGTTTCCGGGGTCACCCCCACCAGATCACGACGCGATGACAGATTTTAGATACAAGTACCGGTAGATGGATAGATTGATTGATTGAGCCCCCTTCCTAGGGTCCATTTTCGCCCTGATGGTAAGGGGGTGGTAGATTCATCGCTGGAAGTTAAAAGGGGGAAAATCTCGAGATGGTTATCCCGTGATTGTGGCATACCGGTATTCGCTTTTTTTTGTGGGAAGGTGGCATGGTACGGTACTCGAGTACCTTGACTTGCAGGATTCCTGTGACAGAGGCTTGCCATGCCGGTGCCTCTTTTTTTCCCGTCGCGAGTTTATTGTACCGTGCAAAGTAGGAGTAGGAGTACCTAAAGGCTACGGCAGGGTAGAAAAGAAAAAAAAAGAAGAAGACTTGTACTTGTATCTTCCTTCCTCTCCCGTCCCGGTAAAAGCCAGTTATGGCTTTTGTGGCGTACTGTACAATACCGCACGTCCGTGACATCGTGCATAGGGGTAGTAAATTCCAACGGTGCGAGGGGCAGATCCACATCCACCAACGGCGAACCAGCGATGCATGGCCAGATTAGTACTTGCACGATGTCAAGCTGGATCGGGAATATCCCACCTTCTTTCCTTTCTACCGGCATCATCCACACATCTTTTCCCCCTTCCGAGCGTCGGTAGATACAACTCTGCAGAAATCGAGCGAGTCGTGGACAAAGCTCCACACTGCGCCGTTACCGTACTTGCACAACTGTACTGTACGAGTACTGTATCTCGAATATGTCGGTAAAAGGAGGTGGGGGAGGAGGGATTTCCTGTCCGACCGGATGTCACCATTCTCTCTCACTTTAGCCCCCGGTTCCACGACAGTTAGGTAAAGCACGACTGGTATGATACTTGTACCGGTATTGTAGAAGCCCCCTTCCCCTCGTTGACAGCAGTTTGGCCAGGTACACAGAAAAGGTGATTCCATCTCATATTTCGGTACGGGTTCTGCAGGTTGCTGTACTCGGCCGTTTGCAAAGTATCCGGACGCTTGGCGCTAAGATTGGTATTAATCGACACAGGACGTCCGGATACTTTCTACTGAGAGATGGTCAGGTACAGCACTCTGCTCGAATACTGGAGTACCGGTACCAGTACAGCGGGATAACCCGTTCCACAACACTTTAGTTGCTACACTCTGCTACAGTTGTACTAGCACGGTACGAGCCCAAGAAAAAAAAGTACTCGTGTGCTTGAACGAAATTCCCCCACTCAAGTATCGGTCTCGACCTTCCACCCACTGGTAAGCGTTCAGAGAACGAACGTTGGTTGGTTGGTCTTAACGCATACAAGTATACACCGTACCACATTCTCAAAAACGGGGCAAGAGGGCGAAGCATCATCGCCTCTACATACGGTACAAGTACTTGTACTCACATTCCGTTGGCAGTGGACCCGCCCGCTAGCCCTCCTTTAGCGAAGACCAGTTCATGCTGACTGTTGTCGTCGCTGTCCAAGTGCAAAAATAAAGATTACTCGTACGGTAAGCGCGCGGGCGAGAAGAGACGGGCAGGCAGAAAACTGCACGAACTCAACGGGTGAAACGCTAAAGCACACATCTACCCCGGAATTTTCTCACGCTCACCGTTTGAGAGATTGTTTATGATATTACATGGGAAAAAATAATAATAACATGATAATATACTCTATTCGGGACTTGACTGGCTTCCCGTTTTCCAAGTAATTTGTGAGGGGGGGGGATTCACGAAGAAATCCTCCCACAAGAAGTATAGACTAATTAACAGGTCTCGCTGGCGGACTGAATACGATGCAGACAAAGAAAAGAAAAAGAAAAAAAGAAATGGCAGAACCCATATGTACCCTGAAAAGCAGAAGGAAGGAAAAATAATGATAGCACCATACCGAACCCGACCCTACAAGCAACTGTCCCTATGAAGTAAAAAGAAGAGATGGAAAGGAAATTTTCATGAAGCCGTGACAGAAAAGAAACAAATTTCCCAAAATATTTATCCGAGAAGCGAAGGATGAGTGGGAAGTGAGGAAAAAAAAAAGAGAGAAAGGTGAATAAGTAATGATGGTTTTACTTTCTAGAAAACATCCTCTTCCAACCTGTTGGAGCCTTCGTGCTCTCACTCTCAAACTCGCTCTTTACGTTCCCCTTCTCCAGAGACGAGTCATCGAAACTACCGGCAGGGCTCGGGGCTCTGAGCCTAGGAGCCCTGTGAGGGATATCGCCCTGGGCGCCCACGGTGAACTCGCCCCTCGCATTCATGGAGAGTCTCGGGATGGTCGAACGTCTTCCACTCAACTCCCACTGTCTCCTCTTCCTGAGATACCACAGGACACTAGCGACCATCCCAGCCACGCCCACCACTACAACCGCCGAGATGATGCCGATTTGAGCCCCGACTGGAATGTTGACGAAAGTATCCGACTTCCCGGATGCCCCTTCATTGTTCTCCTCCTGCTTTGTCTCATCGATGATAGCGTTCGGATCGTTATCGTAGGATTGGCCCGGGGTCGATGGGTAGTATTGGGAGCTCTCGGAGGCGGGGTCGGGAACCGGCGAGGGTGTCGAGTCGAGAACAGGTGATGTTACAGTGATTACTGAGGGGACGGGGGTAGCTGTTGGGGCCGCCACAGAGTCCGATGTAATGGCCGGGTCTTGAGCCACGACAGTGGTGAGAGCCGTCAGGAGGCATAGTGCCATGATGCTCCTTCGAGGAATCATCTTGTAGGTGGTTATGAATGAAACGGGGAAAAGACTTGTGTAAACAGAGTACCGAATCCGAATAGTGAGTGGCTGTGGGGTACTTGCAGGATAAGGTAGTATATTCGCGCTGCGAGGATTCTAGCTTTCCTTATATGTTCGATATCCTGTACCGTACGGTTATAACTGACAATGAAATGGTGCGCAGGATAGACGCTTGCAAGGTGCTGTATCGTGATGGTGACAGGAAAAAATAGACTACTACTCAGGGGGGGGCAGGCGGGTGTTCTTTATGTACCTACCATTCGCCCTTGACACCCCCCTCCCACCCTCCTTACCCGCCACACACACCTTTTAGCCCTTTGTTTTTCCCTTCCCCACCCACCCCCCAAACTACGAGATCGTATCCGCACCGACAGTGCATGGCAAGCGAAGGACAGGCTGTGAAGATTGTTGGTTGCGAAGGGAGAGCGAATGGGTTGGTTGTACTCGAGTATGCGGTGCTACTATTGTTAGACGAGCCTTGGCAGGGGAAGAAGGACGTCCTTTCAGTGGCCAACGGTAAAGCGCCTTTGTTTCCTGCGAGACAAATATTTGTGAGATCCCCTCCCCCCCCCTCTCCCCTTCACCCTTTCCCCCTGCAATCCCCCGTCCTCCTGGGGACGAATAGAGATTCATTCCCTCCCCCATCATCACACACCTCGAGATACAGTAGCCTCCCAACCGTACCGGCATGTACGGTACCGGTAGCACTGACTAAACAACAAGTCCCAAATAAATCACGCACAGGACATAAATACCTTGAGACCACACATTTCCGGAACCGCTTCCGAAAATACTCGTGTGTGTGTGTCGAGTCCCCCTTTTGGGGCAACTTTCAAAGAGGAAGTTGGGGAAGAGGATTCTGCAAGGGAAGGAAGGATGGATGCCTTGGGAGTGTTCCTTGTGCTCGGGTACAACCGATGAATACGGTAGATTGAAAGATAAGGATTTACCTGTACAAGTACTACTATACCCATCCGACCTCACCCCCCACCCCGTGTGTTCCCCCGCTGCATTCCCCCGCTCCAACAAGTTATTAATGTTGGTTTTTTGGCAACTTCCTGCACGAGTACCGGTACCGGTACTTGTACTCAGTACGGTACGGTACTGTCCCCCCACTCGACGGAATGTGACATGACATTGTTGACAGCCGAAGCCGCGGGTACTTGTACAAGTACGGTACTCGTACAGTCCTGTTTTCAAATCCCCTAAACCCACGAGTACCGGCACTGTACGGTACACGAGTAGTTTGACTAATCTGACGGCGGTGAGAAGAACGATAGAAAAAAAGAAAGAAAAGAAAGATCGTATAAACGCTACCACGGCCTACCGTTAATCTGCCATAAGAGCAGGAGAGCATGGAATCGGACCCGCCAGGCTCAGTACTGGTGCAATACTAGCCACCGTCGTTTGTTCGACTTTGGTAATTCGCAAGACGAGATTGAACCCGGGTCTCGTCCATTCACAATGAATCACTCTAGGCGAGAGCAGCGAGGGCAACCGGGTTGATCGAGCTGGGAGATGTCGGGATAAAACACTCAGCGCCCTATCAGCGGCGGAGAAACTCCACGATAATTTCGCCATCTCGGCCCATCCCCGCCAATTCAATTCCCTCGTACCCGAGTACCGTAACACTGGCTTGTCATGTGTTCGGGTGCCTACATCTTCGCTGAGCAAAAAGGCACCCCCGCCGCTACCCTTGCGGGCTTGTTGGTTCCCTCATGGCAGGAACGGCGGGTGAGCGACAAGTGGGCCGCGTGATTGGCTACTATTTTCGTCTGTCCCAGCATAGATAATTTAGCGAGATTGGGATCTGCCCAGCCGTTGGCGAATAGATTCTGTAGTCTGAGATGGCAATGGACATGCTTCGGCTGATTCGGCTGAATGGGGGAACATCTTTATTTTTGACTGGAGAGGGCTATTCGACACCCGGATCGTCTTGTTGGTGTTTTGTCTGCTTGACCCCCCGGGCAACTAACAGAAACTCCCATTTTTAAATTCCTTCCTTCCCCCGAATCGGGTTGTCATCCATATAATGCAAACGGTGCGCTTTTTTAGACGATTAGCACTTTGAAGTACTTTTTGTCTCCTGCGCGTGATGATCGCTCGCGCTTTGTTTCGGTCCATTCTATTCTGACCGCCTTTTCTATTCTAGTTCAAACGCTCCACCCATTTCCCATTTCCCCATCTATCGCCCCCTCGCTTCCTGGGGATCCGGAGCCTCCATGTTGGATGGAAGCTCGAGTGAGAGAGAGTGATCCGGCCAGGGCGCAGCAGAGAGGTGTAATTGTGGCTTTGCTCACTTCACCGGCGTTCCAGAAGCCGCAGTTGGCCTGCGTCTTCGTCTACCCGCCCGCCTGCCTGCCTGCGCGCCCGAAGATGCACGCTACCTTCGTCGACTCGCTGTTCTGATTTACCGGTACGTTTTTTCCAAGTTTGGCTCGGATGCTAGTTTAGGGGGGTTGAGACTCCTGCATCATGGGTTTGAACGGGACATGGTCGGAATGGGATGAATGTCTACTGTGTTCCGAGGAAATGGGTCGTTTGGTTGACGGGTGTACTCCGTGCTGAGCAGTCTCGGGGAAACTGAAGAAATTGGGTACATAATCCCCCTCCCCCTATTACTACCTTATCTTCGATCGAGGGAAAGGACAAAAGAAAGAAACAAAAAAAAATGGCGCAGGGTAGGACTAATCACATACCTGTACCACTGAAAATCCCCCCCACATTTCAGGTACCGATACTAGTACCCTCCCCCCTCAACCCGACTGACTCCACACCCGTACCACGCCATCGAGCCCGACCCCCATCTCGTGACCACCAACAAAATAATCCTCCCCCTTGCGTCTGCTTGTACCTTGCTTAAGCACGAGCACTGTACTCGTACTCGAGTACTCGAGTACAGTACTAGTAACTATGCTCTGCAATCAGAATCACCGACCCGAGCTATATTTAATTTTTTTCTCAGTTACCGTACTGCCGTACTGTCACCCACACGCTGTTCTTGCATATCACAATACTATACTCGAGTACAGTACGAGCACCGGTACGTTGGCTGGCTATTGAGTGAAGCATGTTCGGAATACTGTACTTGTACGGGTCGTCGTGGCATCGTTCCTGGTCGCCCATGCTGCTATCTGGGCTTTGTCGCGATTGTTTCTTCAGGGTGCCGGAGGTATGCTCGGCTCGGGAGATCTGGACTCATATCACTGCGCACAGCTGGCTTCTATGGGTGCCGGCACAAGTGCGCCTGTCTCTGGCTCATGCAGCAGAAGAGGAATAGGAAATACTTCTCCTTACCGCTAATCTATCCCTCCCTGCGCCTTTCTCTACTTGTACCTACCGGTTTTTATTTTCTCTTTGATCTTTCACTTCGCGCACTTGACCCCCGACAGGCTTTCTGGGGCCGAGGGGTTATGCCCGTGCTTTGTGTTCCGGTGGCGTCCGTGGTTGGGCTGTTTTGTCGTGGGTGTGGTACAGTATGATACCGGTATCGGTTGACGGATGTTGCCCCTGGAACGGTCGGGGTGGCTTGATTGAGGTTGGAACGGGGGGAGGGAGTGACTGCGCGCCGTCCGTGCAGGGTCGCGACTGTTAGGGGTTCTTGGATTTGTTTGGGTGAGTTTGGTTCCTTTTGGAAGAGGAGTGTGTGCTCGAGTACCGGTACTGCACATGGCGGTGGATACGCTATGGAAATACCGGTAGCGTCTTTCACTTAACGTGGGCTTGGAGGGTTAACTTTCTATTAACGGTATGCTTTTCTGTCTCCTTTTCTCACTTCCAGTGCTCCTGGAACCGATAACGATTAACAGCTAACAGCCCCAGCACCCTAATGCCGTAGACACAGTTACACGGTCAGAACCCCATGTGGTGCTTTTTTATCGCTACATTTGCATGATGGAAGCTTACCTTAGCGTTTGGAATCAGGCGGCACTGCAAGCAGTCTCGTAAGTTTAAGAGGCTCGGATGGGGCCCTGCAGCCCACACGAAACAGAAAATTTTGTTCGTGATATGGGTTTTAGTCTTAGCTGCATTTATACTCGTCTTGATAGCACTCACTTGTTTTGGGTGGAAGTTTTCGTTTTAGAGGCGTGGGGTCGGGGGCGAATGTGCAGATGTTTTTGAACAGGCACAGTTGGTCGGATGGAGAGTGCGGGTGTCTTAACTGCTGACCGTGTTTCTCCCTTTTTTTACCCTTTTGATTGCTAAGTTCCACGGATTCGCGGTTTGAATTTCTAATACATTCTCTTATAGTGTAAATTAGGTTAGATTGTCTGTAGGAAGACCCCCCCACTACCGCCAGGAGTGAACTTCCGATCACGAATGATATATCATAGAACACCCACATTTGGGGCTCTATACAGATAAAATTACTTAATCCTTGAGTTCCCCTGGAACTAGACTTACTGAGGGCTTGCTTGGATAAAACCATACCGGCAATGTTCGGAGAAAGCGCCTTCTGGAACAAATGGCAAGCAATAATAATACAACAACCTGGGGTTATATTATAGAGCCCTGTGGCCTTTAAGTCCTATAGTTTTAATAATTCGATGGCAAGGGCAAAGGCAATTTTTGCGCTGCGAGTAGACAAGTAGACCGCTATCGAGATATGACAAGCAGTTTGTAAACTTTCCGGAAATACTCGAGATCAATAGAACAAGCAAGTCTGTGAAAACCTCACTCTAACCAGCATACTAACAACATAGGCACACTCCCTACGTCTTTACTTACGGCTCCCCTGACAATCCAAAGTAAAACCTTTCACTCTCAGACGGAACGGTCCTACCGAACTGAGGAGTATTCTCCCCCCTTCTTCTCCCAACCCCCACTAGATTCCGCCATACTTGTGTAGACAAAACGACAAATCCTGGTAGTACAGTATTCCTGGTAAGCGCTGCGATCCGCGACATCAGGTTTATGAGACCAAATAACAACCTATCATATAACCTCCCCCCGCCCAAGTGAAATAGATCACCAAATCTCACTCGGGTGTCGACTGTCTGCTGTGTTGGAAATAGCGGTAGATGGCCGCACTTGATGCGGGATGTGCTCATACATGAAGGCATCAGTAGCATATGTCTGCACCCCTGTAAGACGCGTATGCCATGCAAACTTTTCTCATCCCTGTCTTTTCTTTCCTTTTGTCTTTTCTTGCGAGTGAACATCTTCCTGTACTTTACCTCTCACCTCAAGTTCTTCATCTCAGTCATCTTTAAGCAATCAATCACGGTCTTTCTCTTCACCTGAGAGAAACCTCCCATCTTCACTTGTGTGATTCTACTCCGCTGCGTAAACCCTCACTACTGATCATTACCTCCATATCAATCATTTTTCAACATGCTGTGTTGTCTGGCTTTGGGGTTCCCCATTTCCTATACGAATAAAATCTCGGGATGCGCCGAGTGTGATATCATAGATAGGAATGCGCACGTGGGAGACTTCGGACGTTATTTAACCCGTCGCGGTACGGTAGAGATGTGAGGTTGGGATCCGGAGGATGTTTTTTTTTTTCTTCTAATTCGGTACGGCTGATTGGTTGGTTGGCCGATTGAGAGCTGGGGTATTCTGGAGACCAGGAGCAAATCGCGGTGTGATATGCAGTAATAGCCAGTGTTTTTCTCTTGGGATGATAAGTACCATGGTGGATTTCACGGGCATTCCTCGGTTTGGGAATTTCGTGACGTCCCTTGACTATAATATCACAGAAGAGGTACTCAAATTTTTTTTTTTTTTTTGTGGTTTTATGATTCCTGGTCAACATTTTCCATCATAATTATCTCAATTTTGACTAGTAATTTACTCGAAAATACAATTTGGGATATTTAAAAAAAAAACAAATTTCTTGGTCTCAGACGATGAAACCAGCAAGCAGTATCCGAAATCAAAAAACTCTTAAAAGAACAAACAAACTAGAATCACCAGAGTTTATCTCAATTTGGAAAAGAAAAGAGGAAAAAAAATAGCATGAAAGAACAAAAAAAAAAAACACCGGTTCGTCTCCCGGCTTCCTCTCTCTCCTTGTAACAAAACGAACAAGCAGTCGTTTGCTTGTACAGTACAGTCCTCCAATCATGTCCGAGTCGGGCAGCTCTGCAACGAAACCTCTATGACATGTTCTTGCCCTCCCCACCTCCCTCACAGAAAATTCCAAGCTAATTCAGTATGAAAGCTTGTACAGGTAATAAAAAAATAAATAAAGAACAGTGAAAGAAATGACAAATTCAGCAATATTCCCCTTACAGTATGGTTATTGGAGGGTTAGGTTTGTTTTTTGTAGGGGATCTCGAGACATGACAATTTGAATTATGTATCACCATACTAATATGGTTCAAGCACTCCGAAACGTATACCAGACCTGTCAGTTTCGGGTCCTTAAGGTTTTATGGGGGGAGGTAAGTGCAAATTAGGAAAGAAAAAAAAAACCTGTTATTCTTCATCTCCTCTTTTAGAGGCGGGGGTTTTTTCTTCTAATTTTCACTTACTTCCATAAAATCTTAGGGGTTTGAAATACTTACAGGCCTGGTACAATTTTTGGGAGTGCTTGAACTATATATATTGGGTTTCTGCTGGAAATAGTGTTAAAGGGGATGGGGGGAAATGAAGAAAGGGGGGCAATTGAGGTGCCTGAAAAACACATTAAATGAAACTGGTGAACTGGAGTTTGGGAGAGTTAGCATAACTGACAAAGGGAAAAAAGGAAGAGCGGGAAAGCAAGAGGGAAATGTTCGTTATATCATATATCATAGCAGGTTTTTAAGTTACCAGGAAAGCTCTCTTCTTATAAGGCTCTCCTCACCTCCTCTAGCATGCCACATCATCAGCGCCAATTCCTTGACGATGAGGACTGGTATCAGTTCTGGGGGCGAGATGTGTGGCGAATGCCTTTCCGGTTCGCCGCCGTCGCTCAGGAACAGTAGGAGCCAGAGGCCCACAAGGTCCGCATCGGGCCTGAGCCCTTGCTCTCTCAACCACCGCGCTTTCCGGCTCCGTGACCCGGCAGCCATGAACTGTTCGAGCGAGTCACGGAGCCCGCTCATGTGCTCTTGAAAGATATCGTCGCGGGCGGATTCTAGGTGGTAATCCGTCACGTCTCGATACACCGCGTGAAAGATGGCCAAGACCAGCCTGAATATCGACTTCTCGGAGGGGGTGAAGGTGTTGATAAACTTGCTGAATCCGGGCGGCATCTGGCGTTGCGGGGATCTAAGCTGAGCATTGAAGAGCTGGAATCCGAGGAGTACTCGAAGCCGGTAGAGCGCCGACTTCACCTGCTCCGAGGTGATGGGAGGGATGGGAGCTCTGCTCTGACAACCCACCAGCTGGGCGCCGAATTCAGACTTTTGGATTTCGGGGATGCTTTCGGAGAGTACCCTCTCTATCTCCGAAATCCCCCTGTCCTGTAGTCTCAATCTGTCGATCAGGTGTCCTTCCCGTGGGAGTGTTAGCTCGTTTGGTGGTGCGAGCTGAACTTGTGCTATGATTGCCTCGTAAGGGGCGTTCGGGCACTGATCGCTGAGGGTTAATGTGCGTGCCGTGAAGAGGGCCTGGTCGAAGGCTTCGATGGAGGAGAGTGCTATCCCGCTCTGGATGTAATCCCTATAGGAATTATGGGTGTGCCATAGCTCTTCTGACGCGAGGCAGACGTTCTGGAGCGTTTCGAAGCTGTCCAGGTGGCGGAGGATCCTGGCCTGGACCGCGCCGGGGAGTCGAAGGATGGGGATGCTCCCTGGGATTGACATGATAAACCGCGTATAATTGTACTTGGTGGTGGTGGAAAATGGTGAAAGACTGGGTGCAATGATTCTGAAATTCTATTTGTGTGTAAAGAGCGAAGAAAATAGTCGAAATCGTGCTTCCTATTTATTACAGAGTTACCATTGCAGGTTGGAAGGGGAGGCCCTGCACTGTACGTGCATTCAAGTCGAGATATGCTAGATGGTGAACTTCAAGATTGACTTGGGGGGGTAATTATCATTCAAGCTTTAGTACGCTGTAAAGTTTTGCTGCTAATTCCCTACTAGCTCGACCAGGAGTGTTTGCTTGATTATAAACCTTTTTTTTTTGAGTGGGACAGCATCGTGATTCCAGGGCCTCTGAGACAAGCATTAAGCCCAGGAAGGCGGCTTGCCGAAGATTAGATGTTCAAAACCAGTAATTTGGTGGAGGGATCTGACCCTCCTAGATCAACATTCGGGCAGTGTGCTGTACCTTTTGATACTCCGAAATCTACGCGATCTGCGAGACCCCGCATAAGCTTGGAGGCAGGTGGGGCCCTTGAGAAGAATAACTGGACATTCTTGTGGGATAAATTCCTGCCCTTTTTTTTTTAACCGTTGAGCTCTAAGACTTGTAAATCGAACACCACAGCGACAACTGGCGGGAACCAGCAGAGGTAGTTTGGTAACCATACAGAGGCCGGGATACACCAAAATTGCGGGTTTTCGGACCACCATTACTCGACAACCACCGGCGGAAGTAGTATAGGAGAAAACTTAAAAAGATTTATCATATCTGTGGCATGATATATATTCATTTCAGTTTGTTGTTATCTACAGTTCTTACAGGGGTGTGGGCATATGAACTAACTTCTGTGAGGTCAGTTGCAATGCATCTTTACCATAAAAAAACCCTGGTCTTAGTAGGTATGGTGTAAAGCCTATAGAACGTATGATACCTCAAGGTGGGCGCGCCTATGAAATGTCTGTATTCACAAAGAGTAAAGGGTTGTATATACCAATAAGAACTTTGGAGGTTGAAAGCTCTATTCTCAGCCTGGAAAATTTTTCTTTCTCCGTAATTAACACAGAACTTTGTGTATTGCAGTCATGGGTCAAACTTACATCATACATAATTGTCAGTTAATTAATTAATCATATCAGTTTACATGGGATTCGAAAGTATGAAGCATTAAAACTAAACGCAAAAAAACGGAATATGGGCCTATGTTGAGCCTTCAACCTTCAAAATTCTTTGTTGGGGATTACAACCCTTAACCCTTAGTTCGCAGTATACCTTGTAGGAGAAGACATTCCACATCTCACAACTCTGGGAGAACAAAAGGAAAACGTCCTGTACTTTTTTATGTGGGTGCCATTGCATCAAATCTCTTTTTATCTTTTTCTATACTACTTCTGCCTAAGGTGGTTGCGTAAAGGTGGCTCGAAATCCCGGAATTTTGGTGAGTTTTGGCCTCTGTGTGATTACCAAAAAACCTCAATTGGGACCATGAGGTAGAATAATAGTTCGTGAATACGCATCGCATGCCCCAAGGAGGAGAGGAGATGACATGGGTTAGTATGCATTTTGTGATACTTGCCTCTATGATATGTGGTGAACGTGACTGTCAAACCTGGCTCTTTTGCTTTTTTTCTCCCCAACCCCACTTTCGCTACAACATTCACGGGGTGGCCCTCCGCCATCTCGACGTTCAATCAGCTAGCTTGCCACTACCGGTATTTCCCAATACACACTTCCTTTACTTATCAAGATCTCCTAAGGGAATATGGTAGTGTATGATACCATAGAGCACGAGTACCCTACGGTATTCTTCCTGGGCGGTCCGAAACACAAAAATTCACTGTCAAGAGCGCTAAGGTCAGATTGGACGGTATCCGCTATACTTGGTCAGGAAATATGATTTCGCGGTCTTTTTAGGGCCAGCTTAAATGTTCTCAGTTTCACTATTGATCCAAGACAAGCTTAGCGTGCTCGGGGAACTGTAAGAATTTTACCTTTCAGAACCCAAAGGGTCTCGCCTTCTTGGCCTACATGGCAAGCATGCGGCTGCTCAGCTCGTCTCTGCAGTAATCTCCCCCTGGGTTGTCCGAGCCCTTGGCCCTCCAGCAAGGAGGCCTTCCCAGAATTGAAGCTAGCTGTTACGTGGGCTGTCCCGTCAGATGGGGAAAAGAGGGAAAGATAGGGATTTGCCATGGGATTCCGGGCTTGCGAGTGATCATGAGTGAGTGGATGATCGGGGGGCGCGGAACTACCCAGATGCCAGGATGTCGAATATTCGCAAAACTCTTGGAATGTCGCACGAATAGCGACAAGGGTCCAATACCGCAATATCTAGCAAATCCGCCTGCCGCTAATGCAAGTACCGGTACGAGTATTCGCTCCAGGCCGTCAATACCCCTTTTGATCCATGTCTGCGGGTACTGGTATGGGTGCGAGTGCAGTGCTCGGGTACACATTCCGATATGATACAAGTACTTATGGAATGGTACGTGCACTTGTACTCGAGTACGTTGAAATAAAGTACAAGCAGGGGCTGAGGTAAATATTCAAGACACCCAGTGAGAGTCCAAAACAGGCATTGCTTTGGCCGAGTATTGTTGAGAATTTAAGAGGGGGGCTTGTGCTCCAGTACTCGAATACTCGGGTAGGACGTGGGTGACCGGACAACAGGGATTCCAGAGGCCTGACTGTTCTTGCCGCCATGGGAAATAAAAGAGTGAGTCTGGCATGAGAATCGCTCGAACAAGCAAGAAGCTTAGACACCTCTAATCCCTGGCTGTCCGGTCATCCACGTCGATACCTGAGTACAACTGGTGGGTAGGGGGAAAGTCTGGCAAAGTCTTGGCTACTGATCCAATCAAATTGTGTTAGCTACCGGTACATTGGCCAGACTTTCCCGTACTGGTACGCTACTCGTACAAGTACTGTACATACTAGAGCGCTAGCGGCAGGCTACTCTGGCCAGGTAATGCGGTACCGTATCCCCCACGCAACTAGGGTGCCCTCTTTCACGGGGTACTTCTAGGATACTTTAGTGCAAGGCCAACCACACCTCACTGGCTCTGCTCGGCTGACCCAATTTTGAGTGAAGAGGCAACCCCAGAAGAAGTACTGCCACTTCTCGCTAATTTCAATACTAGTAGTCTATCCCTACCAACAGCGAGATGATCGCGCTGTGCTTGAAGGGGTTGCCCCTGATGTTACCTCACAATACTGTGTAAAAGACTAGCCTCTTAAGGACATTTGGCTTGTGTGCTGCATGGTGACTGTGACGAGAATTTTCCTAGACTATGTCTTACTGGAGAGGGGGCTACTTCCAATAACTAACTTTTCAAGCTCCTTTTCCTCAATTCTCGGGACCCCACTTTTTCGCTTCCCGTTTGGGAAGGTCCAGGTGGGGACCAACACCATGAAACATGTGCAAGGGCTGGGTCTCGTAGTCATGCTTTGGCCACTGAACTTAAAGTTTCATAAGTGTATTAGGAGAATCTTCTTGTAAGATGAAATATGATGCTTTGCACACTACTATCAATAAGTATATTAACATTATTGTGTTCCAAGAATACTGTTGAAAAATCTACAATTTACCAAATATGCAGGCCAGGATGAGTAGTATAATAACCATTGCTGTAATATGTTTGCACCAGAATGCTATTTATGCTTCCAAGCACAATAGAAGTGGTACACAAGCTGATCTACAACTTGGAGAAACCACTATACTATGGGAGGCTCTGAGAGAGAGATAGAGAAATAGGGACTTGAAGAGGTAACTGTTCAACTAAGTATATTAAAATACTGTCTGTTAAAGTCTGCTATTCATATTTTAGAAATTAGTAGTCTTTAAATATATAAATCTATCTGTCTTCCATAGCTAGGGTTTTAAGCATCTCTCAACTAAGAAGATACTTCAAATGACTAGAATATTAAAGAATACTCAAAACTGTAAGTAAAATAAATGAATTATTAGAGGATATGTGAAATTATAAGTAAAATAAAACATAAAACAAATTCCTGAACTAGATACTAGTTTTATATTAGTAAAAATTATTTCTGTATCAGAGGCAGCAGTAGTATGTCTTGACACAAGCTAGAAGGATTCTGCATCTAGTGAGTCCTATACATCCTGTACTTGGGTGTTAACTCTGGTTGTATCCTGTATATGGCAGAGCTTAGATTAAGTAATTTCTAATCCAGATTGTATTCTAAGTGAGTGATACTGAGTAGTTACTATTCTAAGATTCTAAGTAATAATTATTGCTACCAGCTACTTCCTCCTTACCATGATCCCCCACCAGCTTTTCCCCTACCAGCCCCCCCTCCTACCAGTTCCTCTCCTACTAGTTCCTCCCCCTACCAGCCCCCTCCCTACCAGCTCCCTTTCTACAACCTGCCTCCTACCACCTTCCCCCTACCCACTTTCTTGCATTCTGAACCATGTTGTTTTTGCTGACTTTGTCAGTTAGCAGGATTCTAGTTATCTATGGACTTTGATGTGAGATTCCTTAGGTTTACTTTAGACTTAGTGGTTAATACTCAGTGCCCAAGTTCTATTTAATATCAGCTTTCTAATAGTATATAGAATGTCTATCCAGCACTAATATTAGTGGAGTTACAGCCTGTTATAGACTTAGTATGAACTCTAGTAAAGTGCTGACTTTGATACATCAGCAAAAATAAATCCTGCATCAGACACGTGGGCAGTGCGTCCTGATGCAAGCAGGCAGGATTCTGTATCCGATGCATCCTGGGCATCTGGTACTTGGATGCCAAGTCTGGTTGTGTCCTGTGAATCCTAGTGCTTATGCTAGGAGGTGGCACATCCAGATTGCGTCCTAAGTTAGTGAGGCTGCCCAGTTACCATCCTGAGATTCCGAGTAATAAACTCACTGGCAGCTGCCAGCTGCTCCCTCTTTACTACTCCCCTACCGGCTCCCCAGTGACCTGCTCACTCTATACTAGCTCCCCTCCTACCAGCATCCTGCATACAACCTCCTACCTTACTAGGTCCCCCTACTACCTCCCCTGCATTGCAGACTTTGTTGTTTACTTTACCTGCTATGCCAAGTTAGTGAGGTTCAGTTAAGTACTGGGTTTGACACGGGATTCCTCAGGTGTCCTTTGGGCCCAGCATCTCATTCTTGGCGGCCTGATTCTACCCGATGCCAGCTTTCCAACGGTGTCTCCAACATCTTCCTGGCGCCAATATTGGTAGAGCTACAGCCTGTTATGAAAGTGGTGTTTACCTAGGTAGAGTGCTGATTTTGACGCCAGATTCCCCAGGTGCCCTTTAAGCGTAGCATCTCATACTCGGCGGCCTGATTCTACTCGACACCAGCTTTCCAATGGTGCCTCAGACATCTCCCTGGGACCAATATTGGCAGAGCTACAGCCTATTATGAAAGTGGTGTTTACGCAGGAAGAGTACTGAGTTTGATGCCAGATTTCCTGGGTGCCCTATGGGCGTCGTGTCTCATAATCGGTAGCCTCGTTCTACTCAATGCCAGCTTTCCAACAGTGCCCCAGACGTCTCTCCGGTGCTAATATTAGTAGAGCTACAGCCTGTTATGAAAGTGGCGTTTACCTTGGCAGAGTACTGACTTTGACGCCAGATTCCTTGAGCGTCCTTCCGGCGCGGCATCTCATACTAAGCGTCCTGATCCTACTCGATGCCAGCCTTCCAACGGTGCCTTAGACACCCCCCCAGCACCAATATTGGTAGAGCTACAGCCTGTTATGAAAGTAGTATTTACCCTGGCGAAGTCTGGCAGATTGCTGACTTTGACACTAGATTCCTCAGACGTCCTTTTGACAGAGCTTCTGAGACTCAGCAACCTGATTCTACTCGATGCCAGCGTTCCAACGCTACCCAGGACATCTATCCAGCACCACTATTGGTGGAGTTATAGTCTGTTATGAAAGTGGTCTTTACCCTGAGAGAGTTCTGGCTGATTGCTGATCTTGACGCCAGATTCCTCGGACGTCCTTTAAACAGAGTATCTGAGACTCAGTGGCCTGATTCTACTCAACACCAGCTTTCCAACACTACCTAGGACATCTACCTGACACCACTATTGGTGGAGTTACAGTCTGTTATGAAAGTGGTCTTTACCCTAGTGGAGTTTGGGCGGATTGCTGATTTTGATGCCAGATACCTCGGGGGTCCTTTAGACAGGGCATCTGAGACTCAGCAGCCTGATTCTACTCGATGCCAGCTTTCCAATGGTATCTAGGACGTCTACCCGGCCCCAATATCGGTAGATCTATAACCTGTTATGAAAGTCATCTTTACCCGGGCGGAGTTCTGGCAGAGTGCTGACTTTAATACCAGATTCCTCAAGCGCCCTAACGGTGGAGCACCTGAGACTCAGCACCCCGGTTCTACTTGATGCTGGCTTTCCAATGGTGTGCATTAAACATCCATCTAGGGCCAGTTTGCATTCTGTGCGTCCTGAGTCGTGGTTTGCGTCCTGTGCGTCCTGTGCATCGGACGTACCGGACACACAGGACGCAAGCTTTTATTTTTGCAGATGTACTATATTTCTTAGATATTATTTAAGCACAGCAGCCAATACTTGATGCTCTGGTTCTACTCAATACTAGTTTTCTAACAGTGTATTAAAAATCTACTTAAAATTAATATTGGTGGAGCTACACCCTATTACAGAAGTAGTATTTACTTTGATAAGATTCTGGTAAGATTCTAGTAAAGTACTAACCTTGATTCCAGATTCTTCAGGCATCCTGTAGGGACAGTACCTGATATTCAGTACTTAGGTTCTACTTGATACCTGCTTTCTAATGGTGTATTTAATGTCTATTTAATTCTAGCATTAGTGGAGTTATTACCTGTTATACAAGTAGTATTAACTTTGGTAAAGTACTGATTTTGATACCAGATTCCTTAAGTATCCTTTAGGTAGAGTACCCTATACTCAGTACTTAAGTTCCACTTAATACCAGCTTTCCAATAGTATATAGGACATCTGCTCAGTACCAATACTGATAGGGTTGTAGCCTGATATAGTCTTTACTCTAGTAAGGTTCTGGTAAAGTACTGGCTTTGATATGAGATTCATTAGATATCATTTAGGCATAGTACTTAATACTCAGCATCTAGGTTCTACTTGATGTTTGCTTTTTAATATTATATTGAATACCTGTTAGGTACTAATATTAGTAGAATTACAGTATAGGATGGAAGTAGTATTTGAGTCAGATTTATAGTATGTGGCAGTAGGCTAAGAGGAATTTGTTCTTTCTGTCCTATTTGTTATAGAACTAATATGACTAGAAATGTTTTTTATTTTAAAGGTTTTAGAATCTACATATGTAACTTAGGTCATAAGATCCAGTTCTAGTATTGTATCTTATAAATTATAGTAGTGCTTACTTGCATCTTAAGTTCTGATATCCAAGACTATTGTATCTTGAGTTCTAGTATCCAAGACTATGATATCCTGAGTTCTGATACTAGTATCTAGGACTATTGTCTCCTAAGATCTAGTGCAAAGGAATATTGTATCTTAAGATCTGATATTAAGAACCATTGCATTCTGAGTTCAGGTAGCTGCTCCCTTGCATCCTAGTTAATAGTTTATGTTCTGTAGGTTCTGTAGTATACATCAGATATATAAGATGCACAGGACCTAAGCTTTTATTTTTGCTAATGTAGTCATATCTTTTGAAATAAAGTATCTGTTTCCTCAAATAAATTAAAAATTGTGAAAATCAATATTCTTATAAAAGGTTTCCTTACTAGATTCTCCCTCTATAAGTACCTAGTTCCTATCAGTAATATGGAGAATACAAGTACATATTTGAAAAAAAATAATAGGAGTAAAGAGAATAAAAAATCATAGTAGTTGTAGATGCTAACATCCACTCTTTCTAATACTTCTCCTATAAGTTCCTCATACTTTTCACAGTAGTCTACTAAGAGGATAGCAAAGTAGTCTTCCTACTATAGGATAGTATTACAGTTTACTGACAGTCCTACAAGCCACTAGTACTACTTTAAATTGAGCTCTTCATAGCTTCCTATTATTAAAGTATTGAATAAACGAAGTATACTTAGATAAGATTATTGAGAGAGTCAGTCATTAGTTGGTTCTAGTTTGAGTCTTCCTTACTATTGCTTTTAAAATTGCTTTTAAGGTAAGATGTTCAGAAATCTAATCTTGTAGGAGGTTCTTCATACTATTACTGACTCAGAGTTTCAGGTATTATATATGTCTAAGTTATTATGATATAGTTAATAGTAGATAGTAATTCACCATCAGAAATATTGGTATATTACTATTCATTTACTAATTTTATTATATTCTTGAGTCTACTAGGTTGGAATGACTGGAAAGGTTTTATACCAATCAAACCTTTATGTGCTATTTGCTATAGCTTATTGGAGATTGTTTAAGAACTTTAAAAGTATGATTCTTATTATGATAGAAGTAATTTAGAGGTAAGAGGTCATAGGTAATACCTATAGGATCCTACTATTAAAGCAGCTCTTTAGAAGAACACTATAGACTTGAACCTTTATGTTTACAAACAAGATAGATAGAACTAAACTAAAGAGAGTAGAGATAAGTCTATAGAGACTTACATCAATAAAGACATATAGGAAAAGAGTTAATTAGTCAACTCTCTCAGGTGACTTAACAGATAGTCACTAGTCCCAGGTATTCCTTAATCAAGGAGATACTTAAAACAAATAGAATATTAAAGAATACTTAAAACTACAAGTAAAATAAACAAACTTGAAGTATCAAATTCCTAGACTGAATATTAGTTCTAGTTATACCATTAAACTGGAAGATTGAATATACTAATGAGACTAGGTAGTTGTTTATTCTACTACTAGTACAGTCAAGAAATACTATTTAAATAATGATAGCAGCAGGTTCCAAGGATGCAGCAACTTCCAGCCAGTACTTATAGTAATTAGTATCTATGAAATATAGGAAGTAGAGGAAGCCTGAGTGCTTGACTATAAGAAGTATTATAAGAATGACTACTAACAGTTTCTCATCCGGTGGGGAGGATACCCAGCCTGAGCCTCTGAAACCTGTTGGGAATCAGTTGATATATAGTATGTGGCTTCTTTATTTCTTATTTGTAGCTTGTAGAGTTTTGATTGAGTTGTGGCTTGTGAGGTTTCTGCTTGGTTTTCTTTCCCTTACCAGTGCACTAAGCCAGATGTTTTTCCTGGGCTCTAATAATCATGATAGAAATTTAGCAGAAAAAAAAAACAAAAGTGATAACTATGATACTATTATCAGAACTCTATCACAATGATTTTTGGGGTTACTCTATGCACAAGAAGGACAAGTCAGTGATCTTATTAACGGAGGAATGGTGTCCCTCTTGTCTTTTGAAAGCATTATAATTGTGCAAGGCAGGCTCAATTCTTGCCCTTGACCGAAGGGGTATTTTGAGAGCTTTCCGTTGAATACTAGTGTCACTTCTATGCATCCGGAAGAGACAGTCCAGGGTCTTGATAACTGAGCAGGATGGTGTATTCTTGGCGTCACCCCCGATACTTTATCCCAGGCGGATTAACATGGGAAAGGTTCCAAATAAGGCAAGGCTTTCAAACCGGGGCTCGCAGCCTCGTCCTCAGTCGCACAGACCTACTAAAAGCAGGGCCGGCATCTTCCCAGTTAACGACTTTTTCCTCATGGAGGGGCCTTAAAATACCATTCCAACAGGGCAGCTATAGCACTACGCAGGATTATCCGTCACCCCCCCATGCACAATCCTGTATCAGGCAAATGCAACCCAACGACGTCAATGATCATGAATCATAACCGTACCCAGCCGCACATCTGCGCACCTACCCTCTTCCCCCCTTCCGTACTATGCGAGTATATAAGAAATACCCCTTCCTTACGTTATGGTATGATAAGTTAGGCATTCTCACACCCAGCCCTCTCATCCCATCTCCATCCGATCTCAACACAGAATTCGTCCAGAATGGCGAGAAGGGGCTATTACGCCGTTGCGCGCGGCAAGCCGCCGGCGCCGGCCATCTACTCTTCGTGGTTTGTCCTTCACACGGATCCTCGCGTTTGACGGAGGCGGTTAGAGAAGGGTTTAGAACATGAGAGTCTGATTACAGAACAGGGCTGCTGCGCAGGTCGTCACGCAGAGGTATCCGGACGTCATTTTCAAGAAATTCGCTACTTTGGCGGAAGCGCAGGCGTTCATGGCTAAGCATGGGGTTGTGAGGTATCGTGTTGAAATAACCTTTGATGTAACCTGCATAATGGAAGAGTCGCGCAGCAATACCACCGGTAGCGATGTCTCTCCTCCTCCCCCTCTTCGTCCTTCTCCTGCTCCTCCTGCTCATTCGGTCCCCAATCCTCCTGAAGGTGGACGACGAGGGGGGGGAAAAATCGGAGGGGGAACAGGAGGGAATCAATTCTATGTTGTTGCGAATGGGAGTGGGAAGGGGGTCTATGAGTCTTGGTTAGCATCCCTCATTCTTCCCCCAGGGCTCGATGATGGGGCCGGGCTGACTGAATTTGAATTAAATTAACTGAAAAACAGGAAGCAAGCAGAAGTGCACATTGTCGGTCAACCCGGAATATGTCACCAGGCCTTTGGCACGCGTCAGGAGGCTGACGAATGGTTGTGGGAGTTTGGAAGGATGCAGGAAGAGGTGGAGTACAGGGCTAATCCGAAGCGTGGATTGGAAAACCTCAGCGACCTTGCCAGGGAATTGCCGGAGCCGCAGTGAATTGCCGCACTCGTAGTGAATCTCACCGCGCGTGCGGCCCCAACATCTATTTTTTTCGAGGAATCTTTGTGGTGAATTTTCCTCTCGAGCTCTCATACGTCCGAGCCCTGTAGGTATCATGCGGGGCTTTTGAACCTGCGATGCAGATGCAAGTATCCAGGATTTAGCTGAACTACCGGCGATTCAGATGGATGCAGTGGAAGCTGGGTTGGCACGCTTTATCTGGAGAAATGGAGGGGGTGGGGGGAGCTGAGTGACCGAGGCTTTTGAATTGTGTGTGGTTCCCGTAAGGTTTTACTTTTTTTTTCGAATAGGAGGTGTAGTCATTGTTCTTCATGACTGAATATTTTTTGCTTTTTTGGTGGATCTGTGCGATTTTGTTTACTGGGAATTTCTCGTTTATTCAACCGGCGATTTACCGCTTCAGTTTTGCCGTGATACTTGCTGTTTTAACGGTTACTGTTGGTTGTGTTTGAAATTTTCACTTTTTTCACTTAAGGGAGGTCAGTGCGACTGTGCTGGTGGAGTGCACCCTTCTTGGCAGGGCTCATCAACTAACGGCTGCATGCATTGTCACTCGTTGGAGATGAAGTTTTTGTGAGATGCACTATGGATCTTTGATGATAAAGAAGCTATATTTGACTCCAGTTCAGCCCGGGGTGTTCCCCGTGAGCAGTCTATGAAGGAGTACTTGGATTTATGCCTCCATATCGATACTCCTGATAATTTAGCATTTTGCGCTTACACTGCTATAGGAAGGAAGGAAGGAAGGAGGGAGGGAGGGAGGGAGGAAGGGAAATCAACTTAGGATCTCGCCCTCGTAACCACAGTATCCGCATTATTCCGGTCCCCGCCGCAGGGCGTATTCCAGTGCCGTCAACCGAGCTCCCGGGTACCTGATCACCTACCCACCCGGGCTCCCAACATATCATACTGAAGCCCCCATTCGGCGCGGACTTGGCGATGCCCACGACCCGTACGGCCTAGATGGCCTGCCCCGTGAGTGGGAGGGGGGTTGGGGGCTGCGGGAAGGCTGGGATATTGTTGGGGTTGGAGAAACACACGGCCGGTCGGTCTTGGTGACTGCTATGCACTTGCCATAGGAGTTAGCCATGTTGTCGATTGGGGTCTGAAAATTTACCGGTGGGGAGCTATTCGCGTACCAGAAAAGCTAGTGGGACATGTCCTGAATGTCGGAGCTAGGCATGCTGAGCGCGCCGCTGGTGTGGAGAATGTTATGTAAACATCTCCTGGCGCTCCAAGAGCTATTGTCGTGTGTGAGTGTTGGAAGGGGGGAGGAAGAGGTGCCATTGCTTGTTTCGGTGGATCGTTAATGTGCTGCTTGAGCGCGAGGCTTTGGCGCCTTGGGATCCGGCGTTGGAGGGGGGGGGCTATATTTGCGAGGCTGTCGACATGGTTAACGGAGTTGTGGTGACAGAAGAGCCGGGAAAGTTATTGCTTTTTTCAGAAGCTATAAAAACTCTTTGTCGACTGCATTCCTGATTCTGGCTAATTGAGCGGTGATACTTTGCTGTTTTCCTACCCAGAGGGATTAGTTAGAAAGCAAATCTGTGAGATAACATGTCTGCGATGACATTTATGACGTCAATAGCGTGCCTCTTGAGTGTCCAGGCAGATTGAGATACTGGTTCCTTGTCCTGCCCTCCCCCTTCCCCAGTGGACCCGATAATGGGAAATCATACGGTATCTATCCCTAGACTAACCCACACCGCGGCCGGAGTCTGATCTCCCTAATCGGCACACATATCTAAACAATGCAGATTTGGCACCTCGCTCACCCCCGCTATCCCCTTTCTAGCTCTGAGTCTGAGGGCGTTGCTTAAGTTGCAGACCTCGTCGGGGGGTTTACCTAGCTGTTCCCATATATCTCACTAATGAGTAACTTCGGAAGGAAGGAAGTGAGAAAGGAAGGCTAGGATCCGGATTCTAATATTATCTCGCCCATCCCTGATTATCGTTTCCAACGGCCGGGCACCTTACCTGCCCTCACAATAATCGACCCTCCCGACTCCCCTCCATCGGGAGGGATGGAATGTTGAATGTTTTCCAAACTGACATCGCGAGGGCGCTCTGGGAAGGCACCGAGAGGAGGACGTTGGGGAGGAGGCTTAGTACGGTAAATCGTGCCGCTGCTGGTAGCCTTGGGTAAATGTAATAGAAACAAAACAGAAAGCACTGAGAAACTTTAGGCTGAGATTGGGTAGGATCATGGCCACGGAGCAGGCGGAGAGTGAGTTCATTGGATCCGATGAGACAGGGTGATGGGTTGGGATGGTGTAAACACGCTCAGCCTGACCTCCTGCTCCACAAACCCGCCTTGCTCGGATTACACTTCGGATACCACAGTGATGTGATTGCAATGAATAATGTTTGTATCCTAGCTGCGCGCGCCTGGTAGGTGTGGGTAAGTTGTTGGAATTTCTCTGTAGCTACATCATATATGAGAGCCAAGTCGGCATGCAGACAAGTGCCTTGAGTACTGGAGGGCACTCCCGCAAGTTCCTGGGCCCAGATAGTTTTTGTGGGAGACTGCAGTTGAGGCACTTCTACTTGAAATGACATGCGAGAAGTCCCCATGAAAAAGTCGAGAGTAGTGCCGTGCAAGAAAGGTAGAAATGTTAGCAGAGCCATGTACCCGTACGATTGCGGTATCATACTCGTGCTAATTTTTCAAACTAACTCACTTGTCCAATACCGTGGACAGCTTATACTCGAGTGCTCACTACGGCCCCAGACATTATTCGCTCCGCTCCTAGTTTCCAGGGGCCCCACCTAACGGCGGTCACCCTGAAAGGACAAAGCCGAGTAAAGTGTCATATATCATAAAATCATACTGCATAATACGGCATTTGATCTCCCGTATTCAGTTTAATCCGTCGATGCCACCACACAAGTTGGCCCTTCAAAATAAAATAAAAAATGGGGGGGGGGGAAGGTATAAAGTCAAAGCACAACCAGTGGGATTCCGTAATATTCCACCTCCTTCTCGCACACACGCACGACGCATAGCCTGCGGCATGATTTTTTCAGAAATCTGAACGTCGGGTAGTCGACCTTGATTGGTCTCTGTCTGCGAATTGCCAAAAATCACTGAGTTCTGTTGGATTCCTCCACGGTAATAGACGGTTTGATACGGTACCCCGATTCCTCAGAACTTATTAATAGCATTAGGCCGCCAGGATCAAGCCCTTCTGAGTAAGTCCGGTCGTCAATATTCTCTAATCCTCAGCGAATGACCATACCTCTGCCCCCCTTGGACTGGCCTCCTCGCTTTCTACTTTTTTTGTTTCTTTTTCTAGCTTATTCCTCGTTTCTGTTCCTCTACTCTACATGTGCCGCACTCATACGACGCCTTGCGAGTCAGGAATGGGGGTTTGGGGGATGTCAGTCGGGGCCCTCATGCAGAAATTTCTCTTGTCAGCCCAGTTGTCGTGAGCGGTAAAGGCTACTATGTTTTGTCCGAACTATACGATTTTATCACAACTGGTCACTCGGCAAACGATTTACTATTTGAATGCGCAGAAAGGAAACTTTCTCTCGTTTCATCTCCTTTCTCAATTAGGAATTGTTTTTCGGGTTGGGATCACCCCTGCCTCCGATGGCCGAATTCGATTGGCCCTCTTGCCCCCCCCCCCCCCCAGAAAAATACTGACTCCATGCGATAGGCTCCTCTAAGTCGGCTTGATTCCACCCGTGCCGCAAACTGACGATACATTCACCATGTTCCTACCTCCCGATCCTCGATACTAGCGCAGCCAGAGCCCAAGAATTAGAGCTCTTCAGCAATACACAAGTCCACTAAAACTCAACCAAACCCACTCCGTGTTCCGTGGTACCGATGGGATTGTGAGATCGTTCCGGACGCATCCCCCAAGAACTCAAGGGCCAAATCCATGCTTCTCGACCCTGACTGGTTCAATACTTACACAATACCATACGAACTCAAATGGACAGCCCATGCGCCAGGGCGTTGGGGGTTCCTCACTCACTCGGTAGAGTCTGGTTTCTCTGTGGGTCTCAGACCTTATCCACAGGAGGAAATTTTGGACTATGATACCGAACATGATCGGTTTGTCAGAGTTATTATGGCACCGGCGGTGTAAGGTCTCATGGGATCCGCTGTCTGCAACAGCCTTAGGCTCTCCAGCTTCAGAGGCAAAACCCCCTGAAAAGGATTAGTGTTTTCCTGACAGTTTAATATCAGGCCTCACGAGGTGTTGGATCTCGTTAATAGGTGTTCTTAATCTAATAACCTGAACTGGACTTATCCTGGGCTGACAGAGATAGATCGATTTCACGGGCTTTCACGGTAATTGTGCTCGGCTACGGTACAAGTACTTTACAGGGTTGACCCCACTACCCCGCGTTCGACTGTTATCACTGTATGAAGCAGGGCACTGGAGGTAAACACGGCAATTTCCTGTCGCGTTATTACCCGGCTGGCTAACGGATGAGAGGATGTTCGGGTAAATTCGCTGGTACAAGGGGGGATTGATAAAAAAGGAATTCGCTAGGATTTAGAGCTGGGGGCACGGGGCGGAGGTACCAGGTTTAATGGGGTGGCTTTGCTGGCAAGCGTTGGACGACAATACGAGTACTATCCATAGGGAATCACGACTGTAGATTGGTGTCTATTCTCTCAACCAACCTTGTAATCTCCGTTTTTTTGGGGGGGAGGCTCCGGGCCTCTGAGAAGGATTAACGTTTTCATAACACACGATGTTCGCAGTCCTATTGGCGTGTCGGAATGAACATAGCTTGTGCTGAGGTGGTGATTCCCGCTCATATCCTGATGGCGAATTCAAAGAGATCTTGGGATGCTGGGAAGTGGATGATGGAGGGGCGGAGTGTTGATGCCCCGAATTTACTAATGAGGCAGAGATACATTAAGTGAGGTGATGACGGACGCTGAAAATTGGTGCTTGGGGAACCTGACTCCACTGCCCCTCGAGTAAACCTCCACTCTGGCACCGTTTAGCTATGAAACGAATACCTCTAATCTAAACAAACTAGGTCGTGCCAAACTATCAACGCTAGTCAGGGATTCCCTTAATTACTTGGTAGCCCGAGACTTCTATTGTTTCGTTTTCTCGTCCTTATCTCTTCCATTTCCTTGCCACATTCCATGATCAGCACTTGTGCCAACACACACCGCCGCTTATTAAGCAGATAATTACTTTGTTCCTCGGAACTGATGTTGTTAAGTGGGGAAGGTACCGACAAGATTACCTCATTGGGTGAGGTGCCCGCCCCCGTGTTGGGGCGGCCGGAATTGGGCCGTGTTAATTTTTACAGGTCTCGTATCATACAAAAACTCCAGAGTTTTTAATTGTCCTAACATCCCGGCGGGTGAAAATTCCTTGGGACCCTTAAATCACTCTTCAAAAATCCTCTAGGCGATTGTCAGATAAACCCTTCCACGGAAACTTTTGAGCTTAGGAGTTTTGTTTTTGAGATGTGGGAGTTTGGAGCCGGCAATATTGTGGGCTGATCGGTGTCTGATTTGCATTGCCCGACCATGTGTTCTGTCATGGGTTTTAATCTGGGATTGCGGCCTGATCGCCACCGGTGCCGTAAGGGGAGTTTCGGGCTGCTAGATCCTTTCCTTTCCTTTGTGGATTCGCCATGCGTGAAGTCTATACTCCAGTAGACCAGTAGACCTTAAGAAAGTGCTATTTGACTTCTCGTTGGCGGGTGTATAGTGTGATATGCAGGGAAAAAAAGAAAAAAGAAAGGATGAGTCTAACCGACTGCTCCTGTATCCAATTAAGATGGGGCTCAAGCACCGTGGCAGGTGTTTGTCAAACACGATTGTGATTTTAGATAGTAGTTTGGAATGAAGTGGACCTTTGAAATAATGGGGTATTTGGCAGCAAGACTTCAATTATAACTTGAGTTGGGAAAGTTATTTATTTGACTTGCCTTTTTGGTATGTAGTATTATGATGTGGAAAAGTTAATTAATCGAGTGAGTTGAACCATGGTAACTCAAAAGAAAATCAAAGAAAATCAAAGAAGATAATGACACAGTGCCTTGTTCAAAACAAAACCAAATAGGAGGTGTTCGGCAAGATGCGATTTCAAATCTTGATTTCGGAGAAACCTGATCTCAGCGCTTAAACATATGATTTCAGATCACGGAACCACAAAGCGGAATCATAATCATGTTTGCCACACACTCCCTATTCCTCTGGAATCATCGCAACACGTCGAGATCTCATCTCTCTTGCCCTTCTTATAGCGTATTATATGATATTGTGGTATCACTCTTCGTATGAGTATGATAGGCTAGACATCAGCGATCAACCGAGGGACCATGATTGAGTCCTTGAAGCGTAGAACAAAACCACTCCATCCAGCATGCTTTCATACCCTTCTACCGTAAAACTCGTGCACGCCGATAAACGAACAGCAGTATCACACAAACGGATAGACCAAAGACCATGGAGAAGGAAAAAAATGACTGTAAGACTAGTTGCACTGCGCGCTTGATGAATTGTGTGTCACAGAGCCTGGGACGCCCGCGGTGAAAGCGAGCTTGTCATTCCCTTACTGCATGTCGTCCTTCAGGAGTAAAAAGAGTGTCTCATACTATTGCAGCATCAGCGAAGACCGCCGAATGACTCCCTCAGCTGATACCACTGATAGTACTTGGGTCAATCCGCCATTATCCCAATCAATGATCCCCTGAGTTGTACAAAGTACCATACCATCAGATTATTAGCAGGAATCAGTCTTTCAGTCGGTGATGGGTTTAGTTTGACAGATTAATAGAATCGCGGATACCGGTTAATGAGATATGTCATGTCCAGTGGGCTGGCCTTATATCATGTCAGGGAAATGCTAATAGGGAGCCCCTGACTTCGATACCTTACAATATGCGTTGCCATACATATAATCTCAACTTTAGGGCGAAATAGTCAACCTGTTGTCAAGGACCCGGGGTGTACGTCTCCTCGATATCTCCGAGTTCTGCTGTATTGTGGCTTCGGCTTGTAGTGGGAGGCGAGTACTAGGGATGCGACTTGAAGGTTTTCCCTATTCAATGTTTGTTAATTTACTCAATCAGAGAATACTTTAGAATATATCAAGCAGCTGAGCATTACTCCACAATCTGCCTGCATCTTTCCCACTCTCATACCCTAAAGTAGTTAATTGTCTACAATAAATTTTAGTCTCGATTCATGGAGAAGATGCCTGCCTGCAGAGAAATAGCGGAAGGCCGAGCTCTGGAAATGTGTGAAATAGAATTCTCAAATGCCCTGCTAAGAATATTAGCTAAGAATATTAGCCGAATGAAAGGAGACTTAGAATGAGATCGATCAGACCTCTTTAACGGTTGACCTGACCCACAATCCCAAAGTTAGAGTCAATGTAAAGATCAGCTGTAACCTAGTTTTATGGAGTGGGGGCAATCTACCACTCATGGTAGGCTAGCCCTATCACACAGAGGGGAAGCACAGGTGCAACATAGGAATAATGGGAGGACGGAGTCAGGAAACCAAGTCAGATTCCCTGGAGGGTTGGTAAGGTTGGGAGCACTACCGTTCCATGAAAAGACTCCAGATCACTAGCAATAGAGGATTGGTCAAAGGATTGGTGAAGTTCAGGAGAATAGATGCTTATCACTCAGGGGGGGATTCAGAATTATGGAAGTGGTAAAGAGAATCCCGAGTTCTTTGTCGTGGCGGATTATGGAATTTAGGAGTCACTCTCCATAGAATAAACCTCACTCCCGCAAAAGTTGCTGGAGACTCAACCCAATCCCTAAACCCCATAAACCTTGTAAACTGTTGCAAGTATGATACCGGGCAAGATGTTTTCGTACCAGGCGGGGATAGTTAAGCACAACTTGGCCGGCACTTGTCCACTCGAACACCGATATCCCGATCTCAACAATCTGGATACCCTGCTGTCCCCCTATGAACCTCTGTGAGTCCTAAATTCCTTGACACCAAAACCCAACCCGCTGTACTAGTTGGATTCTCTAGATTTTGGCTCTCTAGAATAGCTGGGCGTGAGTATATCTGAGCACTCGTGTGCAGTGCCGGTACTGTGGAAATTGGTGAAAGTGGGATCAGGGATAGGGAAGCGCTAGACCAACTTGAAGTTATCCTCCAATTTGACCTCTACCGGTAACTGGATTAATAAGACACCGAGGGCCAAGCATCAGCCACAAGCTTGCAATTAGCTCTAGTCCGAACTTTTTTCAGCCCATCCATAGCATCGGATGGTGTTTCAAACCGCACGCCTCCCGGATCTAGGAAAGAGGCCCTAATTTAGTGGTATGCAATAGCAGTACTCCCTAACATTAACACAGGAGTAAAAAATTAGACCCGGAAGAGGGACAAACGGGGGAAGAGAACTGGTTAAAACGCACCCCCCCCCAAAAAAAAAAGCCGAAATCTGAAAATCTCAATTGACGTCCAACAGTAGGGAAAGGAAATTTAGAAGCCCGGAAAACATTCCTGATAGCAAAATGTTATATGTTTACTTCTCTGATCCGATCTCGGAGGTTTGATTTTGGCAAGGATTCTGCAGTGGGGGTCCGGACAAAATTCACACAGGAAATAAAACAATTCACCTCTGTGTGTGACGAACTTCCTAGTCCGATACATTATATAGTGTATAGTAGGAGAGGCTCAAGTTTCCAGCAATTCTGCCAATGTGCCTGACATTGGAGCGCATTGCCACTGTCTTAATTCATCAGTTTATACTATTTGGCCCACCTTTTCTATTTTTCCATATGTGCCTCCACACTTTTATACCTGCGTACCTCTATACCCACCCACTCACCCACACCTTCTTCTCATCTTACCACTCCTACACACACACACACCCTCTCTCTCTTCCTACATTTCTTTCTTTCTTTTCTCATTCTCCTCACCTACACCATCTTGATTCTTGTGCCCTTACTGTTATTTTGCACTATTTACCACTAGTACCTATTGTCATCTCCATCCTTTAAGTTTATGCTCTTTTGTCCTTCAACATACACACTAATCTATCCATCTATCTGTCCATCAATTCTCCCATTTACTCTCTTGTTAATTTATCCATCCATTTATTCATCCATCTATTTGTTCATCTATCTATTTGTTCATCTATTCATCCATCCATGTATTTATTTATTTATTTATTTATTCATCTATCCATCTATCTATCTATTTATTTACTTACTTGTTTATTTATTTATTTAGTATTCATCTATCTGTCTACCCATCTATTATTTTAATTACAGGTTTATTCACTCACTTCTACTAGGCTGTCTAGAAACCAATCAATAAATAATTTGAATGGATATCATCAGATATCTCTTCACAGACATCATGCTTATGAAGATTTAGCTGCTTTATCCCATCAACTTGCTAGTTTTCTACCAGGTTCTAGTACTCCTACCCAAGAGAAATTCATTGTAGTCATCCAGTCAAATATCTAACATGTGACAAATACTACTAACCAGACTCATAATGGAATGACTGTTAGTTATATAGTTCAAGCTCACTGGCAGGCTGCTAACCAAAATCTATATACAAAATTTGGTACATATTGTTGGAAGTTCAAGCTGCTCCCTACACCTGCCCAGTACCCTCCCTTTCCCCCCCCTTCCCTCACTGCATGGTTTGCTTGTTTGCTTATTGGTTAGTTTTCAGAAGAGCACTTTGAGTGCATGGTGGAGTACAGGAGAATGGTGGCAGAGCACAGAAGTGTGAGAGAGTGTATGCCGGAGCATAGAAGTGTGTGGGAGAGCACAGGAAAATGACAGCAGAGGAGCACAGGAAGAAGCACAGTAGAGGAGCATGGAAAATTGCTGTGGATAAGGGCAGCAGAAAGGCGAGAGCGCTGGAGTACAACAGAGCACACAGAGTACAGAGGAGCAGGATGGAAGTGTACATGGTGGGAGTGCCAGTTTTTTTTTCTTTTTTTTCTTTGTTAGCTTTTCTGTTCTGATTTGCTTCTGGGAAATGTACCTGTATGGGGGGGGAGGCCTGAGTTTGTCTCTTTCCTTTGTTAGTTTGTGTGTGTTTACTTGGGAGATAAATAGGAGGACATACCTGAGGAGGGGGGGGTGTGAACTTTATGGTTGGCTATTGTCACTTGTAGTTGCTAAATACTCCAGTCTTTTCCATTCATGTTAGTTAGTGAAAAATGAGTGCATGATAGTGAGGAGGTGAGAGAAAGAGAAAAGCTTTTCTGTGAGTTGTATGATCCTTACCTGTGAGTGATCTTGGCGTTTCATTTCATAGCTGGTTACTGGGCTAGTTATCTGATTGGCCTGTTGCCTTAGACTCCTGTTCATTTACTATTGTCTAAGTCATTGCAACTGCTATTCCACCACCATTCTACTACTTGTTCAATACATATGGCCCAGGTCCTTTAACTTCAGCTCAAAATCACATCAGGTTTCCTATAGACTAACAATCAACAAATCAGATTCAGCAGAATTAGTATTTTAACTCTTATATCTACCAGCCAGCCTAGTAGTTAGGCAACTTAAATTACTAGCAAAATTAGCAATCAAATTATTAGCTGTAACAGAGCAGTCAATCTAGTCAAAACACCTCCATGAGCCTGAGAATGATCAATAACATTATATCCAGA
This sequence comes from Tuber aestivum, assembly GCA_900010015.1. Lineage (NCBI taxonomy): Eukaryota > Fungi > Ascomycota > Pezizomycetes > Pezizales > Tuberaceae > Tuber > Tuber aestivum. The sequence goes on from LN890979.1 coordinate 343,984, forward strand.
ATTACTGCCAGTGACTTGTTTCCTAGAATAAGAAATATCTACCTGTTTACTTTTAAACAAGTAGTAAACAAATAGGGGTTTGTGGCAACTAGCCAATCAGAAAACTAGCTGAGTGACTGGCTATGAAACAAAACAACACCAAGCTCACACATGTAAAAGGATTGCTCAACTAACAGCTAGTGAAAACTCTTTTCTTCTCTTTCTCCCATCTTACAAACTCACATACTAACTATTGTATGCACATCTCTAACTGACTAATATCAACAGAAAATATACAAGCATATATCATCACTGAGTACCAAAATGACAAACTGGCAGAGTCCTAACCCCCTCTCTCCTATCAGGTATATTCTCCTCTTCCCCATATTCCAGCAAATACAAGCTAATAAAGGGAAAACC
>LN890979.1:352619-432041 GCA_900010015.1 Tuber aestivum
ACAAACTCATGTCTCCCTCTCTCCAAGTAAGTCCCCATATGTAGACAAACAAGAAAAAACTAATAAAGAAAAAAGACAAACTTCCACTCTTTTCATTCATCTTTGCACTATACTCTCACCTCCATACTTTTCCACCATACTTTTCCACCTTACCACCTTGCACTGTGCTGCACTGTATACTCTCCTACACTCCACTGTGCAGTCTCCTGTACTCTGCTGTACACTCTGCTGTACTCTGCTGTGCACTCTGCTGTACACTCTGCTGTGCACTCTGCTGTGCATTCTGCTTTACTCTGCTGTGTACTCTGCTGTACACTCTGCTGTGCACTCTGCTATGCATTCTGCTGTACTCTGCTGTACACTCTGCTGTGCACTCAGCTGTGCACTCAGCTGTGCACTCTGCTGTGCACTCTGCTGTGCACTCTGCTGTGTACTCTGCTATGCACTCAGCTGTGCACTCTGCTGTGCACTCTGCTATGCACTCTGATTTGAACAAATGGTGGAATGGCGGTAGCAATAGCTTCAGCAATGGTGAACAAACAGAGATCATGGCAATAGGTCAATCGGAAGCCAGCTAAGTGACGGGCTATAAAATGAAACAATACTAAGCTCACACATAAAAGAATTGCACAAGGCAAAGAAAAAACTTTTCACTTTCACTCTCTCCCACTCTTCTCACTATCACATACTCTACTAACTCATAGCAAACATAGAAGAATATATCTGCCATGGGCGATACCTAACAAACTACAGTCTCCTCTCACCCCCCTCCTACATGTAAGTCCTCCGCTTCTTTCTCTCAGACAAACATGAACTAACAAAGGGAAGAAATGACAAACTCACAACTTCTCCTCCCACTAAGTAAGTCCCTCTATCCTGTAAGTAAACAAGAAATAAAATCTAATAAAGAATAGAAAGACAAACTTGCGCTTCCGCCATTCGCGATTCTGTGGTGCTCTTCTGCTGCACTTTTCAGTGCTCCTTCTCCCCGCGCATTCCTGCGCTCTCTGTTGTACTCCGGCACTCTTCCTGCAGTCCTCTACCCTGCCTCTTCCAGTACTCTTTCTGTGGTCCTCTACTACACTCCTTCCTGCAGTCTTCCTGCAGTCCTCCACTGCACTCCTGCTTTCGTCCTTCCTCCACTCTCTCCTGCACTCCAGCACTCCACTGCTATTTTCTTTGTGCTCCTGCACTCCACCGTACACGCTCTCCCACACCCCGGCAGCATGCTCTCTCCAACAATGAACAAACAAGCAAACAATACAAGAAGGAAAGGAAGGGGGGGACTGAGGAGATAGGAGATAGGAATGGGGAAAGGGGGGGAGAAGTAGGAGGATACCAGGTAGGTGTGAGGAGCAGCTTAGACTTCCAACACTCTACTGTACTCTGCCATGCACTCTCCTGTGCTCTACCATGTGCTTACCTGCACTCTGCTATATACTCTCCATATACTGCTATCATGTACTCAAATAGTGTCTTAGAGCACTCTCTCTGTAATGGGGGCTCCCTCAGGTAGATGGTTCCTAAGGATGCGACCGCACCAAACTTCGAATCTCTCGAACACAGCTCTTGCAAAAGTGTAAAGAATAAAAGTAAACGGTAAAACTTAATATCGTTAAGCTCTGGCTTATCTCAATTAAAGTCTCTCGAGAGGATGTTGATTGTGTCGGGGCAGGAGAGTTCTCGTATAAGCTTCAAGTAGTCAGACTTATACCAAAAACTCCCCCATCAGGTTGCCCCGACCAACATGAGTATGCCCTTCTCCGTAAGGGTTGCCGGCACCATTACCGCATCCCCGAAGGGCCTAAGGTGTCAGCACACTCTAGCAGAAATCTCCCACATGCACATTGGTTCCTGCGAGGTGTTTACTAATACACCTGCCGGAGTAAAAAACCTCTGTGCATCGGTGTCTCGTCAGTGGCTAACTGTCGAGACTCCTATGAAAGCTAACTAAATGACTCTCTTCCCATGTGCTATGAACTATGCAAGCACCCGTAGACATCAGGTGTCCTCCGGTTTAAGTTCTATCTTTCTTGATTGCGAACTTACGGGGTCTACGATGCTTCCACGTAGAGCTGTGTCGGTGGCGGGACCCGTGGGCGCTACCCATGGTCCCTTACCTTCGGCACACCACTCAGCGTGATAAGTATCATGCTATTAGAGTCTTCCAACAACCCACAAAGAGCTTACGGCAAAGGGGCACGTGTAGGCTTGATTGGCGTAAAACCTTCCCAGATGTCTCCGGCACTACCCAGGACTACTCTGGGGACCCTTCCGGATAGCTCACGCTAACTCCGTCAGTTTTGGTCCGTTTTACTCCGTTCCTTTTGGAGAAGGTACTTGACCTTCTCACCTTGGCCCCCTTATATATCCTGCGAACAGCTTCCGGTCGGACGGACGGCGACGACGCATACAGTGTTATGGACATATCTTCATAGATTCCATTTAACTAGCATAATGGCAACTCCACCCATTTTGGCCCATGACGCCCGGGGCGAACCCTGGGGCCGCAGGTACCTGTTAGGAATAATCCTGCCAAGTTACAGCATGTTCGGAGCACTCTAGCTCCTCCCGTAGTCTTCCGATCAATATACAAGCAAGTGCCCGTCGATCGTCATTGCGTAACAAACAATCCTAACATTACACGGAATCTTTCCGAGAACGTTTCCGACGGAAGGTAGGGTAATAGTGTCCCAAAGGTAGGGTAAGTATGTCCATGGTGACACAAAGCCGGTCTCCATGGCAGGGTAACGTGACTTACCTAGACAGGGTAAACTTACCCGGCCTTCCGACCTATCCTTAGGCCGAAACCGATGTGGTCACGTTACTTCCGCTACTTAGGTACACCTATATCTTAAGTACCTTCTGTTCTTCGAGATACCCAGACCATCGGGCATCTCTCGGACATGCTCAGGCATGCCCGCCTAGTCTACCATAAAGCCTCTTGGCCTTATGTATGGGCGTAGACTTAGGTTGCCATAGCTCCATTACGTAGGGTCGTTACACTCTCGAAGTGCTTTTGAGAAACATGGAAAGAATCAATACCTAATAAGCAAATCAAAGAGAAGAAAAGAGGGAGGTAGGAGAATGGGAAGAGGGAGGAAGAGGGAATGGAAAATGGGGAGGTAGTGGGGGTAGAGAAAGGTGCAAGTATTTCAAGCAGCATCTCACCATTTCCAATACCTACAGATTGTAAAACTACCTGGCTAGAGTCACTATAATATGTATCTGTTAATTGTAGAATTTTCTCTGTTGGTATAGATAGTTCATTAAATAGTAGATGGAATTGGAAAAACATAAATAAAGGGTTAACCAGTTTTACAAAAATAGTTGCTTTTTACTTTTTTGTTTAACAGATTTTGAGGGCAGATTTGGAATGCTGCGAGGGACTTTTTTGTTAATTAGTTTTTAAGAGAATAACAAAATAAAATAAAAATCTAGACTGGAAATTTCAGATTTTATGTATACTAAGACTCTGTTTAGTAGGAATAGAATTGTTCAAGTTCGTAACTGTTTGTTTTTTCAAAATAGTTGGCCTTAAAGAAATGATCTACTTCTGTTTTATAATGGTCAACTATGTATATTTTGGAGTGGAAGAGTCTTTTTATTCCATAGTTCCCAAGCACCAGTTCAGTTCTTTCCATTTTGCCATAGAAGGTAATGGCCATTTGTATGGAGGAATGGAACAGAACAGTTATATCCAAACACACCCTAAAACTATTCTTGCATCCAACAAAAATAGTAGAGAGATTGAATGCTAGTGCTAATGAAGGATTTTCCGCATGCATAGAGGTATAGATCCTGTCCGGATATGACTATTCCGTTTCCCTGTACAAACAACCGTTACCTTCCATTATGAAGATGCCGAGACAACCATTTCTCCAGGTAAGATCATCACTAAACGGAACGGTCGATTCACCTACCGTTGCAACCAAACAGACCCTTAACTTTCTACGTCTCGAGTTCTCTTGCTACCAATAGGGGTTTCACCACGCATTTCAGTACAGTTTGGACAGCTGATTTGTAGCTCATGAACCGCAAACAGGAAAATTGAATTGTGGAACTAGTGCCGGCTTAGAAGGTGGTCTGCAAGATGGTTTGATGGCCCAAAGACAGGCAGTGAGGTGTTGATCTCGACGGAACAAGGGAGGTACTGTACAATCACTGGTATTGTGAAATTTTCGATCTTATAGCATCTCGCACCTCCGATCTCCAATTAACAGCTCTGCCTCTCACTATGTAGCATTGGCCTCTTGTGTGGGTTCAGTCAAACCGGGAGCGAAGTTGCAAGGAAAGCCACAAAGTCTTAACGCATACGGTAAAAACTCCAATAATCGGACCGTATGTTATGAGGTCCGAAATTTCCTCCTCTGGAAATCGGGACAAGCGCACACCAGAGAACACTGTTTCCGAGACCATTAAAAAAGGAAAAACATATGAGACATTACCAAGAGAGGCAAGTCCAACGTCCTGGAACATGGTCCAATTATTCAAGTTCTTACAGTACTACCATGAGTCCCCTCCCCCCTGACCCCCCGTATCATATGCATCTCAGATCTGAACTGGAGTGATGAGATTCCATGATATGATAGCACAACAGCCGAAGCGGGATTACACAGGTGAAACCCATGGATCCTTATTCAATATGCACAATCAAAATATGCGGGCACAATTCCAGTGGATGGGCTATTGTCCCACTTTTCGTTGAGATCTCGATGGCAGAAATCTGAAAGACTTGTTCTGAACATCTAAAGTAAGTCATCCAATAAGGGGGGGGGTGTTAGGATTCTCGGCACACAGTAACTTTTCCAGCTGAGGTGTACTTATGAGTGTGAATATGGATCTGTTGAGCTTTGGCTTATTGGACAAAATCAATGTGCGTGAAAATGATAATTTCTAGCTACTCCGACAACCTACGCTAAATTTCAGTGTTGGGAAAAAGACTGTTGAGCTCGGGCTGGCCGAGCCAACCAGAGGGGTTCAACGGACTGACCCTTGATACCCCGTGCTATATGGTGCGTTGTAAACCGAAGGGGGGTTTGCAGTTCTCAATATAGCACCAACGTACTGCTGTATTTTTGGATTAATTCTCAAGATACAAATAAAGGTATGCCTTACGGGCTACGGATAGTACTAGCTTGAGAAAACAGACACTCAAAACCTCTCTTCTTATGGAGAAAGTATGTAGAGTGCAGGTGGTAGTACTGTACGACAAATTTTGAACCCCAATGTTGAGAAGAGAGGTGTGATACAATTGTCTCGTTTCACACATTCCCTTGAAACTAACCTATGCTTCATCTTTTCTACAAAACAGGTACGATTGAGTGGACGCTGTTTCAGAGTCGCTATTGCACTAAAGCTAGAGTACGGATGTCAGTGACTGGGCAGCGAGTAATTAGAGAGGTCAGAGCTTACTGATTGTGTGAGGAATTTTCATGCCAAACTCATTTTTTTAATTTCCTATGAGGGTGGAACAGGCAGGGCACCAGAATCCCTGGCTGTCCGGTATCCCATGTCCATACCCGAACAGCAAGAATCAATGCACATAGCGGGTACACGGGTAACGTTTACTGTAACTGCAATTATGATTTGGCGGGCCGGTTTGTAAACTCGCCAACCATAGCCTTTGAAAAAGGCATTATGTGGGTACATGTGGGCGAAACTGCAGCTCACCGCTGCCTACACAGTAAGGGCCCGTTCGGCGGTAAGTGGGGTCTTGTCTCTAGGGGCGATTTTCAACCAAGGATTACTGACAGCTATGCTAAAGTGAAGAGCAAGAGAAGCTTGGGCTACCCCCAGGGGATAGTACTCTACAGGACAGTGCTCAAGTACAGTAAGTCAAGGCAGACTAAAATTGTTGAAAGACTTAGCACTGAAATGAGCTAGATAGGGGAATTCGCTGATTGCTGTAATGCCGAATTGCCCCCCCCCCCCCCACTGAGACATTTTACGCAGGTTTAACATGTTGAGTAGTCTACTTGGCAATTCAACAAGTATCCGGAAATCTTTGGCGCAAGTAAAGGCTAAAAAGCGCTAAGACTTCTAGGTACTTATTGAATTACCAAGTACTTGTACTCGGGTATGGACGTGGGTGACCGGACAGCCGGGGATTCTAGAGGCCTGACCGTTCTTGCCCTCATAGGAAATAAAAGAGTGAGTCTGGCATGAGAATTGCTCGAAAAAGCAAGAAGTTTTGACACCTCTAATCCCTGGCTGTCCGGTCACCCACGTCCATACCTGAGTACCAGTACCGGTATTTACTTGGATAAAAATAATTATGTCTCAGAACGTTCAGGCTCCCCTTTTAGGTAACGCGCTATTTTCTTTCTTTTGCTATATTTGCCCCCTCCGCCAAAACAGGAAACTCAGACGTCCAACAGTGGGAGTGCAACTAAGGGCCCTCTCGTTTCTAACATGGCCATGCTAGTTTAAAAAGTTTTTGTTATGTTCTGGGCACCACACTATGCTATAACCATGAAGTCTTTCCAATTGGTATTGCTCAAATGGGCCACCGCTCAACATCTTACACAGAGCTGGAATGTCATGACGGCGGTGGTGGCCTTTCTCAGTTGTGCGGCCAGTTCGGAGATGTAGAGAAGCCTGTTGTCGTGTCTATATAAGGTGGCTAGCTAACTAGGTATGTAATAGGAATCCTAGGGGGACACTGTGGATTCTCACATCCTGATATCAGTTCGCCCTCTCCGGGGTTCCACGTACGCATCCCGCCCACGCCCCCAACCCGCCGGCGCTCCTGCGACACCTCATGCCTGCGCTCCAGGTGTTAGTTCTTTAGTGTACCGTACTGCGAGGGTTGTCATACTAGCTTGCCTTAGCGGCCGAGGAGATAGCTGCACTTAACGCTGTTCCGTTAGGTAATCTTGGCAGACCAATGGATGAACCACAAGCTGAGGGGTTGGACTCAGAATTTACCTCAGTTTTTGTCACATTTTCGTAATCCTCGGGTTTTCTAACACTGTCTGGCGTAACCCTAAACACCTAAACTATTATCAAAACTACACAAGATTAGTTTAAACCACAGGTTTCCATCCTCGACCCTAGTTAGACTACATCTCTCTCCCGAATAGGTCCTAAAGGTCTTATCAAAAAGCCCTTAATGTCTTTTACAACACACGTTAAAAGCACGAGTTGAGATGCGGGAGATTGGGGTAGGGAGGTTCGGAGTTCCCAATATAATAATCTGCACACGGTATACGTTCCTCACAGAAAGAGAGATTTTTGGCCTTTGTTTCCTCGGACTAGCCCTTGCTGTAGCCAGGAAAGTATCCTTTGGCTAGCGACTTGAATTGATTAATTTCGCGGTTGGAAGATACAGTTGCGGGTTGTTGGCATTGAGATCGTTCAACCCCCCAATCATGATGCTCAAAGAGATGCAGAATCATATCAACCATAAGATACTCCCCGTACCCAGAACCGAACAACAGCAATAATTCAGGAAAATAATCTTGAGAATTTGGAGTAATTGATTATCGTGCTCGGGCAGTCGGGTTCGCGCCACCCGTGCCAAGGAACCGAGGTGCAATGCTGCTGGTAAGGTGCGGGACTTTTCATTTCTTTTTTTTGAGCAAGTGAGCCAGTTTTCGCGGCGATCCCGCCCGCCGGGGAGGGAATTTTGGACGACTTAGGGTGAGGTTCAATTTTTCAATTTCCGACGATGCCGCATTCCACTTGTGGTGTGAGGCGTATCGCATGACAACGATCGGGAAGTGGCCGTCAACGATTCGTCCGTCCCGATACTCGAGTAGGCGGGATACATATGCACTGCTGTTGGGTGATTTTGACAATGGAGATCTTCCAGCAGGGAGTTGGAAAAACCAAAAACTAGATCATGGATTATTCCGATAGAGGAAGGCGGTTTTCCATGATAGATGGCTACTTGTGGATTATGATCATTATAGTGAAATGGAATTACAACTATGAAACTTAATAGCTACAATCAAGAAACGGTCCCTCATAGGATTGCACCCCCCGGCAGCTAGCCAGTCCTCCATTTTGTCTATTGAGAAATAATGCCTAAGGTGAGAATTGTGACCTTGCGGCAGGTCGACCAACGGTAGGCTATGATAAGCAGGTTTCCGGATTTCTGAACCTAGCACGGGGAAGGGGTGGTTCGGGTTTTAGAATATTTATAATTTACTCGTGTCGCCGGATTGAAGTCGCGTGTTTTTTGGTTGGTCACCGCTGAAGTGGGAGTAACATTCATCCGGCGACTTGAGTAACTTAGGGCCTGTTCGGTTGCAACGAGATGTGGAGTTTTAAAGGTCCAAGCAGAATTTTTGAACCCTCCTCTAACCATGCACCTCTCAGATCATGAAGAACCACAATGAGAGAAAAGGGTTAGAAAAAAAACCTGCTCTTGCCGAACACCTGAGAATACAAAAATCTGACTTCTGGTAATTCCTCGGAAAACGTGATTTTCTACTTCTCACTAAGAATGCCATTTCAAATATGAGTTGCAACCGAACAAGCCCTAAATACCGGTATTCGGTGATTACGATAGCGTTACGGGGAGCCCCCCAATGCACAGTACACCGCTAGCCCAGGTTGGCCGAGTTTGGGATAAGATATGCTGTGCGTGTGGTACAGTACAGTACAGGACATCTCTACAGACTATCCTCGTATGATAATCGCAAGGCCTTTTGTGAATACGACCGCTACGCAAACTCCCCCACTTTCACCTTTCGATCGGCTGAGGCAACTATTCGTACTGGTGCTCGAGCAGACTATCATACTCGCAAATAACCCTCAACCTACCTTGCGTATGATATAGGAGCTGAGATCAGTTCTCATTGCTTCTCCACGACACTGGAAGCACTCATTTCCTGGGACATCTGATTTATCGGCCCTCACTATTAGCGTGCCGGTGATCTTCCTGTCGTCTGGGCTGCTACTCGTAGGGGAGCGTAATTTCTGCGTTGCCACCACTCTCGGAGACGTCGTTTTTTTTCTCGGCGAATACCTGTATTTGTAAGGATCCTGTGGTTTTCTCTACGCGACTCACTCTGGCGCGCCACATGGTGCAACTCCGTCCACCCAACTACAGTATCGGCAATAAATAGATCAAAGCGGCCCTGTATAAATATCGGTGCTGTCGGAGAGCTTTTTGCAACGAGATAGATAAGTTGGCGTCTTTTCTTCTACATTTGCCACCCTTCGCTTGTTGAACAAATCTTCGTTGTCGTCTTCTCACTAGCCATCGCCACCCAGGCCCTACATTTGCGCTTTTTCAACCGCTTCAGAGTGATACCGGGACCCGAGGAACCTCAAATTTGAGACATGGACAAGACTCAATCCGATTTGGTTGTGTGGTATAGAATGGAGACGGAGTTCTTTCAGGATCATGTCAGACACACAAGATATGTGGAGAAGGCAAAAAATAGGAACAGGAAAGTGAGGGAAGATTGGAGCAATTGTGAGGAACTCGGAGAGGGAGGTTTCGGTGTCGTCCACAAGCAGATTCAGAAAAATACCGGCCACTTTCGTGCTGTAAAGACGATTGACAAGAGGAGGCTACCTCGCGATCTCGATTATTCTAGGGAGCTCCTTGTGATGGCCATATTAGCAAAGGTTCGCGTTCACCCTTGCGGGAATTTCTTGTCGTGTTCTAATGGTTAGTTGTTTTTAGCGTCCGTCATTATTTGTCGAGTTCCTGGGCTGGTTCGAGGAACCCGAGATGCTATATATTGCCATGGAATATCTCGAGGAAGGCGATCTCACCAAGCATATCGGTACACCACTGCCACAGGAGACCGTTCAAAATATTTCGAAGCAGATACTCGAGGGCCTCAACGTAATGCATCAACAGGGGATAGCTCATCGGGATCTAAAGCCTGCGGTATAGTCCTTACCACCAAACATCTCGCTTGGCAAATTACTGACAAATGCATAGAATATTTTTGTAGTTTCTATGTCTCCCGTCTGGGTCAAACTCGGGGATTTCGGGATATCAAAACGGATTCAGGCTCAATCTACCACAACCTTTCACACTCAAGTGATGACTCAAGCCTACAGCGCCCCCGAGGTTCTAGGGTTGGACTCTAATAGCGAAACCTCGGACTATACCAATTCCGTTGACATTTGGTCGCTCGGATGTGTCATATACGAGTTGCTTGTAGGGACAAAATTATTCACCGAGGGTCGAGTGTCCCGTTACTTCTTCGGTAAATGGCCCTTTCCCGAAGATGACCTCAAAAGGCTATCTCCCCCAACAGACGATGTCGGAATTTCCCTACTAAAGTCCATGCTCGCAATACAACCCGAGGATCGCCCAACCGCAGCAGGTGCACTGGGACATGAGTGGTTGGTGGGCCTTAAGAGTGACGATGAGGATAGCGGGGACGAAAGAGACGAAACAACACAAAATCGTGATCAAAGTACCCGGAGTAAGAAGCGGGAAAATAAGCAAGCTATTCACGGCAAGCCTAAAAAAAGAAGCGAAAGAAATCACGTGACCCATGACGACACAAGTTACATCCCGGGAGACGTAGTTTTAGGAACGAATCCGGCGTCTCTGGAATCGGAATTGGCAGCGGATGCCTCCCAACTACCAGGCGACTCATTCCAAGGACCCCAGGGCGCAGAAGGAAAAACGGATTCGCAATATTCCGGAAATATTTTCCTAAGGTAGCACCCCGAAAACTAAACCTAGCCTAGATATAGAAAGTGTTGCTAACGAGAACTGGCCGCCAAATACTAGACCTCCTACAAGCGATCCCCCGACGCCGGACCCTCACCCCGGAAATAGTCCTCAATCAGCCCCGGGGGAAAATAACCCAGCAGAACGCACCACGGCGCACAACGCTGCCACCCCCTCCCCCGACGCACCTGCGAGGGGAATTGCGCACCGGCGAACCTACCCTATCCAGAAGAGCAGGTTCAGGTCAGACGATTCGGAAAGTTCAGAGGACGAAGTCTCGCAGAATCCCACGCCTAATGTCCGTGATGGGGGGGGGCAATGGGGGCCGGGGTGGCACAACCATCAATCGAACGAGAAATCCTAACAACCCTAATACCGGACAGAATCCTACCGTTGGCTCGAGTCCTAACCAGAATCCCAATGTTGGGTTAAACCCTAACGCCGGCGGAAATCCCAATGCTGGATGGAAACAGGGCGCTAGAGGGAACCCTAATCTTGGGCGGAATCCCAACGCCGGAGGGAACCCTAATATTGGGTGGAACCCCAACGCCGGAGGGAACCCTAATATTGGGTGGGGCCCCAACGCTCGAGGGAACCCTAATATTGGGTGGAACCCCAACGCTGGAGGGAACCCTAATATTGGGTGGAACCCCAACGCTGGAGGGAACCCTAATATTGGATGGAACCCCAACGCTGGAGAAACTGGTGTTCCGAGACCGATCTCCATCGCTGGCCGAACTCAAACTTGCAATTAACCAGACCTAGAGCAGGTCGAGGAATCGCTGCCAGCGAGGGGAGTAGAGGGAGGGCAGAATTATGAAGTTATAGGAAAATTTGAGTTAGGTTTCACAGAGACGAATCACAATTTCATCCTTATTGCACCTGTATCTACAATGCCAAATTCGTGCTCACGAGGGAAAAAGAAATTCGCTCTGTCTTCAAGGGCCCTTGGGACATTGGTCGGGATTTCTTGACTTATGGCTTATGTTTGGAGAGTTTTCTGGATTTTAGCTATAGGAGTTGTGTTTCTATGCTAGCGGACTGGAGATGGAAGGTCTGCGGGTATGTGGGCGTTATTTTAGCTATGCGTATCAAACGTTGTCAGTGAAATTTATGCGATGACTTTATTGCTAGTAAGGGGGTATTTTTTTTTGCCCGCCTCAGACTTTTTCTTTTGAAAATTTAATAAAAGAGCATTATACTTCTATATCTTGCCTCTTGAGAGCTTATCGCGAATATATTGTTCTGCCCAGCACCGATACTAACAACAGTATCGGACTTGCATAGTTGCCAGCCGTGGATCGCTGAGTCATCTGACTTACTAGGTACAAGTACGGTCGTACTCGTAATCCACCTTTTCCTCCTCGGGAGAGGGGTGCAAAACTCAGCAAGTGATGGGTTGTAAAGCCCTTATAAACGACAAGAAAAATAAAATAAAAATACTAGGCCTTACTAATGGAAGGAACTTGAACGGCATAGCATAAAGTTCAATTAGTTGAGGTTCTATAGTATTGCCGGATGGTCGGGTGCATCGGTGAAGAGGGAAGTTTCGCTACGAGTAGGCGGTCCGGCCATACTGGTACCTTTGTCCCCGGTATGATCCTATCAGTTACCTCTCTTTCCACGAAGACTTTTACTGGCGGGCCGCACAAGTGCAGTTCAGCACGAGTAGAGTACTCGAGTACTGTTCCAGATAATGCAAATCAACCCCCCCCCCACCAACCCCAAAATTGACTAACTTCAACCCCCCGCGGGACATCAAGCGCAACCCTTAAGCTCAATGGATCCTGCAAAAGTGTTTATCTTACGGTTTTCTGCTAGAGAGCTAGGGAAGGGGCATGGAGAACTTCCGCGTGTTGTGGCGCCGGATTCTAGGGCCAATTAAAGTTTTGTTATTTTTGTACGAGTGAGTGCTTGTGAATTATGATTACAGGCCCCGGATACCGGTAACTGGATCGAGAAATATCCTAGTGGCCCTATACCAAATGAGGTAGGGTGTCGACAGATCTCTTGTTTATACACTGATCTAACCCAAAGAGGAGAGCGATCATCCGCCTAATAAGCGCCCCGAATTTACTTTGCGGTGCCTGGCACTATTACCCTACTTATAGTATGGTTCCGGACAACTAAAATCTCCCCGGCGGCCAACTACATCCAAAATCCCTAAACCGTAAATTAGCCTCTCCTTGAGAAGGTATAGTATACTGCAAATACCTCTCTTGTAAAGCTGTTTGAAAAAGGAATTAGGATTGATACATTGTTTTTGTTTTCACCTAAGCTCCTCTAGGAAGCTGTTGTGGTGGTTTGTCAGAGTCGAATATGCTGCCTACCTGTGTCAAATAGCCCTTGTAACACGATTCCAGTCATTGATTTTGAATGTATTGATTTATAAGGTGAAAATAGTAATGATTAGATGCTTTTAAGAGGGGTTCCTTATAAAATTACCAGAGGGACCATTTTTAAATTTTTTTTCTCGAGTGTTAAGAGTTCAGTACAGGTATAGTATGTCCAGATATGTCCAGATATTCCAAAAACCTTGGGTGGAAGGCAGGTTTTGGTTGTCCAACAATAGTATGATATGATATCATTTGTGGTTATGGCTTATGAGACATCACTAGGGGGTTCCTATGTTGGGTATGATACTGGTTGCAACAGAAGGTTATCAAGTTGATTGCCGTACCCTACAGTGCCGTACTCACCGTTCGTCTGCCGGTGCTACCCTTCAGCTCTGGAGCGACTTTTTCTTTCAGGGATGAAACAGTCTGGACACCGAACTTTCGGGAATAGCCATAAAAATTGCCTTGTGGCGCATGTTCTTTTTCTCCCAAGACAAAGATCTTGGGGGTCGTTCAAGTGTGAGTCTCGCTTGCACCACGGTAATTTACCACTAGTAAATGCAGGTTCTACACGCGTGTATACGGATGTTAGGAATAAAATAATGACACGGTGCATAACTAGAATTTCAGTAGCAGTTGTACTAATACACCGGAGAAACAGCCCCCTAAGGGGAGTTCTATTTCCTCTTGTCTTGGTAAACTTTGAGCGGAAAATATAATGGACGGACCCGTCCATTTCAATGAGTCTATCGGGAGAGGAAAAAAAAGAAACCTCTCAGGGCTCTCGATGAGCGATCGAAGGCTTTGTGTTTTTGGTCGGGCCGGTTCCCGCGTACCCTATCACCAATTTTGATTGAAATCCACATCAGCACCCCTGTTCCGCACTTGAACTTGTATGATACCACGATCTTATTACTGAGGCTTGTATTAGCACAAGTGCCGGGCAAGAAGCACAAGTGCCCGGACATATAGGAGGGAAGGCAGGTCAAGTATAGCTTAGGGATATTCCAGAGATATTTTGGTGAGGCAAGACAGCAATGAAGGGGAAACCCGGGTGAAACTTCTCACATACTGTACTAGTACTCGTACAAGTTCTTGTACTACTTCTAGCACGCCAAAGTGGCGTTTACCCCCCTATGTTAGGGCTCCTTTTTTTTTCTTTTTCTCTGAGCTTCTTCCATTCCGGGTACTCTACCGGTAGGCTATGTCCGCACATTTACCCAGCCTTGGGGTACAGGGCTTGCCTGGGACGAGCATATTGAAACCAATCAGATGGCCCGGAGGAAGCCCATGTACGAGAGTGCTCTCACCGCATATTCAGCGTCAAGTGGGGATACCGGTAGGGGAAGATGGGCATTGTCAAGAGGGTTCCCATTTATCAGCGGGCCCATCCTACCAGACTGCCCTGGTCCCCTTTAAAGCTTATTATTTCCCTACTGGTTTGGGTACAGTGCTATTATCTACCCTACCACTACTGCTACTGCTACTGCTTTTATAGAAAGCTTCTTGCTTGAGAAAAGGCCCTCTATATGGATTTGAATAATGATCAACCAGACCTGGTTGAGTGGTATAGGTTGGAAACAGTATTTTTCTCGGACTGCGTTAGACACACAAAACAACTCGAAAATTCCAGGAAGAGGGGATTGAGGACTAGGGAGGACTGGGTTCAATCTGGCTTTCTCGGCCGTGGAGGCTTCAGTGTCGTCCACAAGCAACATGAGAAGAGCAGTGGCCTATGCCGTGCGGTGAAGACGATCGACAAAAGCAGGATGCCTACCCAGCTTGACTATTCAAGAGAGCTTCTTGTGATGGCTTTATTGGCGAAAGTTTGTTTCCTTAGCCCTGGGGGTCTCCGATCTCGTCTCCGCCCCCCACTAGATTTTCGCAGAGTTCTAATTAGTGTTGCCCATCCCCGTAGCATCCATCATTGTTCGTGCAGTTCCATGGATGGTTTGAGCAATCGCAAAATCTTTACATCGCAATGGAATATCTAGAGAAGGGCGACCTCGGCAAACATATCGGCGAGCCTCTACCACAGGAGACAGTTCAGACGATCACAAAGCAACTACTCGAGGGTTTGAGCATTATGCACAAAAAAGGAATTACTCATCGAGATCTGAAGCCTGAGGTTGGTATATATAAGTCACGGGGCACTCGAAGAGCCCGACCCCAACCGCAAAAACAGGACTAACGAACGTTTATGATAGAACATTTTTGTCGTTACCATGTCCCCTGTCTGGGTTAAAATCGGGGATTTCGGAATAGCAAAACGGGTCCGGGACAAAGACCCTACAACTCTCCATACTCAAGTGTCAACGCGATTCTACAGCGCTCCCGAGGTTCTAGGGCTGGACTCCAATAGCGAGACCTCTGATTACACGAATGATGTTGACATTTGGTCACTCGGATGTGTGATATATGAGTTGCTTGCAGGAGTAAAGTTGTTTCCCACGGAAATGATGATAGCACGGTACTTCTTCGAGCTCTCCCCATTCCCAGAGGATGCCTTGAGAAGCTTGCTCCCACCAACAAGCGATTCTGGCATCTCATTGATCAAATCCATGGTCTCGCTGCAGCCGGAGGATCGCCCCAGCGTACAGGAATCACTGGGCGATAAATGGATATCAGACCTCAAGAGCGAAATGGAGGATGAAGACTCAGACTGCGGGGACGACTTCAGGGAGGCAGTAGAAATATTAGTGAATGGTGAAGACACCGATAGCACGGAATGCGGCGCTGGCACAGCTCTACAGAAACCTCTCTTCGTGCAACCCGAATTGGATCTTCCGGAACCCACAAAGGACCATCGGGGATTTAAACTACCAAACACAGCCTCCGAGTGGCCCGACCCGGCCACAGCAATAGTCGGGAAAGAGTTAACACCCTCTGGGCCTCAATTGCCGGAGGCGGAACACGACTCCGAAAAACTCACACAGGCATCGACCGATGGTAATATCTCGATAAAAGGAGCAGACCCGATATCGGGCAAAACTATAATCGAAGGAATGAAGGGTACAGCTTTAAATCAGCAGCCATACATTCGGGATCACATTTTCCCGGATGAGGCATACCCCACAGGGGAACACCAACAACCGATACTTCCTGAAAGTGGAAGATATCAGGCTGAACCTGCTAAGGGTCGTAAGGCAGAATCGACAATTGTATATGCCAGAGGGGAACCCTGGGAGTCTCGCATCTCCCACTGCACTGATGGGGATCTGTTAGCCATACCTCCATCCTTCAGAAAGCTGAAATCAAGAGCTTTAATAGTCCATAAACAGTCGGAAACACAGAGGGTTCGGATGACAAAACGGATATCTCGCAAGCGCCGACGACAACGCTCCGTAGCGTTGATTCCCAAAGTAGGGAAGAAAATTCAGGAACCCCACGCTGAGCCTCGGGCCCCGCTGCCCACTCCCGAGAGAAACCTTAGACTTTATGGTAGAATTCTACTCCCAAGACAAAACAAGGATCCCAGGTCCCAAGTTGTAATGGTGGATGGGGGTCTAGGGCCCTATGGATTCCCCACAACGCATCAGAAAGATAATGGGTCTCTCCCTTCGATTCCGCAAAAAGACTATATTTCAGAATCGGAGGAGTACCAACCTCCATGGCTGGAAAGGGAGACAAATACCAAATCTTTCGATATAGGTCAGACCGCAATGCAACAGAGCGACCATGGACCCCCTCCTCCGTCTCGGCCACCGCCCCCGCCTCCTCCCCTTATGCAGCAGAAAGGCCAAGGGCCCCCGCTTCCGCACAGGCCACCACCTCCGCCCGCGTCTCTTATGCAACAGAAAGGCCATGGACCTCCGCCTCCATCTCGGCCACCTCCCCCACCTCCACCTCCCCCACCTCCATCCCTTACGCAGCAGGAATACCGAGGATCCCCGCCTCCACCTATTACTCGGCAGAAAGACCGGGAACCTCCGTGTCCTTCCCGACCCCCGCCTCCACCCCCGTCCCTTACCAAGGACCTCCGACTCCGCCCTACATACTAAGGTATATGTACGATTCAGAAGGATACTATAGGCTACGGCTGCCATAGCAGAAGATATGTCCATAGTCATTTGATCTACCTATGCTCGCGGGGAGGGAGAAGGTCCGCTTTCACCTCGCGTGCCCGAGCATCGTTCGGGTTCGGGATGGTAGGGCTGCGAGCTTTCTCGGCCGGCGCAGAAGATGGATCGAGGACTCTTTGATATGCCTCCACCCCTAAGGCAGAAGAAAGATTAGGGGCCT
Source organism: Tuber aestivum (assembly GCA_900010015.1). NCBI lineage: Eukaryota > Fungi > Ascomycota > Pezizomycetes > Pezizales > Tuberaceae > Tuber > Tuber aestivum. Next base: position 369,852 of record LN890979.1, read on the forward strand.
CTAGCACGCATGCCTAAGAACAAACTATAACTCGAAATGCAAGGACCCCGTACTTCCTCGGCCTGGGCGGAAGATAGATCAGGGACCATTTGGTGTGCTATATAACAGGATATGGAATACAAGCGTATGGGATCTTCAGCCTGTGCGCGCTCTTTTAATGAGCTCCAGATCTCTCATCAGTGCTCTTCTGCAGCCTAAGCTGACCTCCCCCTGCAGATTACAGCCTCAGGGAACCCGTTGCCTCTGGTCCCAATACTTTCAGACTTGGCCCGGGGGGCGAGGAGACCTAAACCAGTTCCTATCTACCGCCCTGCTATGCCCAGACCCAGAATATGGGAGTTGGGTAGCAATTCTGAGGTCCTATAGAAACCCTGGGCTCAACACTCTATGCCACTACTACCAACCCCGCGATCAAAAGGCCGGCCAGTCTAAGCTAGAATTTGGGCAGGAATTCCCTTTCTTGAGAATGTGGAATACAGCCTGAGTTAAACAAGTTGCCTTTATTAGCTTTGTGCCCCAGAAGAACCTGTTGTGTATTCATTTACTTAGGCAATTTTCCTGTTTCTTTCCCTATAAAAATCCTCGTTTTTTTTCTCGTTCTTCCTCTTTGGCTTGACTCCCTGAGCTTTAGCCGAAAAAAAAAAAGCCAGGCTCACAGATATTGCCGAAATACAATGTACAGTACACACACATCTGCATTCTAGCCCGCAGTCAAACATTTGGGAACCCTGGCCTCCCAAGGTACTCGTATCTCCCTACAGCCACTGAACATTCCGGCTGGGTTACTGAGATTTCCAGTCATCCAATACATGTACGAATCGGTACCTTTGTAACCCTTCATGTTATTTTGGATGCGCAGGTGCCGCAACCGAGCCGCGGCACCTGCATCGTATCCTGAAAAAAAAAAACAGTATACTGTATGTAAGCCTAATGTCGTGTGACGGGGAAAGCGCTGTTCGAGTGATAGTGTGTGATTTTCGCATACACATCATATCTGAAGATATCTTCCTTGTACCGGCCTCTTTGCTGGATTATAAAGAGGGCGTTACCGGGTCTTTGGTTCACTGTCTTGGGCCTGGTTAGGTGTCCACACACTAGCACATCACACAGGGGATCTCTCACCCCCGGTCTTCTCACTCGGCTAATCCCCAGCCACAAATGGATGATTCATATAGCAGGTTTTTGGAAGGGTCGAGACTCTCGGAAAGCTCCTAAGGAGGGAAACGCAATATCGGTAGAGCAACATACCGTAATAGCTCTCCCCACCCCCAGCCACATAAAACCCCTTGAATATGTGGGGATCCCTCGCCACCCCACGTCGGCAATCCTAAGGAGCGGCGCCGGGCCATTAAATTTGGCTTTCAGTGGGGGCGAAGGATTAAGTTGTCAGATATACTAGATATACCAGATATCGAACCATGCCATCTTAAGGATGCCCCCACCCAGCCTCTCAGAAGATGTCTGGAGGTTCAGATTTCGTTTGTCACCCTCGAGTAGCGCGGGGGCGGTTAACCCACTAAAACATGGTCATACTCCATTACTGATGTTATGATATCTGCTGCGTGGGGTATCCCCTTCTTAGATGGAATCATAGCGACATTTATTTCATGCTCCGTGCAATAAAACCATAAGGATATCTGCCACATGTGCTAAAGGGTATTTCCTGTGATTTCATTTTAACGGAAGCTTGAATGCAAGCTTTTAGTCATTAATATTGCACTACCCTAGCATCGCAAGTTTATTATCAATGGATTCAATGCCGTATCCCCTGAACCCGCAGATTCATGTCCGCCAAAAGTAACCAGTACGTTGCACATATTCATGCCAGTCTATACTGTATAGAGTTCGGACCTATAGCATAGCTGTAATGAAACACGCAGTCACGATACCTGTTTCCTGATCCTCAGTTGCCACACGGCACTGGCGACTTTGTCGAGAGGTGAAATTACGTCCAAAGTTCTCCCCTTTACCCCTCTCTTCCCAGTGATATGTGAAGCCAATCCCAGAATATAGAGGAAACCAATATGAATCGCGGTCCCCGAGCGTCACCCTACCGAGAATATATAAACTTAGCTGCTAATAAAGGCTTCTCTCTCGCCTCTCATTCCTTCACCTCTTCAAGGCCGCTTATCTTCACCCATTATTCCCTTGCACTCCCCCTGTTCCCTTTCAGATAACTAGTCCCCAGAAGCAAAAAAATTCCGTATTCATTAGCGCATGATTTTCACACATCTCCCATACTCGCAGAAATAACTTGAAACCTAGGCCTCGTTCCAGTTTTCAAAGTAAACATGGAGGTATCCGCTAAAGGTGTGGAGAGTCCGAGTGATGAGTGGTGAATAAGGGTCACTATTTCGGATTGGCAAGTATGGAATTGGAGCACTCGTGGAGCCGGGTTGAAGTTGGCGAATGAAAGTGGGAATCGAGATGCCGAGTGTCCGGCTTCAACTCGGCCGCGCTATCATAGAAAGGTATCCGAAGCGGGGAATCGGGATGGTCGCTAGATAGATAAATTATATAAAGGGCGGGAACTTAGATTTCCTGTCGACGTTTTGAAGAAGAAAAAACTACACGAGCCATGTGGGAATCGCGAGCCTAAAGCTATTGGACATTGAACACACCAAATGGGAGAGCGAGGGCAAAAATGCACTGATAATAAATCGAGAGCATTTCAGAGGAGGCTGGGAGGATGAGAGGATGGAAGACTTGTTTTTCTCTTTGCTAGATATACCGGGTCGGACATATGCTACTTACCCTCGCAAGAGGGATCTTTATATATTGGGGCAATATTCACCCGGTCCAGTATGGTTGGTGTGACCTGCACTCGCGGAAGAAAGAAACCAGCTGACAACTCGGAGAAAAAGGGCTCGAATAGCACAAATTTGTATGAACCGCAGGGTTAGGGTGGGAATTCGTTCACTTGACACTAAAATATCCGTATAATCACTCGATAAAAGCCTTCTTGAAACGGGATTTCCCTTTGACAGATTATTATGTCCCGGAGGGAGAGGCGCCTCTCAGGGGAAAAGAGAAATTGAGTTTCACGAAGACCTTTTTCTGGGAGGCAGTATAGTACTTCTCGTCTATAATCAATGGTGTACTGTACTTGCACAAGCACTATAAAAGTTGCAGGTCATGGCTACGGACCAAATCACTCCCCCCCGCCGGGGTTGATTCTCTGTGTTATATTACAGAGCGGCTCCCCAGTATTGAAATAGAGAAGCGTTTTTGAGAAGCCACTTTCCCATTATAGTCTATTAATTGGGTTAGGCTGCTTGGGTTTTATTTGTAAATTCCGCAAGCACAGTTAGGATATGGGTATTTCGTGCCCATTAAGATCCATCTCTGTTTTCCTCTTCCCTTTATTGTTTTTGAATTGTCTTGAAAATATAACTGTTATACTAACGCGAGCGAATAGTCCACCGGGCGTCTTCCATTATGCGCAAAACTGTAAATTTCTCAATCCCGGTAATGAATAATGCCTCGAATACGACATTTTTTCCCATATCTGTTCTATTGATTATTTCTCGGTATGCTTAGGGAATGATTACATGAGGATTTTTTTAACAGCAGCCTTTCAGTGATGGGATGCAGCCAGCCGGTGTTTAGGGATTGCCGGCGTCTATGGGAAGGCATCTACAGTACTGCTCCTGAAGTCTTCATGCATCAATTTTGCAAAGAGGGCCTTCGGTGATGGATCCGGGGGCTAGGGGGGGGGGGGGGGTTCTTTAAGGTCTTAGTACATTAAGCAAAAATAGCGGGGAAAAGAAGAGTGAATTATTAAAGATTTTAGGATAAGCAATAATCCTATTTCTGCGAATTTGAATCCGCCATGCCTAAGCCCTATAGAACACTACCGTACAACACTGCTTTGCACTGGGCACGATTCAGTGAAGGAGCCGCTAGTGAACCTTGCTTCCGAACCTGACACCTATGGTAGAGCCAGCTCTCTACCATGGTGCACTGTCAATCCCGTCCCCACTTACTTCCGCACCTGTATGTCAGCTGGTGGCACAAAATCAAACCCAGAAAAACGCCTCCTAAATAGTTCACAATTCCTTTCTCCCTGGACTGCTGAGACATTGGAAAATTTTGTCCCACCCCTGTCAATGTCTAAGACACAGCCTTACAAGCACAATTTGTTAGTTACCACAAATTCGCAGACGTGCAAACTTCAGACCATAGCTAATATTAGCCATGTGATTGTTATGTGCCTACACCTACCATCGCTCGAAAATACAGAGTGGATGTATGATATTAATCAGCTTTGTCTTAGACACTGACAAGGGGGGCACAAAATTTTCCACAGTCTCAGCAGTCCAGGAGATAGGGAATCGCCGAATGGCTGCCCGAAAACATCTGGAACATTTTTAGGTCACGGCCGGCCACATCTCTCCGAGCACACCCAGAGACAGGATCACAAAAACGACCGGTCACATTCCGAGATGTCAGGTTAACCACCGGTAATCGTGTTTGTTATTACTAATGACTGAAATTTCTAAACTCTTATTTGTGAGAGGTCATCCATTGTTTAATCCAATTTTTAAGGTTCATGTCATTAGTAGTGCCGGACAATAAGGAAAATGGGTGGGAGTTTACGTAGGGGAAAGCTTGGCTGATTTTTGGCTGACAAACATACCGTAGAAGTAGAAGAATTGCGAGCCACATTCACTAGATCTACTCCTCACTTGGGGAACTGGGTGCCGGTCCCAGCCCATAAGTGCTTATCCTGGAATACAGGGGGGCGTACAAGTGCCGTATCAACGCAATTTAACCTGGATTCTCTATGACTCAGAGAAATCCCGATTGCGGGGGCGGAACGTGGTACAAGTAAGTTCTGGTGCATCGTGAACTCGAAAAAACTCGCCGTGCACTTGTAGGGATCTCGACCATTTGAGCCGTGCACTAGTGACCAAAAGAAGGGACTACGACAACAGTTGCTAAACCCCGTTCAGAGGAAAAACCCTCTCAGCGCACAGCACTCGGGAGACTGACCCGGGAGTGGGCGTACTGTAGAAAATACAGTATTCCAGCGTACCTACTTACTCGAGTAGAGTACTACGCTCCACAATCATGCTCTGTGTGGTTGGTCTGCATCTAAGGCCATGCGAGAAGAGGTTTGGCTGCACGGGCTTTTTTTTTCAGGTTTACCCCATGGGGTAGCGAGACATGCATTTTACGGACCCTCTTCTGTCTGCGCAGAGTTCAAGCACGGAACGGGGGTCTTATCCAATTGTGGTAGTGTGCAAGCGATGTTTTTGTGACGCAGCCGGTGGATCAGGGTGGTACAATAAAGTCGCGAACGGGCCAGTGTTTTTCACAGGTTAACCGCGATATTATTTCCTTCAAGGGAGGTCGTGGCACTCGCTGCCTTGTAGTTCCTATCAAATTCCGGCCCGTTTTTTATGCATTCGGGGTGGGAAAAAATAAGTGATCCAGTAACGGCTTAACTAATGTCCCCATGGATGTAAATGTTCAAAATGCTCGCCGTCCCGAGAGTAACCCCATAAATCCTGGTACAACTTCCTACCGATAGCAGGGAAGAATTAAACTGGAGCATAAACATTTTATTCTTTTAGTTATAGGTTAACTTTGACAAATGTAGTTAATAATATTCAGTTAATTCGTCCTTTTTGGCGCATTTGCTTGCCTCATAGTAATCCTAACAGCCAATAAGGGGACGCAAGGACACCTTTCTTAAACCCACCTCAAAGTTAATACGGTATTCCTAGTACTCCTTTCTACGTTTTGAGTCCCCAGCTTATCTTATTTAGAATAAAGAGAAAACAAAAAAACAAAAATAGTGGTTGGGGAGCTGCCGGTATAGCAATTTGATGCTGGGCATTTTTTTTATGGGTTCAAAGAGTTCAAGTTAATGAATTTCCCCATCACAGGCTTCAACTGTGCCAAGATTTCCGGATGCTTATGGTACCGGTATGATACCTAAATTTAGAGAGATACAATAACAGTATCATACCGGTAACCCACTCCCTCACGTAGGCAACCCATGCACCGGTTGCCCAAGAATCGTTGAGTGCCGTGGTCTATGTTTCACCCATATGCAGCATCGTGAAATATCACTTACACAAAAACATGAACTTGATATATATCCCCACTGTAGCGACGTCAAGTATCTCTGAGTACTCGATGCTGGATGCTGGAACCCAATACAGTGAGTAGGAAACCTGTGCTAAATACCGGTAGCTGTTTCACAATAAGTTGGATGGATCGCAGTGCTCGGCCCAGACGAAACAGGAAGTTCTGGAAAAATGCGGGTCCCACTCCCACTGGACACGCGTTTTCCCAATAACCACACCCGGGAGGGAATCGCTTTCCGGAGCATGTGCATGTCCTTAACTACCGTTGTGATACATGCGCTACACAGCAGACCGATAAGCCTTGCGGACTACCGGTACTCGCGAGCGCCCAGACACAGAAATCGGTCAGCAGGCCAATCATGTAAAAGGATATTCAATATCTTCGCTCTCCGGTCGGCTAGCGAATGACTAAAATCGCCTATCCGAGTGAGCAGAGGGTTCCAGTGGGAGGGGACCTCCATCTACCTCCTATGGCATCCAGAGCTACGAAGCTTGGAGTAGTTTAGTGCAGTATGAGTAGAGGTTTTCAACAACGTTAGGAAAAAAGGCGGGAGGGGGCTTTTTCCCTTCTACTCACCAGTGGTGAAGGCAGGGGTGACAGCAAAATAAACATCTCGGCCAAAATGTGAACAATACTTGAGACGAAGAGCTAAAAAAAGGTAGGCATTGGTTGGGTGTACATATAGAAAGTATGTATTTAGAGAGAACTCCCTGGAAGTGTTGATAAGGTATTCCCGATGTCTGTGATCTATGTGTTCCAGGCACCCGTTCACAGGGGAGGTTTAGGTGAGTACTTTAGTCTTGCACTTGTAAATTATCATACCCGGAGGATTTTGGACGCCAATGGTGAAGTTCCCACTACCACCCATCTCTGTTGTCTGGAGCACTCATTTTGTGCTTTTGTGCAAGGTATTATTATTTTTTGTTCATTCATTGTGCCCGTATGCGCCATGCAGTCGAGGTCGATCCCACATAGGCAGCAGACGAGTGATGCGAGGCTGGAATTTCTATTCTTCGTTCCTTCGCTTCCTATTATTTACAGCACAGGCTCACCCATACCCCCGTGTCCTGGTACTGTGCTCGCACCTCGCTATTAGGACGACCGGGGTCAAAAGAATCCGTCCGATACAAAGAGTGATCCGGGGCAACCGGTCATAGGCTTTTTTTTTGAAACCACAGCATTTCATACGGTACAGGGAGGTTCGACTGCACTTTTCCGTCCCTCCTCTCTTCCGCCTTATTCTGGCCGGGGCATCGCCCTGGTGATGAATCCCCAGACATGCAGATTCCCCGACTTCCTGTGGGTAACTCCATGCTATGCCTAAGTGACTCCCTACCTGACCTTGGTGAGGCAAGATCACTACGGTAGGTAACGTCCGGATTAGGAAGGCAGCCAATCTGCATGTCTCATCAGTCCACGGGATATGACCGAGCTGAGGGAGAAATCCTGTGGTACCCGCGGCTCATAAAGGAGTTGTCTCTATTAGTGTTTTGATGACTTATGTCCCAAATACCCCCATTGAATTACGCAAATCAGTCCTCCCTTCATATTTCCCATCTACATTTTTGAATGATTACACTCCACCCTATCGGCTTGCCCAGTATCTATTAGCCGATCGCGCTGCGCATGTAATACAAGTAATTTATTGCCAGTAAAAAGCAAGCTGGGGTGTGGTAGTGCGAGCAACCCCCTTAAAATATCAAAGCTCCAGAGATGCAAGATCTTAACCACCTAAACCTCTTGAGTCCCGCACCAAAACTTTGACACCGAACCTACTACCGGTACTCCTACGAAATAGGCTGGCGACGAACAATGGCTAAGGAACAATCGGACCAAGTTGAGCGGTATAGACTCGAGACACAATTCCACGGCAATTATATCCGCCACACAAAGCATTCAGGGGGTCATTGGGGCGTGGGGGAGAAAGTGAAGGAGGATTGGAGGAATTGTGGGGAGCTTGGGCGTGGAGGCTCCAGTGTTGTTGACAAACAGCGTGAAATCTGCTCAGGTCGCTATCGTGCTGTAAAGGCAATCGATAAGAGGAGGCTGCCTCCTGGGATCGATTATTCTAGGGAACTTAGAGTAATGGTTGATTTGGCGAAGGTTCGTATCCTTAGCCCCTTGGGCCTCTACCCGAGCTATCTTTTTGTCAAGTGTTTTAAGTCCGGATTATAACTTCCTGTTTCTATTAGCATGAATTGTTATTCATGCAGTTCCTTGGATGGTACGAAAGGAACGAGACTCTGTATATCGCGATGGAATATATTGAGATGGGCGACCTCAGGAAGCACATTAGTAAACCGCTGCCGGAAAAGACCGTTCAGCTAATTACAAATCAACTACTCGAGGGTCTGAAAGTCATGCATGAGAAAGGGATTGCTCATCGGGACCTTAAGCCAGAGGTAGGACTGCTACCTGCCAAGCGCCCACAGAGAGTAAGCCCTGTCAGAGGGTTCAAGCTGACGGACAAGTCCAGAACATCTTTGTTGTTTCCAGATCGCCTATCCGGGTCAAGCTGGGAGATTTCGGCATATCAAAACGGATCCGAGCTCAGGACCTCACGACTTACCGCACTCAGTTCTGTACTCGGTCCTACGCAGCCCCAGAGGTTCTGGGAGTAGACCCCAATAGCGAGACCTCGGTATACACAAAGGCCGTTGATATTTGGTCACTCGGATGCGTGGTGTATGAGCTACTTGTAGGAGAAAAATTATTCGGTCCGGAGGGCCTAATACACTCTTATTTCCACGGGCGATGGTCCTTCCCCAAAGCTAAACTCAAAAACCTAACCCCACCAACAAACGATGCCGGCATCTCGCTGATTGAATCCATGATTTCATTACAACCGGATGGTCGCCCCAGTGCTATCGAGGCCTTAGACCACATATGGATAGCAGACCTTAAGAGCGAAACCAACGACGAAGATAGGTACGATTGCAACGAGAAGGTAGCGCAAATCCCAGTCAATGATGAGGGCATAGGAGGTATTGAGGTGGAAAAAGAGCTCTCTACAACAGCCATGAAAATGGAGCAATTGGACCTAGTTGAATTGTACCGACTCGAGACAGAACCCCTCCCAAATAATGTCCCCCATACAGAGCATTCGGGGAATTCAGAGCCCAGGACGGAGGAGGTAAATGAGAAGTGGCGCAACTGTGAGGTTCTCGGGGAGGGAGGCTTCAGTGTTATCCATAAGCAGCTCCAAAGCAGTACAGGCCACTTTCGTGCAGTAAAAGTGATTGACAAGACCAAACTGCCGGCTCAGCTCGACCATTCCAGGGAACCACTAGTGATGGCTGTTTTAGCTAAGGTTCGCAACCTTAGCCCCAGGTGTCTTCAAACATCACTATATATTTTCACGTACTAATTTTTCACTGCTGTTAGCACCCGTCGTTGTTTGTGGAGTTCCTTGGATGGTTCGAAGATCCCAATACCTTGTATATCGCAATGGAGTATCTCGAGATGGGCGACCTCAGGAGGTACATGGGTAAACCGTTGCCGCAAAAGACTGTCCAGGAGATTGCCAAGCAACTACTCACGGGTTTGGACGTCATGCATCAGAAGGGGATTGCGCATCGGGATATTAAACCAGAGGTACAACTTCCATCCACTCTCAACACTCACGAACACGCAGTCTTACTAGAGCAATCAAACTAATGAAAAGCAAAGAAAATTTTCGTTGTCTCCATGTCCCCTGCCCGAGTCAAGTTGGGGGGGTTCAGCCTGTCAAAACAGGTCCAAGACGGCGACCTCACGACCTACCACACTCGGTTCTTCGTTGGATCCTACACAGCGCCAGAGGTTCTGGGACTGAACCTTGTTAGTGAGACGCCAGGATACACAAATGCCGTCGACACTTGGTCAATCGGATGCGTTATATACGAGCTACTTACGGGAGAGATCTTGTTTTCCACTGCGAAACAAATATCCAGGTACTTCATCGGCAAATGCGGCTTCCCCGACGACAGACTCAAGAGTTTATCCCCTCCGATCAATGACACGGGGATCTCGTTGATCAATTCCATGGTTTCATTGCAGCCGGGTGCTCGCCCCAGTGCACTCGATGCCCTGAACGACAAGTGGATAACTGACCTTATGAGTGAGCTTGAAGATGGAGGTGGCGAAGGTGGTGGAGGTAGTAGAGGTAGTAGAGGTGGTGAAGGTGGTGAATTTAACAATGGAAGAGTGGTGATAGGCGACAGAAACGGCGAGCGAAATAATGGACAAGAGACAGGACAGAACTCGCTCAGAACCGGTCTTGAGACCCTAATACATCACGCTCCCCCGATTCCTTACCCAGGAGTTCCGTTGCTGCCGGAGCCTCGAGGCAAAGGCTCAAAACCCTTGCTCCACAAATGGTTGGCCCATATAGCGAGTTTTTGGAAAGGTCGAGACTCCCGGAAGGCCTCTAAGGATGAAAAACGCAACGAGCCAAGAATGTAAAAATTCCCCGAACCCCCTAACCCATATAAAACCCCATATATGAGAACCCCTCGCTAACCACTTAACCCCCCAATAGCGGTTCCAAGAAGCGGGACTGGGGCATCAAACTTGGTTTCCCGCGAGGGCAAAAGGTCAAGTCACCAGATGTATGATATATAGTATGATATCATACAGGATTTCGGAGCACGCCACCCCAAGGATGGCCGCCCTTGGCCGCCGGAAGGAGGTTGGGGTCCATATTGAGCCTATCGGCTTTCCAGAGTGCGGGGGCAGTAACCAGCTATTACATGGCCACACTCCATTACTAGTAGCATTTTTTGCACGGGGTATCCCCTCCTGGTATAGAATCACATAATATTAATTCGTGATCCACCCCAGATAAGGGCATCTACCTATATATACCAGAGGATATTTCCTGTGGTTTTATTTCCTTAGTGGAAGCTTTAAATGCAGTCTCTCAGCCGTTGATATTACACTACCCAACGCCGCAAGTCTATTGATACAGTGAATTAAACAGGGTATTCCCAAGCCCCCCGGCTAACGCCCGCTAAAGCAGCCGGCGTGTTGCGCATATATATGCCAATCTATACTATAGAGTCCGGACATAGAAGAAACCAATTCACAAAGTAACTACAATCACCGACTATCGTCATATCCCTTTCTTTTGCTAAAAGGGGCTTCTGCCCAACCCCCCACCCCTGCGCCAGCTTCAGCGCCGCCAACCTCCACCTATTTTCCTCCACCTTTTTCCCTTCAAACCTCTAACCCAATTGACTAAAAATATTGTACCTAGGAGTGGCTAATTTTCACATTCCACCCATACCTGCATAAATGGCACAAGCCAGACCTCGCTTCAAGTCTTTCCTCGTAACATCTTTTCAACAATTTCCCGCGTTGCACAATCATAGACCGAGAATGGGGTACTTGGGGGTTGGCTGTCTACTGTGCCAGGGGTTTTCAAAGAGAAAGAAGCTCGAAAAACCAGTACTTTGTTTCGTTTAATTCCCTGTTTCATGAAAAACTTAGCGCATACAAAAACAGTTGACTTGCCTTATATGATACTAGCCCTTTTTTTTTTGGTTAGATATGGAGGCCGAGAGGTCCGTAACAAGCATAGAACCCTGGCGGCGGAACTCTACTAGAACTCAAAAGAGGTACATGAAGCGAAGAGGCCGAAAAAAATCGGGAAAAATATGAAGGTACTACAACCCACACCAAAAGTAATTATCCACTATCCCTGCAATAATCTACTCGGTTTTGAGATTTCTTTGATAGCCATTCAGATTTTTCCCGGATGCGTGAGATCCGTGCACTTTACCTACAATTACCTTGGTGAACTCGAATACGCCACCAGAAGGGTGGGGGTGTTATTGGCTAAAACGATAGAGTAACCTAATGCACCTCCCGGTGCTTACTCGTCACTGGAAAAGAACCCTATTAACTTTGAAAGCCCCTACTACGGCCACTACCAGAGCTATCACGATTTTCCCTAATCCGTGAACGCTAGGATATCGAGGGCTATAATGGTTAAGGGGCCCCTACTTCTGGCGCATCCGCTTTGGATAGAGCACCCAGTCCTCGGAGTAAACGAGGATGCATCTATCGTAGGGAAAGGAGCATGTAGCTTTGTGTAGCCGGAGAAAGAGAAAAGAATACTGTTTGGCTACTGTATGCAAAAGAGTGGGTTTATATCCCCGAGCCACGAAAAGTAGAAAAACTAAAAGAAAGTTGATCCAGGAACGATCAGGGGGCTCGGGAGCCAAGGAAACAAAGGGGCTACATACTGATTCCAACAATGAGAAAAGAGCATATTATACTTCGGTATGGTGTGGTCGTGGAAGGAGGAATGGAGAAGAGATGAGAAATAGCCAAGTGTAGCCTAATGACAAAAGGGATAGTGAAGGAAAGACTAATAGTGAAATAAACTAATTCGAAAAGAGACTAGTACCAAGTCGGATTAAAAAATGTCCAAAAGTTCGAGTGACGGTTGGTGAAGTGGACTACTTTCAAATTGGGTCGCAACTTGGGGTACTAGCGCGGCCGGGTTGAGGCTGGAAACCGGAGACAGAAATTAACATGCAAAGTGTCTGCCCTCGGCTCGGCCGTGCGAATTTACGGGACGTACCGACCCTGTGGGACTGGGGCCGACGACGGAATCATACTGTATCCGCTCGAAACTGAAAGAGCGCGTCAGTGTTTTGAAACTACCACCCTAGCCATGTGGTGTTTGTGAGTCTGAAGTTGTTGAAGATCGGGCCGCACAGAAATGGGGGATCCAAGGCAAAAACACAGTGATAATAGGAGGAGAGTATTCCAAGGGAGGCTGGAAACCCGATTCACTTATCAAGTGTATCAGGAATCCTACTTACCTCTGCAAGAGGGTCCCCATATATTGAGACAAGATCCGACCGGTGCAGATCACAGTCAGAGGTAAAAGCCTATTGGCAATTCAGGACACAGGGGTCCGAGCAGCGCACAAATTTGTATGAGCAACTGGGTCAGAGTTTGGACTTATCGGCAGATCGCTGAGCTTGATGAATAGCATTTTTGAGTATGATATAGCTGAAGGCCGAGTACTACGCGTTACCGGGGGTTAAGGCTAAGGGAGGTAACCTGTTCTCTTGGTTCCTGAGTCACCCGGCCAACGAGAGTGTAGGTTTCTGAGCTTTTTTGCGTTCGCCGGACTTTTCCCCCCCTAGTATACACGACTAGGGCAGAAAAGTAAGCAGCGGAAAAGCTGACACTTCCCGTAGCTTCACTTACCGGTGAATCTCTCCAGCTGGGACAAAGTCACCAGTCTTCTTTCAATTCTTTACGAAAAGGTAACTTCCGGTGCAAATATTTACTGCTCCAGCAGTCCAAGCCTTTGCCGCTGGTCGATTGCAGTACTATACAGATGAGAATATAAAATTCAGAACACCACCAAGACCTATCCCGGGGTATATGTAACAGAAAACAGGTAGCGAAGAGACATATGGTAAAAATATGAGCGTATCTGAGCATCGATACAGAACATACTCCCTATCCTCGGGGGGCCCATGGTGTAGGGCATTTAAATATTAGTGTCAGAGTTGAGCACTCTACTTGCACTGCGCTCAACACGGCAACCCTCTCCTATGACGCTAAGAGCTTAAAACTTGAGCTCGGCTCAAAATAGCAGAACTTTACAGGATCTTATTCAAGGCAAAGAAAATGGTGATAGCGTTTGTGCTTTCGGGATGGTGCCTACTAGCTTAACATATATACAGCTATTTCCAGAGCCCGGAATACAAACAAAAATGAAGCAGGGGAAGGCTCTTCAGTCGAGGACTCTAAATTTCAAAGAGACTGATGGGAAGAGCTGGGAAGAATCTGTGAGATAAGTATTAGAAGAAAAAGACTAAACACGGCTGGCTGAATTGACAAAGTGTCCGAAGATACGATAACGGAGGCCATGTCTCAGCCTCGGTAATATTTAAAGATGTTACCACAACACAATAAAGTCAAGATGACTACTACCCGAGTCTAAAGTCCAAGTGCACTAGTGAATGGAGCAATGGTGCGTTATCATACATATTAATCTATATCAAACACCAGAAGAATAATATATGATCCCGTTTTTCTTTTTCCGGCGCCGGTCAGTATCACCTTGAACTTTGTAGCTCGAATCCTTAGACGAGATCCCCCTCCCTCCCCCCTTCCCCCCGACAATCCAGCTAGTGGCGGTGGTGACTTAATTACTACCGTATTTCGATTATTTTAGTACTAGCTTCTCCCCACTAAGCAGTTAACCGTTATGGTATTCTGGTGGCCCAGCATCGAACACGGGTTGAGCGAATCCACGCACGGAAAATCCCACACAATCGTCCAGTTCTGTGGGGTCACAACCTTCCCTTGAAGCGTATGAAGAAATCTGCCCAATAAATTTTTTTTGGAAATAGCACCCCGCTATGCCGGATGGCCAAATTTTGGGAATTTCATCTGATACAGCGGGAGGTCTGGAACGATTGGGTGAGAGAAAGATCACACTACCGGTACAGTCAAACCTCGCTGTCCCGTATGAAGTTCCGCGAACTACAAAGGTTTTCCACATCAAAACTTGACCCGTTGTCCCGGACACCCACTTTATTTCTTCAGCCACGGGCTTTACCTCTCCTGCCCGGGGGACCGACCAATCCGAACCCATACCGTGGTGTCGAGAGGAGTAAGAAACTACTGTAAGTTGGGGGTGGGGGGTTAGGAAACTAGCGACTTTCGACAGAACGACACTATAATACAACCTCCGGGAGCTTATTCAGTGGGCGTGCTCGTAACATACCGCTCAAGTCCGTCTTCCCTTTCGGCGCTACCAGAAGCAGGAATTATATACGCCTGGACCCAATAATTCATGGTTTCGTGCGGTGCTGACAGCCCATAATGTTAGGAATGGTCTCTCCCCCATCCTCCACCACCCCCCCGGAAACCTGCCTTTGCCCTCTAGACTAGGTTTAGCTGGTTAAGTTTCTATAGAACGCGGAGAGCTTTACAAAAATATCATATAGAATCCGAAAACCCGCTTGTCCCGTTCAGCGAGTGAAAAATCCCGTGAGAATCCAGAAGAGTCAATGGCTTTGCCCGGCTCAACGAGGTGTCCGGCCCAGTGGTACACAGGTAGTGGGATACGATTGTATTATATTCCTACGAGAGGACGGGCTTTATGGTGGGGTAGCCGCGGCACCTGGAACGAGCACACAATAATAATAGGACCGGCGGATACTGAATGCCTCCCCGTACTCGAGTAGACGTCTAGAACAAGTTTCCTAGGCTTTTACTAGCTGCATCGCCGCGCCGAAAGACTACTGTTTCACGAATAGAAATTGCGTCAGGATGTTGAAGGGTTGTCGAACGAGTTCGTACGCGTGGGGAGTGTTATGATACCGGTACGGTACAGGTAGTGGTGGGGTTGCAGACTGAACCCCAAAACCGAGTTGGTCCACCTGCCCAAGCGGGTACCGGTAGTTTAACCATTTTCTACTGGTCCAAGTACTCGAGTACAGTACATGCCACAACTGACAAGGCAACCGCATTTTTCCCTGTTCCAGTTTAACCCCCTATGGGCTGCCACGCTCACGATCAAGGTGGGAAGTGGATCACACTGGTGTGGACGGTTGTTTAGATAGGCAACAGCCAGAAAAGGATCAGAATGGTACTTCGCACCCAACTTATTGACTAGCGATCGTTGGCTGGCTGGTCCAGTTGTGCATAGCATGTACGGTACGGTATCATACTAGTAATTTATCTTCAATACCTTCTCCGGCATACCGGTACGGTACTCGAGTACGTGTTCAGTGAATTCAGCCCGAGGCGGAGCAGGCTGCTGCGTGGGATACAGTGCGAGCTCTGCCAACAATCGACACGAAACGAGAACTGTGAGGCTGTGCTGCGCTGTGCGAGTAACGGTACAGTACTTAAGTAAGCTGATCACTTAACCCTTGCTTCCCCCACTTCAACCGCCGCTACGAAACCTAACCAAGGCCACCCTAAACTGCGTTCGCCAAACCTACTCGAAATAAGCGGAACCTCCCCCCTGCCAGCCATGAAAACAGTGAGATCAGACCTGGTCGATTCGTATCGGCTCGAGACAGAATTCCTCCCAAATTGTGTCCGTCATACAAATTATTCGACGTCCAGGAGAAAGGAAACAAAGGAGGAGTGGAGCGTCTGTGAGCACCTCGGTAGGGGGAGTTCCAGCGTTGTCTACAAGCAGGTCGAAAGCAGTACAGGAAACTGTCGTGCGTTAAAAGTGATTGATAAGACCAGGCTGCCTGCCGGGCTCGATTATTCCAGGGAATTAACAGTGATGGCTGTTTTAGCAAAGGTTCAACCCCTTGACCCTGTAATGTTCACTCGCTAATGTTCCATTACTTTTTAGCACTCGTTGCTGTTTGTCAAATTCCTTGGATGGTTCGAAGATCCCGGTACTTTGTATATCGCAATGGAATATCTGGAGATGGGCGACCTCAGGAAGCATATTAGCGAGCCGCTGCCACAAGAGACTGTGCAAAGAATCACCAAGCAACTTCTCGACGGTTTGGACGTCATGCATCAGCGTGGGATTGCGCATCGGGATCTCAAGCCAGAGGTACTACCCTTATCCAGCTTACTGATTCCCGGGACCAAGTCCCACCAGAATATCCAACCTGACGAAAAATTCGTAGAATATCTTCGTTGTTAAAATGGCCCCAATTTGGGTCAAGCTCGGGGATTTCGGTATATCGAAACGGACCCAGGGCGAAACTCGTACGGTTCTCCACACCACGGTCGGAACTCGAATCTACTCAGCCCCAGAGGTTCTAGGACTAGACTCCACCAGCGAGACATCGGAATACACAAACGCCGTTGATATTTGGTCGCTCGGATGTGTTGTATACGAGCTACTTACGGGGGAAAAGCTATTTGCTAATGAGGGCCTAATATCTTGGTACTTCTTTGGTAAATCCCCCTTCCCTGAGCGTAAGCTCAAAAGTTTATCGCCTGGGATAAACGATGCCGGCATCTCGTTGATTAAATCCATGGTTTCAATCCAACCGGATCATCGCCCCAGCGTGCCAGATTCGCTGGGCCACACATGGATAGCAGACCTTCAGAGCGACACCGAGGACGATGGCGAAAGCAGCGGGGAGGATCAAAACAAGGTATGGCAACCCAACTCGAGCACATGGCCCACTATGCCGAAGACCAATCCTCGCAATACCAAGCCACAAACCCGGGCCAAGACTATGGTATCAAGGGGGGACACCCCCGCAGTGAAGGGTAACTCAAAAAAATCTTCAAAAGTGACTAAATTTGTTTCAAGATTTTTCAAAAGCTCGCCCAAACCCTCTCCGCAGGACAGCAATCAGAGTTTACCGTCAGCCCCAAGGAGAGTCAATCACCCCGGTGAACACAACTCATCATCAGAGAGCTTTACAGAGTCTTCAGTTCTTCCGCGACGCCAGGCTTATCCTAAACTCGCTAGCACGCAAAAGACAACGAACCACCTACACCGGCCTTCATGGTCCTCTTCTCTAAGCTCAGGAGGTGAGGGGAAGAAGCCGAAAGCCCTTAAACGGGGAGACTCAACCCGCGATGGGGTGTCTGTGGAAGCCCCTAACAGCTTTCCTCGGTATCAAACACCCAGGTAAAGCTGACCCTCTGAAACCATCTCTTGGCGAGAACCCAGACCTAACACTTGGCTCAAACGCAGTGAACGGCATTCACAGAACCTCACCCCAGGTCGAGATTCCATTCCAAATCCTGCGTCACCGACCTGGCCGCCGGATGATCCGGCGAATGAAACACCAATGCCCTATCCGCCCCGTAGGCGAGAGACACTTTACAGAGATATCGCTAGAGATACTTTGGAAGACGATTTCACCGTTAGGCGGCCCGACGATCCGGAATCATCTGATCTTAGCGCCGACGAACTGGGCCAGCCGTGGGCCCTCCCACAGGGTCACAGGCGCAGGCGAACACCTGGCAGCGAAGCAAGGAGCCTGGAAGTGAGTGATCAGGAGTCCTCAAACCCAGCCCCCAGAGCACGCCCTTCCTGGGAAACACCGGGGCCAATCAGGAGGTCTTCCACAAACCACACAAGACCCCCGATATCCACCCAATTGGACAGGCGTCCTAGCTTATCCCGGAAGAATAGCTCGGGCTCTATAGACAGCTTGTTTGCAGAACTCTCTGTGCCATTTGGCCGCCCTGACACTGCTCCGACCGATCCACCGGAGCCCATTGCGAGTGGAGGGAGAAATAGCTTCAATACATTTGACTCGTATTTGGCGGGGAATTTGCAGGCAATATACGACGTGACGGACCACGACCTGAGGCGAAAAATACAGAGCGTCTCATTCACGCCCCGCTTCGACACCAATTAGGGAGTATCTGGCTCCTCAATAGTGTGAGGCAGGGGCGGGGTCGGTGTATAGGATCTCGCATTGAGGTGAAGAGTTGGAGGCCTGCGATTAATATCCCCAAGGTTGTCGAGGGATCTGCATGCCGTGTCTATGTAGACATCTATAGGGAAAATGTATAGAGACAGGTGTATTATGGAGATATAGTTCTTTTGACTTTTGCGTTGCATTTTTCAGCATTATTATTCATTTGTTTATTTACGATACCTGTTCAAACGTCGGAGTATGGCTTTTCTGGGGGTCGAGAGTCTGTTGGTCTATGCGGGGAACGAAATTAAGATTGCCCATCACACCGTACTACAACATGAACTAGGAAGAGGCTCGTGGAAACTTTTCGTTTTTGTTTCGACTTGGGGCGGAGTAGCATACTGTTGTGATGTGGAGCATGGACCGTGCCGGAGGTGGAGGAGAGATGATCGTTGATGCTAGACGAAGAAAGAGAGAAAGCTATCTAAGAAGGAAAACATGAATGCCAACACCCAAAACAGGAATGCCCTGAACCCAACCAAGCCAAACCCCATACATGACCCAAGTGAGTATCCGTATATCCTCACGTAACTAACACATACGGGGGGTTCTTTAGATGCATTCTGGCTAGCCGAAACAACTCGTGGCCTCCAAACATCTAACCACACTCCCACATACCTAGTAGTATATCTATCATAAAGCTACTCGTAATGTCGAAGTGTTCTCAGAAAGGACACCTACTGCATACCATCAAAATTTGGCTCTTTTGTCTATATCTAAGTAGGCAATAGCGCTGCTTTTTGGAAAGCTTTGACACACGGGCTATCAGCTACAGTAGAGCTCAAAGCCCCCCCCACAGGAGTTGTTTCAAATGTAATATCGTTGAAAACGGGAGAGTATCCACTCAGATCAGGCCCGAGCCGGGCGACCAAAGTATAGGAGTCCTGCACGGCACGGTACTGTACGTGTACTGTACAGCCCTCTCCGGAAAATCCCTCGTGGGGCCCAGCTATGATGAACCGTACAACACGGGGAACCTTGTTAGTAGCGGTTCAGTGGCTACAATATCAGCCCGCAGGGGGGGGCTTCGCCAACCACGCCCATCAACACGAAACGAAAGCCAGTGGATCTGACCGCTCAACAGGATCCCCACTTAGTTTGACCACTTGCCTCCAATAAACTCTGCACAAACCACTCAAGCAACCTGCCTCAACCCATAGTTCGTATGGTGAGTTGGAGTGGATGGTGCGGTGCAGCATCCGTAACTTTCCGACGTTTGTGAACTTGACTGCTATTGCGTGGCATCAAAATATTGAGGCTCCTTCCGATTTTTTGACCGTACACCATAGTCCAACGGCGGCAGGCGTTCCCATAAATGCCAGAATACGATGATCAGGGGTGGTGTACTGTATGGTGCAGTACGACACTAGTGACAAAATTCGTGGCCCCCCCTTGACAAAAAATGTTAAAATTCCTCGGAGCCTTCAGAGCCATCTAGATATTCTCACTCATATGTGACAAGCTCTGTTGATTTGTTTCCGTGGTTCAATAACGGTAATAATGATGGCAGGCAAAAGGCGCTTCTGATTTTATATGAGGTTCTCGTACAGAAGTTACATTGGAAACACAATCCAGGCTAAGCTTTAAGCCCCCCCCCCCCCTAGTAGAGTGGGGAAATCCTCCTAATTTCTGCCTAGAAGGTCTACGGAATTCCCTACATTATGGTATTTATATCATTAATTCTACACTACTCTAAGGCAAGTTGGGGGTGCCTAAAATCAGCCATATTTAGTATAAAATGGGGGGGGCACGAATTTTATCACCAAGATGGCACAGTACGGTACCCAAGCCGCAGAATTGTAGCCATCTTTTGCTTTCCCTTTTTTCTTCCTCCCCTCAGTATCATATCATAAGTTAAAGCACCAACAAAACCCAACCCAATCCAGCAACTTGAGCGCTAATGGAGGTATAGAAGTACCGGTAATTAAAGTTTTTTTTTGTTTTTTTTGGCTTTGTGAGAGTATTTGAATTATCAACAGTGTCGACTGAAGATCACCGCTACGACTTCAATAATTTGAGGTTAGCTTGTCCAGCATTGAACATCCCAGAGGCAACAATGGCACCATAGAGGAATTGTGCCCCAAAACAATTGGGGGATTTAATAAACAAAAAAATAAAAGGCTCCCTCTCGTGTGCGAAAGAAGCCAATCCGCTCTATGGGCACCTGAAACTTCATTGCAGAGTTGCTCAGCCGCATACTACGAGTGCGCACCGCTCCACGACCCCGCCGGTCCCCACGCGAGCGATAGTTGGCAGCCACATTCTCCTCTGCGAGACAGGGATCCAGTAGCCAATCCCAAAAGTATTTGGGAGTCTTAATATAATTCCTCCCCAGAATTGGCCGGGCGGCGCCCACCTTGGCATCTGTTTCCGAGCCGTGTTGTTTCCCAACAATCCAATGTAACCTACGAGCTGTCTGCTATCATACAACCCGCTCCTCCGCTAGGAAGAATGCCCGTACCGCAACACCAATCTTTATTGGATTGCCAGGCGAGATTATCCTCCTCATATCCTAGCAGCTAGGTTCCAATGACCAGAACCTCCTGAGGGCAACCCGTCAATCAACAAATCTGCTGATTGATTCATTTACTCGTCGACAAAATATCCACGGTGCGGGCAGAGAAATACTAATCGCACCTCATATATTCCACAACAGTCTATAAGGGCTCTCCAACGGCCGGGTTACTCATCGCCAGAGACATCCTCGAGTCTGTGGTATCCCTATGATAGAAAGGTTCGATACCATCTCCCGGCAGAGAATGGAGGTTATCCAAACACTTCTATACAAGGACGTCAGTCTACGCAGCCCAGCAGATCCCGACAATAGCGGGGCAGCGAGTCTTCTGTACGTGGATACCAGAGAGAGGCGTTTAGAAATTTTGCAAAGGCTGCTAGAGCGAGAGGATACAGGCATCAATATCTTTGACCCGCAGAATTCGGTGCTGTTTTTTTCCCGGAGCCCAGTTCGCGCTTGACTACCTTACAGCACAGGCTCTGCTAGCGGCCCCCAGGACCGACGTTAGCGTTCTCAGCCCCCACCGGCACACCGCTCCGTGGGCGGTGCATAGGGGAAGCACGTAGACTTTGAACGCATTGATCAATGACACAAGGCTTGATGTCAATCTCTCGGAAACCTGGGGGGCCACGCTGCTGTCCCCGTTACGGGAAACTGGCCAGTGCGGCCGCTACCGTACCATCCTGGGGCTGATGCTCCGCGCCGTTTGCATTAACGTCCGATACTGGAACAAGAAAAATTCAGGGATAAGTCATATAAACCGGGAATTCTAGGATAACGACCCAGTGCAGGCACATTGTTCACACTGTGGCCTGGTATGATTAATCCCGAGTTTAACGTGGGGAGTGTCTGAACCGGGTTCTGGGTGGCTATATTGGAACTATTAATATTAGAACATTCGAACGTTACTGCAAGGCTATCACACCATACCACCCCTATTCTTGAGGGCAATACAAATCATGAACCCCGACTCATATCACCAGATTAAAGCTACTTTCTTTGCGGTGGTAGTGTGATCTCAATCCGGCGACATGAGTGCTCTTCAACAGCAGCATATCCCCACCCACATAATAATATAGCCAACACGAATCAAACCTAGTCAATTACCCAAGACGGAAACTTAGCCTCGAATCCTAAGCAATTCTATGAACCCCTCTCTATGCATACCAAAAACCAAACACCATGAAGAAAAACAAAAACAAAATCGAACACTCCCAGTATCTATACAGCGTCCACGGGGCCCCTCCAATATCCTCCCAACAACCGCTTCCCTCTCTAACTTCCTTGCCCGGCCCACCCCTCCGCCGCACCTCCACCATAGCCCCCGCATCAACCAACGTATCCACATGTCCGGCGGACCACACACACCACCACTTAACTGCACATAACAGCAATGGCGTATTACCTTCGGTGTCAAGACGATTTCACATCTGCCCTCAACCACCCAATCGACCCCTTAACATCCTTCACCAGTCCACACTTCGCAGCGCGCATCAATGGTGTTTGACTGTTTCTCGCCGCGGGCATCTACGACCGCGTCCACGGTAACCAACCCCTCCATTACCCCTGCACACTCGAATTTCGCCGTAGATGTCCACGGTGTTGGCCTCGGGTTCATATGCTAGCAAGGTATCTACCAGTTCTGGATTCCCACTTTGGACGGCCGAGTGAAGTGCCAACTAGGGTGGTAGGGTCCTTGGGTGGAATTTTGCGGCCTGGGTATGGTCGCCGAGGGCCACATAGTGTAGGGATGTCTAGCCGTGGCCATCCCGTGCGGGCATGTCAGCGCCCCGGGAGAGGGGGTAGGTTGCTATCATACCGTATTGCGCAGTACTAATTGTAGTTAGCATCTTGTAGAGGTGGCGATTTGTGCGGAGGAAGATGTGTGGGGGTTTGGGCGGGAGAGCTTCGCCGATGCAGAGAGGAGGGGGAGGAATTCGTTTGGAAGGGATGGTAAAGGCATTGCTATCATATCCGGTCACTTTTCGTTCTCCCCCCATTTCCACATTAGCTCTGCCTTGGCCCCCGATCCCGATTTCACTTTTATTCTTCCTTATCTCCCAGTGTAACAGAGATTCCCTGGCAGCACTGCAATCTATTTACCTAAGTTTATAATACATTTTAGCCCGACAGATATCACTCCAAACACAAAACGCCATTGCTTCAACCCTCAGCGGGGGAGCCGAAGCACTCTATCCATAGTCCATTCACCATCCAGCTCAGCTCACCCCATTCTCCCCTCCCCCCACCACTCCCCATCCAAAAGTGTTTCTATCACACTGTAGAATGGCATGACATCAGCCAAGAATGTGTGGGTAAGAAAAAAGACAACAAATTGATCTTCTCCTCACGAACCTAAGTTCCCTGTTTCTAAAAAAAAAAATGTTATGATACCGTAAAGACACTCGAAATCCACTGTTAGATAATCAGTAGAAATCAGCCCGTCGACCCACTATAAATCCAGTTAGACAGGTTAACAGAATTACGAACACCGTGCAAATTACAACGTGATCCACCACGTGCAGCTGGATGATGATTGTATCGGGAAAAACGCTAATCCCTCTTTGGAGGCTTTTGTAATAGTCTATCTAACCCTCCACCCCGACTACAGGTTAGCGGAGATACCGGTAGTGGATCTGCACACCCGCAGCGAACCCCCGGACCAGCTAACACCACTATATCGGCTCGATATCACGAGCAGGATATCAGGTCGTCTAGTTCCGAAATGGTATTCCGAAAGAATTTTCCAAGCCAGTACTCGTTATCCTAGGTAGGGAAACATTGAACTTTTACGAGAACTCCGTCATCCGGAGAGCATTGGCCGAGTTCACAAAGTTGTTCCGTCATACGGTACCTGTAGTCCCCCACAATATATATATATATCACGACCAGTCCTGGGTAAGTACGACAATCCGTGCGGTGGGTGCCGTTACGCAAGAAGTCAAGAAAGAAAGAAATCAAGTATGAAATACCATGCAGCGCGTGGGAGGGGAGGAGCAGTGTGGACTCGCACAAATATATTCTCCAGCACAGCATAGCGCACACACCGACTTATACCTAGCACAATCCAGCACCTACCGTGCCGTATCCAAAGCTCCCCACCCACCCAGCTGGGTTCCACGAGGACTCAATTCAGTGGCTGAGTAAGCCAAAAGCAAATACCCCTCTCATACTTGCGTCCGGAGTTCGCCGTCCTGATCCGAAGGAGAACCGACGCCTGGGACCGTAGGAATTGATACAAAAAAGCCCACACACACGCCCATGTTTCCGTTCGCGGTGGTGACGGCGGCCGGTAATATATTTAGTTGCCGGTGATCTAGAATTCGGCCGCCCGAGAATCACCATCTCGCGAACCGTAGAGTTCATAAGGGGTCACTCGACTAGTACCTTTTGGGCAATGGACTTATTGGGGGCCTGGTCTGGCACCGGTATGGTAAAACCACGGTATTGCTCACGGGGATATGTTTGCACTAATTCCGGTGTTTTGCCCGCCCAGTAAAGCTGAGCTACCGGACTACTGGTAGAAGTAAGTTACTCCACGAGTATTATTGACTGGTACCGTACTACCTGTAATAATACAGTAACACCCGTGAGTTGACGGTAGATCTATCCAGGGATCGACAAAGTTCCCAGGGGGGATGTGAGAATGTGGGCGAATTCATATTCAGTTCAACGGGAAGACCAAGTCACCGGACCCGACCAATCATGGTCGACGTCGAGTCGGCTGATACATATCGTAGCAGGGTTGCTTTCCCGTCTTAACACTTGTACCGTATATATATATACCGCACTTTACCGCACCACCGCAAACCCCCTACAATAATTTAATTTAAAGGGGGCGTGACGCACACAAGGCAATACCCGAGCACGTCACGTTCACGCCTTACGCACCAAATGGTCCCTAAATTTAAGGCTTTTGATTTTAAGTTTTCGGTGAGATCGCGGCTAACACATATCGGGCCGGGCGGAGGCCATGATCACGACTCGGGTCTGCCTGGAGGTGGGGGGTGGGAAAGATGGATGGATGGAAGGCATAGTGACGGCAGAGCTTGATCCCTCATACTGTATCTCACCATACCATGCTTTGTGAGTGCTACACATTTGGTATAAGTACGGCGGACCGCGCGGAATCAAGGTGGATGTCTGCAGGTATGATCTGAACAAAATAGAGACCGGAGAGAGAGATCAAAGAAAGCATTGGAAAGAAGGAAAGAAGGATAAAGAAATGATAAAAAGGAGATGCTATCATAGAAGAAGGAAGGCTAGAGAAAACCTCGAGAGGGAAAGTAAAGCGTGCTATCAGCGAATGAATTTGCATCATCATCATCATCACCACCATTCTCAGCACCCCTCCATACCCTGTCACTCTCCATTCCCTCCAAAATCCTCTCCAATTCCAAATGCCCCGCTGCACCAGCATCCCCCGAAGGTCGGAGCCCTCCCCTATTCCTGATATGAATCCGAGCGCCCTCTTGGACCAACAACTCAGCCATATCCTTGAGCCCCCGAGACGCCGCGGCGTGCAGCGGGGTATCTCCGAAATTATCCTGCACATTCAGCCCCGCCCCATGTTTAATCAGCAGCCTCGCAAACTCGATATGATTCTTTTTAACAGCAGCGTGAAGGGAGGTAGCCCCATATCTAGTTGCGGCATCACAAGCACCGGCCGAGCGCATCTCGGACAGCAGCAGGCGGGCAACATCGAGGTAATTGTCCTCGGCGGCGCGGTAGAGCGGTATGACGCCGTTAACGTTGGCGACCGCGACGTTGGCGCCGCACGAAATTAGCATGCGCACGGCCTCGAGGTTGCCGAAGGTCGCCGCGGAATGCAGGAACGTGTTCCCCGTGCCCTCGGTGTAGTCGACGCTGAGGCCGTGGTCGATGAGCGAGCGCAGGACGCATAGTCTTCCGCGGTTAATGCCGTTGTAGCACTCCTTTGCCACGGGAGGTTTGCGCGGGTCAGCGCCCGCATCGAGCAGCTGCTTCACAATCCCCTTGTGACCTTCGCTCACGGCGAGACTTAGTGGTGTGGAGGACATATGGGTCGTGTCACCGACGTCTATCTTCACTCCCGGCTTCTCGAGAATCGCTCTCACGATGCTGAGGTTCTTGCTTTTGACCGCGTAGTGCAGGGGTGTTCTCCCGTCGCCCGTGCGGGCAATCGAGTTGACGTCCGCGCCTAACTCTAACATTCGGAGCGTGGAGCGAGTGTTCCCCGTTTGGATGCATCGGCAGAACATAGACCTGCCGTACTCGGAATGCTTCACCGCGGTTCGATAGAGAGTCAATTCGAGGAGCATCGAGAGCCGGCGGTTGCACTGTAACAACGCCGAAATACTCGACACAGGGAGAACCTCCGCGACCGCGAGCACCAACTCGTTCGGTAACTCGAGAAATTTTGATCCCTCCTCCTCTGCCCTTTCCCCCCCCTCCACGGCATCCGCCACAGCCTCCTCCACCTCCTCCACCTCCTCCACCATCCCCTCTCTCTCCTCTACCTCGTGCTGATGCCTCTTCACGTGGAAACCATTGCTCAATTGCGCCGTCTGGGGAACCGGTGACGCCAGCACTGTCCTCCGACTACCACTTCCACCACCACTCCCAGCACCATAAAAAGCAGAAACAGCCGGAGGTGCCGTCATCCTCCTCGCCGGTGCAGCGGGTGTAGCCCTCGTCTCATCCAAAGTCGGCGATGGCGGCTGCGGCTGCGACACCGACATCGGCACCGGCACCGGCTTAGCCCTCGAAGCATCGATGGAAAGCCTCGAATCGGGAATATTAACAGTCAAAACGGGCGGAGGAGGATTCGTCGACCTCTGCCGTCTAAACTTTCGGAAAAACCGACGCATATTGGGGAAGGAAAAAGAAAAAAAAACCTTTCCTTTAACCGTGACGGAAGAGAAGGAGAGGAGATCTGAGGTCTGGTGAGCAATACCCGGGAACTTGATAAATTAATGATAAATAAATAACAATGACGAAAACCGGTCGGGAAGGAAAAAAAATAAACAGCAGAGCACACCCCCGCTTCTTTTATTTCAAATTTTGGATCTCTGCTCGGGTGACACACCTGGACGCCGCTGTGTGGGACGATATGGAAGGCGTTGCACGGGTGAACAAGGCTGCTGAGGAGATTGTCAGGAAAATGCGACCTGCCATGCTGGAAGTTAGTTACCATTGGAGGGAGGAAGCGAACCAGGATGGAAGCCCTCACAACCAGGTCCGTGCTCTGCGAGTCCTCTGTTCGCTGCACTGTACTCGAGTACTTGTACCGATACTACTCGAGCAGAGATAAGCCACAGTACCGTGCTAGAGAAGTGCCTGTAGAGTAGAAAAGTAAGGGAGGGAGCAATGAGAAAAGGGCAAATGCGGCGATCGGAGGAATGTACTCGCAGTACTCCACGGATAACTATCGCCGTTTCTGATCGAAGGCCTATTAAAAATAGGAAAAACAAAAAAAACGCGCCCTACCGGTACGGTATATTTATGATGGGATTCGAGAGGTTTTCGATTGTTGACAAGGGCTTCCTTCAATTACGGATTGGATGGAGGGGTTGCAACCAATCATATTTCGTCACTCGACTCCTGGCGCCTTCCTGCGTGTTTCTGTTGGCTCGGGACGTCCCGTTTTCGGTTTGATACGACAGTGGGGGTCCTGGGCGACAGGGAGAGGCTAAGCTCCACTGGCCCCGGATATCCAGATACCGGTATTCTTCTTCACAAAGTACTCGAGTTCCGTATACAGTACGGTAGTCTACACAAGGCCAGTTGATGGCTGCCTATGATATGCCTTTCTTGTAAAAACCGACGCACAGCCGAAATGCCCTTAAAACTACAGCCTCTGGTTTGGGTGTATGATACAGGTACAGTCGCCAGGTGCTAAAATTACACTAAAAGCGCAAGATTCTTCAACTGCCGTACGTGGAACGTGGCTATTACCCGACGATACTACAACGCTCCGCCAGGTAACCCTCGATGCTGCCTATGCACAGCACAAGTACTCTCTCGAGCACAGTACTCGTACAGGTATCCTAACCCCTCCTGCACCTAACACTTTATCTTACCTAGACGTAAGCCAAAGCGACCGCGACATCGACTCCATCACCCCCACTCACCCTCGAGTGGAACCTTTGTTTGGCTTTTATATAAAAATTTAGTAGTAAAAACATGGATGATTTGGACGAGATTCGAACTCGCGCTCTTTCGAATTACGGTTTTGAACAAAGTTCCTAAACGTAACGCCTTAACCACTCGGCCACCAAATCGTACCAATTGTCGGTTAGATGCTTCTACAGTAGTAGCCATTTCGCTCCGTCTCCGGGCTGAACCAGCTACGGAGAAGGCAATGCCATGGATTGAGGAAAGCCCAATATTACGAGAAATTTTGTCATCCCCGATTAACACCCGTAATATTTTTTCCGTCGGCCGCCCTATCCCCCTTCTAAGCAGTATAGGAAGGGAGTTGATGGGAATAGGGTAGATAGAAGCGAGCAAACGCAATCCAGCCCCCGTGCTAGCTCAGAATCATAAAGAGAAGAAAACCAAACGCCCGATATCAGACGTATACAAGAGCAACTTTGAGATTTGGACGACCCCGAATAAGAAAAAAAAAATGAGGAAATAGATGCATGGAGAACTTCCTTGCTCTTACTAGAGAAGATTTGAAGAGGGAAGCAGGAAGAGATATTAAAATAGGGGGGATAGCGTTCCCAGAGGTAGGTACCGGTATGTACCTCCTTCCGCTTCCAACTACGAAATCCCGGGGGGAGATAGATTTAGGATGGTAAAAGAAAAAGGCTGAGAAAAAAAAAATCGGCGCAAAGCGACACCTGTTCACTTTCCCGCACACGCTTTGGGTACCTTTAAGTCCATTGTCTACACTAGGACACCGAGAAATCGCTTGGGATGGACCAACAATGCGATCATGCAAGAACCAAGAAGGCAAAGCCCGGCGAAACAGGTTCGGGCAATCAGATTCTACCTAGGTCTTCACCTTGAGTTCTCAGAGCCGCCGGGACATCTTCGTGCTTCTGCGGCGAGGGACCAGCATCTCCAGGGGCCCTGGAAAACCATCCCCCATGCTCCAAATGCCCGGGCTCGTAGGCGTTTTTCGCCCTTACGGCCGGATCCCGGATACCATCTAGAAGTGACTTTAGTCTTCCGAAGTTGATAGGCTTCGGTATCCATCCGTCGAAGCCAAAGTCAATATATTCCGCTAGTCTCTCTTCAGCTAGTGAAGCTGAGACAGCAAAAATCGGTACGCGGCAATGAATACGGTGCCTTTTCGGGATATAGCGACTTGGATCTGCTCCTTCAAATTGACGGATGCGAGTGGTTGAGGTTCCCCCATCCATGATAGGCATCTGCAGGGGTCAGGAGCTGTTACTAAACTTCGAAAATCAATCGAACTTACCTGCATGTCCATCAACACGATGTCATAATTTTGACCATACTTGGAGTATAGGTCTGCACATTCTTCTCCATTTACAGTGAGAACAACCCCATGACCCATCTTTTCCAATCGCTTCTTGATAATCTTGCTATTGATTGGATCGTCTTCCGCCACCAAAATTTCATACTTCTCTGGGAGCTCTGTGGGCGAATTGGGATTGGCAGTGGGAGGTAGTTCTATAAGCGGTGCCGTATCTGCTGCGGGCAGTGCGGTGGGGCTAGAGTTTTCATCTGACACTGTTAGGGCCTTGATAGGCACGTCTGAGCCATCTACCATCTCCTGGCTAGGTTTTTGCTGTGGTGTAGCGAAACTCATAGTATTCGGGGAAGATCTCGCGCGTATGGCAGCTCCTGGCCCTGCAGGTGGGTTGTTCGGGGGCGGGTCCAAATGGAGACTTGGGATTCCGTGGGCAAACCTGTCGATCTTAATCCCCCCGCTTTTGGCACCGCAAAAGGACCCCAAACGGTCCATATCAGAGCCGCCATTTTTCTTCCCTACATCCTGAGATACGCGGTTCTGAGAACCAATTAGTGATACCTGACCCGGAGTGGAAGCCACTGAAGATGGCTGCGGTGAGAGCGACTTTTGCCTTTCGGCAACTCCTTCGTTCTTCTCCGAGTCAAGCTCCGCTTTGGATAGAAGTGAGAAAGGAAGGCTAATGGAAAACCTAGAGCCATTCCCCCGCTCGGATTTCAATCGAAGCTGGCCATTCATATTCCTCACAATCCGAGCCACAACTGCCAACCCAAGCCCTAAAACCTTCTGCCCTGGTACTTTAGACAACGCGTTAAAGGATGTTGAAAGTGGGTTCCTGTCCCCTCCTGCCTCCTGACGATTCATCGCATCCTCCTCCTCGGTGTGGACTTGCTCGAATTCCCGGAAAAGCGCCTCTAGTTTCTCCGATGACATTCCAACCCCGGTATCCTGGACCACAACTTCAATCTGGCACCGGCCGTCAACAACCTGGGGCATCGAGATCTCAACCCTAACGCCACCTTCCAAAGTGTGTTTAATAGCGTTTCCTACAATATTGGAAACAGCCTGCCGCAACCGTGCCTGATCACCCTTCACAAATCTAGGTAACCCTTCGCATTCAATGACCTCGAAGGTGATACTCTTTCGTTCAGCGTCCGATTTATATCTTTCAGTAGCATCACGAACTGTTTCGGAAAGGTCAAATGCCTCCTCCATGATCAAAACCTGGCCTGCCTCGGTGCGGGTGAGATCTAACAGATCGTTGATGACGTAAATTAGTGATTTGGACGCAGAGTGCGATCTCATCAGATTATCCCTTGTCTCATCGTCAAGAGGGCTCTCCAACGCAATCTCAAGGTAATTGATAATGGCATTAAGAGGCGTCCGGACTATATAAATCATGAGCGATGGCGTCTGAAAAAGGGGGAACTCCGCGGTACACTGACCCTCATGGGACGCGTTAGCTAGGAGCAGTCGGGTAAGCTGGCTGGCTTGCAGCGCTGCTTCTTTTTGTCTCCAAACTTCAATAAACTTGCCGTAGATCAAACACAAGACCGCGGCCGTTTCAACTGTACATCGATAATAACAAATTTAGTCTCTGAAAGTAAAGCGCGAAAATCACTCGTTGCTCACCCTGCTCTTCCGTCCAATCTCTAGATCTTCCCACCACCGTCTCACTCCAAGTTTTGAAGCTTTTCCTCGGCTCCAGATACTCCTTTGTACCTTCTTTGGCGTTCTTCTCGTAGGGGTTCCCGGCCCAGTTGACTTTCCACAGCTGGCCTTTGCGGAAGAAAACTATAAAGTCTTGTCCTCCAACGCTGAGTGGCACAAGCAACAGCCCCGCAATTATTGAAAATCCAGGTTCGTAACTGAGGTCCGGAAAATCAACGATAATGTTTTGGGAAGTAAGCACGGAAGTGAATTTGCGCACCCGTAAATACTCCAACATTGCGAGTGATTCCTGTGAATGTTCGAGTTGACCGAGGACCTTAGTTTCCTCGCAGATTGAAAGCAAACCAAAGTCGACGTCAAATAGTTTCAACAGATCGTCTGAACTAGCGATGATATAACCGCTAGGGTTCTGCCCCGTCGGGACCGTATTGATCAATTTCCTGGCTTGAAGTCTCGATGCATAGCTTAACCTCTCGATATTCCTGCTAGCATTCTCTCCGATGAGTCTGCACATTTTCCGTATAGGAAAGCTCACTCTCATCCCCTTCTGGCCGTAGCTGTGGCATGAAATGAGCCCCCAAAGCTTATCGAATGCTGTAAGTGAAATACTCGTGCTAGCTCGCACCGCCATATTTTCAAGGTACTTGATGTGAATTGGACTCATTGCCCTCAGGTATGAGTGAGTCATGTCAAGAGGATCGTCTAAATACTCTTTACTCTTGCACACAAGACGAGCAGTCACCTGGTCTCTATCGTATAACAGTCTGACTTTGTTGAGGAGATATAAATCTCTTGCTTGCTTCGGGATATCCGAAGCTGGGAAGTTAAGGCCTTTGTAAAGGTCCTTGGTTGCTCTTGGGTCGACCAATTCGGTAACCACCTGGCCATTCCAGACCTCGTCAAACCGGTAAATCATCACACGGTGAAATCCCGTGAGCTCTTTAATAATCCCAACAACCACTCTTAGAAACACATCTAGAGTCGAGGCAGATGAAAATTGCTCTGTGTTTGGACATTGTCAGTGTGCGCACCTTCATAAGTTATACCACGAAAAGGATTTGATGAACTACCCTGGATCTGGCTCATGAGATTAAAAACCTCCATTGCTGCAACCTGCCCCCTCTGCCCCCGGGCATGCCTTAGCACTCGCAGCGGCTTGCTACCACTTAATGTGCTCTCTAATAAATCTTGTTCGCTAGGGGTTGAGTTCAGTGTGTCCTCTGGCGGTGGGAGTGTTTCCTCTTCTGTTCGACTAAAAAGTGGATAGATGTGATCGTCCTCCAATTCAAACTCACAAATGAGCAGGCCGGAGCTCTTTTCTGCAATGTGAACAGCGCACCAAAGTTTTATCTCTGTTGAATTAGGGGAGGTTATCGCCAAC
Source organism: Tuber aestivum (assembly GCA_900010015.1). NCBI lineage: Eukaryota > Fungi > Ascomycota > Pezizomycetes > Pezizales > Tuberaceae > Tuber > Tuber aestivum. The sequence goes on from LN890979.1 coordinate 402,326, forward strand.
GGGAAGACGTCCGGTCCTGAGTGCACAGATACATATTCTCGGACAAAGTCTAAGTGTTCATATAGACTCTCGGCCTGCTCTTCGGAGAGAATATCGCAAAAGCCGTCTAAGGCGAAGAGGGCTGCTGGTGAGTAACCGATTATCTTCTCAGAATTCTATACCCAAATGATTCAGAATTTCGGCAATTGGAAGGGATGAACGGTGGAAGGGCACAAACCTCACTAACAATCTTTACACCAAGCCTTCCGTCCACATCTTTGAGAGCTATTAAAACGCCAAACCCTTGGACTGCCCCAGGTATACGTATTGGCTCATCTTCACACCTCCGTATACTTTCACTCCCAGAAACACCTGTGATTACCATATGTCCTTCATCTGTCACCAGATGCTTGAATCTTGCAGTCACATATCCCTCATTGCTCCCCCCTGGCGAAGTCCCATATCTAGGGTTTTTGTCGGATGACTCTGAGACACTGCGAAACATCCCCCCGCCAGCTACACTCTCCCCAACGGTACTTAGCAGTGGACTCTGCCCCGATGCCGGAATCCCGCCAAAGTTTCCCGATGCTCCCTTTCCTCCAGCTAGAGACTCGGTGGACGACCCCCCATCCAACCCGGATATCATCGATGTTTCTCGAGGCCTAGGCTGGCTCCCGCTCCCCGCATATGGCAGCCCCTCTCCCGTGGGGCTACCCAAACTGCTGCTGCCGGCCGGCGAGTCGGGCCCGGGAGGGGGTCGTGATATGTTGACTAATGATCGAATAGGATAGACGATATCCGGTCCATCTAGGGAGATCGGGCCAAAATCACTCCCTGGACCCGCGGCGGCAGTGGGGTCACGGTGGTGGAAGTAGAAAGGAAACGATTCAGAAGACGATCCTCCACGAGAGGGTGAAGGTGAAAAAGAGGTTTGTTCGTTCAGTGATTCTGAGGATGTGGTGGCTTCTAAGGGGTTGTCAACAACCTTCCGGATCTGTCTGTTTTCCATGATAGCGACGGTAGGCGGGGTGACAGAGGGAGTGTATACTGGAATTCTCAGGGACGGCAATGAGTTCAGAAGAAGGGCAGGTGTATTGCAGGGCGCCGGACACCGTAGGTTGCAATCGTGTACAGTCTGTTCCGGCGTCGTGAGGGTTAGTAAATCTTTGCAGTCCAATTGGTGGAGCTTTGCCCCTACGCGGGAGCCCACAGTGCGAGAATCTCGCGACGTTGGGACAGACCGTATGCTCCGAGGCAGCAAAAATCGAGGAGCGCTCGGGCGGCAAGCACACGACACCGATGGAAGAGGCCTTTACCGTACCCAACGCGGGCACAAAAAAATGGGACGCCCCTGATAAAAGGCTTCCAATATTCTGGGTATCGTAGATCCCCTGGAGGTTGCGAAAAAAAAATCCTCTTCCTTCAGAGCCCCTGTTTACTCCTAGTGGGACTAAAAACCCGGACACCTAAAGACGATGCAACTAAAAACTTCACCACCCCTTTAAAAGCCTCAGGAATTAAGAAACAGGCTGCCGAGCAATCAAGACACTGCAGACCAATCTATACCCCCAATATTTCAATAAATCCTCTTGTTCCGTTGATAGCTCGCCAACATCCCGGGGTTATCTGGGTATCATCCTCACGTGGGGCACCGGTCGTTTGGGAAACCTACGATAGTCATACAGGTATTGAGTACGATGCAGCCTTTGGCGGCTGGTCGAAGACTTTGCCACCCGCTGTCTACCGGCCAGATCGACGGGCGGGCCGGGTGAGATTCGACAAATCCAGTAATGCCCCCAGCACCCATGGGGCTTGACTGGGTGCCAATTTGTCCTGAGATACCGGTAGGCACTCCTGAGATTGGACATCTTCCGAGAAGGCGGGGCGTGCGGAGAAGATCTGAACGGTGAAACCTCTCTGGCGGGTGTAGCCGTCAATCATGTATCAAGCTCACGCTTCGATCCCTGAAGGGGTTGTGATACCGGTACCGAACGTACCGTGTGATATGATTTCAGAACTCGCGCCTTTATTCGGGCAATGCAAGAATGCCTGTCCTTAGGACTGCGGTTACGATACGTCACTCCCGGTACTTGTACCCCCTTTGGTCCCGCGATGCGCGCCCCGCACGCCAGCCCAAGAGTCACAGAATTGGGAGCGGAGGCGCGTGAATCCGTGAACTAGCACAGCGCTTGAGCCCAACACCCCTAGTGTAAAGAGACTCATCTAATCTTCTCATTAATTAGTCCGTTATATTCCCCTAGACTAATTCGTAAAACCAAACAAGCATGGTAACTCCTTTGGCATCCCACTTTAGGTATGATAGAAAGTTATTCAGTGTTTGCCATTTTCGTTATGGTTATGTTTTTCGAGTGATCCCAACTTGCGTGCCATAGCCTACAGGTTCTATGCAGAACTTTGTACAGTACCCTCGAGGAATTTAAAAGATCTAAGTAGAAGAAATTTAGGAGCCTCTTTACCGTTGTACCCGATGGGGTACGGTAAGAAAATGCTAATTACTCGAGTATGTGCCACGAACAACAATGTGATTAGGCAGAGTCAGGGACTTGCGCTTTAGTAGGTATGATATCCCATTCCCACGCATAGACCCAATTTTAACACGACCAATACCGCAGCCGCATCCCGAGTCCTGCCCTTTCACTGTAATGCAGATCGGTAGCACGAGGCCTCACTCGATTCTCAGTGAAACTATCGAGAGAGGTGATTTGTCAATTGTGGTGTATTGAGGGCCCAAGAGAGTGAAAAAAAGGCCTTCGAGCTCGTAAGGTTAAAGTGAAACCTCGTCAGCTATGATAAATACAATCCTCGGGCTGAAAGACCAGGCTTCGTAAGATGTACTCCTGAGTTCGCTATGAGCTTGCCTATGATGCGGAGGCCCCTGTTTGCTCGTGATTTGCCCCCGGGGAAGAAATCTGGTCCAAATTCCCAAGTGTTGTAACAAGCGTCGTTGACTTTGATCTTCGGATTCTAGGCACCTGTCTGGCCCCTGATATTTTATAGGGAAGGTAAAGATGAACACGGCCTGGAAGCGGAGAAGAAAAATAATAATATTAATCTCGAATAAGGTCTGGTGGTATGATAGACTAAATCAACTACAACCCTTTAGCACACGCCCCGGCCCCAACAAGAAAGCCCCGACTCCGGGATCACAACCATCTAGGGGGACAAACTAATCAACTAGCTTAAAGTAAATGCAGTGCTCCAGGATGGGGAATAGAGTTCCACAATTCCAACGCCTCTTCTGTCACCAACACTCACCCAAATACCAACATCTTCTGCAAAATGTTGGATATCTCTCTACTATGAGTCTCCTCAATCGCATTTCGTTGTTTGCGCAAGATTCCGCGATTCGGGGGTTTCGGCGGGTATCCAAAAACAAGCATTATCAAGAGAGTTGCCTGGGTGGAGGCCGGAGAAATTCTTTATCAGAACCACAAGCACAAAAACATGGCATCCACCTTCCCAGCGTCGAGGGATCCTCTCATACGAGCCCTCTCGTCCGATCACTTCTTCGTCCGTTCTGATCCTGTATCGCCTCGTATAACCTATGTCCTAACGGATGAGTATCGTGAAGTGACCTCTCACGATTTATATCAAATCTTGCCTCGAGAATAAAATAAAGACCGCAATTAAATCAAACAAACTTCTCACCAACCCAATCCCTTCCCCCTAACTGAACCCAATCCACCTTATCCATGGAAGTATTATCGGGATACTGTTCCCTGGTCAACCCTCCCACTACCGTACCCAACATCTACGAGAAAACTCCATCCACCTCTCTACTTACCTATCCCTACCCTCCATTTATTCGTCCATTCGTCCATTCGCTCGAATTTCACTATAATATTATCATATGTGTCGCCCGGAAGGATAAGTTGGACCATTCAATTTGCAGATACCCGAGCAACCCCACTTCCAGTAACGCACCGGCGAGTGACACCCAATGACTTCCCCTTTCCCATTCTAACACACCCCGCCAATGCAATTTCCCCTTTCCCACCACGGGAAAAGACCATCAGTCTATCCTACCAACTCCGCGCCAGACCTCCCTTCCCTCGAGACTTTGCCTCTCAAAACCACTCTACTGTTGGCACCCCCCTGTTGACACCCCCGGCCGATCACATCAACCCTAGCCAGCGGGTGCTTCTTCGGTACCAAAAACCGGGTAACCCCTCCATTTCCACTCAAGCTGAGCCAAACCGAGCCTCAAACCGCTCCCATCTATCCATCCCTCCATCCATCCATCTCCATCCCGTCACCCAGCCGGAAAAACCATGGCCAAGAAAGGTACCCCCCTCGCCATTGATCACCCACCCTGTCAGGGCCAGCTAACTCGCGAGCAGCGAAATCCCGGACTGTAGTCGTGCGATTGATATCTATGGCCATGACCGGGTACTTCAAGTCGTTCATACGCCCACGCACGCATAAGCCCTTGAGCATGATAAAGTATGATCCTGTTGGTAAGCTTTTACTTTTTTTTTTTGAGGGGAGGGGATGGCAGGGTGGCTGACTGGCGGGTGATAGTTAAGCGACGGGTGTTGTTTTTAGAGCAGAAGAAGTTCAAGAATCGTTAGTTTGGGGGCTTAGTAGGGTGGCGGGCGTGTAAATTTATATGGACTGTCTTGGATGGGTTCCCCCCTGTGCGATGGTCAGACTTTGCTCAATCGTTGCCCGGAGTCCCTAGAGTTTTGAGTGCTAGCTATCGGGGTGGCCATTTCTCGCCTTCTGCACATTCACCTTCCGAAGCGTACACCATAGTGAAACCCCAAACCCACAGGTAAAAGATCCAGTTCAGTTCTCCTAAACTGCAACCTCTACGTATAAACCCAGCCGATACAACATTTAGGGCATGAAATCATAAAAGAGCAATACCACTAATAAACAGCCGTTCAGACGAAAAAAATGAAAATAACAATAATGATATAGTATTACTATAAAGTCAAATCACCACTCTAGTGCTTCTTTGAAGCCCTCTTTTTCTTTTGAGCAGCCTTGAAAGAGCCAGAGCTATGGGCTCCTGTACCCTTTCCTCCGCTCTCTTGTTCCTTTGTGGATTCTTCGGTCATCGCATCCTCGTCCCTGACTTTCTTGTTCCTATGGCGGACCAGTTTAGGCTTGGTCTGCTTCCCCGTCTCATGGCCCAGGGCCTCAGAACGGTGTCCGGAAGATACCTTAGTCTTTTCCGCAACTTGAGGAGGCTGGCCCGACTGGAACTGGCGGTTCAAGGTACCCCATCGAGACTCTCCTGAATTGAGCTTGCTAGGGCCATCAACGTTGGGATTAGCTGGAGAAAGATGGAATTGTGGTGAGGACATTGGTGGCAGGGCCCAGTATTTCTCCTCATCAGAATTTTGCGAATCTTCCGTAATCATGGTCTTAGTAGCTGGTGCCTTGCGGGCTGAAGAGGATAAGGTTTTCAATGCTTGGTTATATCTCTTCCCTGAGTCGCCGGGACCAACCTGGGATTCCCTGGGCTTGGAACGGGGGGCGATTGGCTTGACGAGAGACTCAATGCTGGTAGTGCTCCTATTAACCCGCGCCCTATCATTAGTGTGTAGAATTTCGGCTGCCAATCTTTGGTAATCCACCTCCTCATCGCCGCTGGGTTCCTCGCGCTGGAATTCGGGCGCATCGCTAATGCTAGTCAGACTCATTATTGGCGTTTCAAAGTTTTTGTCCTTTTAAAAACTATTAGCTGTATTCAATAACCGGAAAGCAAACATTACCTTGCCACTCTTCCTGGTAGCTCCGCTTTTGTGGGGCGGCTGTGACTGAGATAAAGCGTTGCGCGGCTGTTCTAACTGTCCGGATGCGGGATTTGTCGTTACTCCACCCTTGCCAAGGAGTCTTTGATTCACATCTTCTAGATTTCTTAGCCTTACAGCCAATGACTTATTTTCACTACGACCCTGAATCGTGACCAAAATCACCCTATTCAGGGTGGCTTGACTGGTCTCAAGTGTTTGCATCGCGTCTCGAAGATTCTGACGAAACACTTTGCTTCTAGCCTGTGCATCGATTAACTCTTGATTTGAGGATATTAAATTGGTTTGTAAATCTTCGACCTGCTGTCGAAGTTCCGACTCGGTGGAAAGTTGCTGGCATTTCGCATCTGCCAGAGTACGCTCCATGGAGGACTGAAAGGTGAGCTCACGTAATTCTCGCTCTAGATTGTTGCATTTGCTTACAGTTTCTGAATTGATCCTCTCTAAATCGGGTGCCTAGTTTTTGTCAGGAAATCATTATTTCTTGATATAGGGGTCGTCATTCCATACCGCTGTCCGTAATTTCTCTTGTCCTGACTATAGTTTTATTGTCAAAACGACTCCAGCAAAGGGTTGAGCGGCGGGGGGGATCAATTAAGCGTACCAAATCTTTTGGGGCCTTCGTCTGAAGCCTCTCTTCAAGTAGTGTGTTGGCAGCCTCAAGCCTCTCCTTCTGCACCTCCAAAGATCTGATTCTATTATTGAGACTGGATGTTTCTGAAAGTCTGAGACTATTGGCTGCGTTTTCTAGCTCTATACGCTCCTGCAACCTCTGGCTTCCAAGAAGGGACATATACTCGGTCTTTTCCTTATCAAAGTTTGCAATCTTCTTGCGCGCCTCTGAGTAAACAAGATCCAAACTTCTAGCTTGAGATTCCAGTCGAGAGATCTCTCTGTTTTTCTCTGACAGGTGATCATGGAAGCTTCTTGTAATCTGCTCAAGCTTCCCATTTAGCTCAGAAACCTCCTGCTTGAGGGCGACAATTGAACTATCTCCTAATCCATTCTGGATGTTTGAACCGAGAGACGCAATTTTCTCGCTCAAGAGAGCATTCCTGGGTGACGAGTTAGAAGGGAAGGTCTATCAAAGAAGTGGCTAATGGTAACTACCCGCCCTGTAGGAGAGTTTCTAGCCTGGTGCAGAGGAGCCCCTCGCTCTGCTTTTCCTCAATTTCATGCTTTAAACCATTCAGTTCCGCTTCTCTCTGAGTGAGCTTGGCGAGATCGATTCTGCGACACTTCCGCAATTCTTCGAGTTGACCTTCCAAGTGACGGATTTGGGAATTAAGGTGTTCAACAAATTCACTCCCAAAGCTAGCCGAATCAGAGGTAATTTTATGGGTTTGAGTGGATATTTTTACAATGCTGGCATCTGTTAGCTGATCTAATACTCGTTGGGAGAGAATTCGCGCCTTACTCATCAAAGAATTTCTTACATTCATTCACCATTTTCTGGTAATCTGACCGCATATCTATCTTTTCAAAAATTGAAGCCAATCCGTTCAACCTTGTCTATGTCAGCTGCGAAATATAACTCGAGATGGCGTGATGAGTTTGCACACCTCTGCTCAGAGTTCTCCAAACATTTACTCACAGCATCCTCAATCACGCTTTTAATATCGTGCACGCGGATGCTCAAGTTAGTCTCAAGTTGTACATATTTGGTTGACAAGTTTTGAATAAGCTGTTCCGCGATTTTTGAGTTAGACTCCTTAATTGTCCCGATAGCTCGACCTATATTATCGACTTCAGAAAGTTGTTTTTCAAAATCTGTGAGATTTTTCCGTGTGATGTCAAACATAATTTGTCTCTGCTCGATTTCATGACGAAAATAGTTCAGGTCTTCACGGGCTTGTAACTCTAACGTTTGCACTCTGTCCCTCTCGGCAGCCAGAAGTCCCGCATTCTCGGAAAGTTGTTGTTGTAGATAAACGTTGGCTTCGTTCACTATATACTAGTTAGCATAGTGTTGTGGCGGTGCAGGCGGGTGGGACATGCGTTTTTCAAACTTGAATAGCTTCTCTTTTGTGTGGGATATCGATTCTAAAAGCTCACTGTTCTCCTTCTCGAGCCTTTGAACTACTAGCCTAATCTCCTCGTGATCACTCTGTATATTCCCTTTCTCTTTGCAGGCCTCGGTGAATAGAGCATTTAGCTTTGTGTACTTTTCTTGTAAAACTTTATAATCGCACCCCATACCGTTGAAAAACTTGTGCAGACCATCAACTTTTTCTTTAATGGTGGAGATTTTCTTGGTATCTTTTGCGATCTTGATCTCAAGCTGTGCCCCCCTCTCTCTCTCGGCCTCGGCAAGGCGATGCTCTGCTTCGAGAGCTAGATCCTTTGCTGTCAGCTCTTTTTCAAGAGACTCCTTTTCTGCCGAAAGGCTGTTCATTGCTATCAAAAGATTGCGCTGGCTTCGGTTCCAATCGAGGGCATCGCTAAAATTCGGTGTAGTAGGAATTGGGGGATCCGGTTTGTCTTTACCTGCTGCGGAAGCCGGGTGATGGTAATGGCGCCTTCCCAAATTCCGGTCATGAGGAAGTACAGTTCGCCCGCTGGCTTGAGAGGACTGGGCTGAAGAATCAGAGCCCGCAGAAGGAAACTCGCTGGATCTTTTTCTTGCACGGGAGCCATCTTCCCCGGATCTCAAAACTTTACCCCCTTGCGCTGCACCACTGTGCGTACCGGAAACAGGGGCCTTATTGGAATTTCCATTTTCTGGAGCGGCCACGAGCGCGGGATATTTGTTTTCTGCCTCATTATCGTCATCGTCCAGGACGATGACTGCGGGCTTCGCTGAAGAATTGCCTGATCTAGCGGCGATCCTCTCCCTCTTTGCAGGCCTGCTCGTCCCGGGGATGGGAAATCCACCGTCCTTTGTTTCAAATGGCCTCTTTCTGTTACCACTTGCAAGGCCAGGGTTGAGTGGCCCGGAAGCTGATGGAACAAACGGAGAGCTCAATTTTAAAGCTAAACAATTAGTAACTTTGCAAACACGGGAGTTATATGGTTACCATTAAATCCATCTCTCTCGGTGTTTAGGGAAAGGGAACTGGATGCTAAATGTGTCGTAAGCAGGGGCAATATTGTCACGGGGGGTGGAGATAAATACCCTCCTTCCTTGCGGGAGGAGCAAACTTGAAATTTTGTCCAATAGAGTCAAATGCCCCAGCCGCCGGGCGCCTGGTAAAAACACCACCTCCAAGAGGTTTCGATTCTCCACCAATTGAGGGCGGAAGGGTGTGTGGCAGATGCGGATCCATAGTCAGACGACAATAGGGCGGATATAGATAGGAACGGGCGGGGGCAGGGCAAGAAAGAGAAGTAATGATGGGAGTGGTATGATAATATTATGATAGAAGAAATTGTCGTAGGATTGATAGGGCAAGAAAGCGGGGGAGATAGTGGTGGGAAGATGAAGGGGGAGGACGAGACGGGTGGGACGGGGTAGGGCAGCAGGAGGAAACACTGTGGTGATCAGGACGCCTTCGAGTATGTACGTGTGTACGTACATAGGGCTAATCGAACCCTTAAGAGGGCTTACGACGGGGAAGCCGCTTGGGGGTATAGGTTGGATGCCCTCGTTTTTTGTTTGCAATTGGTATTGTTTGGCGGGGGGCCAATCACGATATAAATGGGACCTTCCGGGGCAGATATACAGCAATGGAGGAGACCGAATTGTGCAAGACAAAATTATCTGTATATAATATGGTAGTATCACAGAATGTCTCACCCATACGATACGTCACCCCTGTGCTCTTCAAACCCGCCGGCGACTCCCCCCAGGCACAACATGGTAATAGAAGGAAAAATACGCCCCCACAGCTAATGCTAATAAAAAAAAAAGATAAAAAAAAAAGGAAATTCGTTACAGCAGTGTTTGCCAGTACGGAGAAGTTGGACTGAAGATAGGAAGATGAATGGAAACCCCCTAATAGATAAAACATGAAAGAAACGAGAAAAGAGAAAGCGGAAGGAAAGGAAAAATATGGAGGGTAAAGCAGATATGTCAGTGGTGTAGTGTAGTTAGTAGTGGTAGTAATGCCAACGGTTAGTGACCAAAACTAAATAAGTTTTTGTGAGATTGACAGAAAGGAAAAAAAAAAAATTACCAGTTACCTCCCCCATTCCCTTGCTCAACCTGGACGTTAAAACCATTCCATATCGCAAAAGCAGCCATCACCCCTCGTAATCCAACCCAACCACCAATTTTCCGACACCCTTTACCTTGCCAACTTCCCTCACCGCCTCTTCCCCGCCTTTCAGGACACTCTCCAACCATTCTCTCTCGGAGCCGCCGACAACACTAGGGTCCAAAACGACGGGCATTTCGGGTCCATTGTTAGGGGGACTAGTTTTACTGAGCACACTGCGATACCACTCGCCGCGACTATTCGGTGTAGCGGTAGAATTGCTGTGTGTGAGCATTGGAGGGGCGAATATGTCTATAAGATTTTCTGACGTCTGCGCTACGAGACGATCTAGGTATTCGCGTTCGTGGAGGAGCGCTTGAGGGTCCGGGATGGAGTGGTGATGTGGGGAATTAGCGAAATTCCCATTGGTATAGGAATGACTATGATGGTGATCGTTTGAGGCGGTGAGAAGACGTTGATGTTCGGACTAAGGCAGGTTTGTTATTAATGATGAATGATTGAATGGGGAGAAGGGATAACTACGTCGTCTTTCCGGCGAATGCCGAGACAGGACGAACATACACCCATCTTATTTCTTTGGTGAGAGAGTGTGGGAAAGGGGGATGACCACGACAGTTATAACAGCGCTGGTGATGGTGGTTGCGGCAAGGGAATGGAAGAAGCGTGAGGGAGGGCGTCAAGTTAAAACAACAGTCGCTTCGGGGGCAGAGGAAGTGAAACCACTGTATGTGCGGTATTCATCCAGCACCGGTGGAATTCTGACCGCCAAATAAACCCCAATCGCACCAACCGCGAGGGCGCAAGATGTTTTCGACGGATAACCGCGTTTGATGTGGGTATCTGAGGAGAAAACTTGACCCAAATTCTGTAGCCGTTTGGTATGTACCGTGCACTTGATTCTCTTCCCGACCAGCTCCTCTTTCTCCTCTCCCTCCCTCCTCTCTCTCCCCCTCTCTCAATAATATAACAGGTTACGGCGCCGTAGCGTACAAGTACAGTGTGACGGGCCGTAGAGATTCCTCCTTTCCCGAATGTAGCTCTTGTTCCTCACTGGGAGAGGCTGGTGCGGGTAACGGTTTTATGTTACCGCGATTGGTAGGTGTATGGGTAAGGGAAAAACAGAACGAATAGACAAAAGAAAGAAGGAACGGAAGGGTACCGAGACAGCGGTATGGATTGGTGGGAGGAGTTGAAATGGGAACGCGGGAAGGAAGAGGAGAGAGGACAGGTGGTGGTGGGAGACTCTGCGGGAGGGGGGGAATACCAGTACCGTAGTTGTGTGCCACTGGTTGGAACGAGGCAACCGGCAACCCGCGACTGGTTCACAAGAGTGAGGCAGAGAGCGACAACGAATGAACAACCACTACGACACTGGGACACCACCATCCAGTTCAGAGATCTCCTGGCTTGGTTAGACTCCGAACGTCAGACAACTTATCCGGTCCGCGTGACATGAGCACCGGTACCAAAGTGTAGCAGGAAAACACGGATCATGTCTAGAACTGGGGACACAAAACAAAGCCGCAATTCTGAATTATATCCTCCTCTCTCCTCTCCTCGACCCCGTAGGGAAGAGAGGGGTGAAGAAATTAGGGTGGTTGGCTCTGCCGCTGAGGGAAAAAAGGTGGGAATAACCAACCCTCAGCCCGAGCAAGTGAGCAAGCGAGCGATGCACAAGCGAGTCAAATAGAGTGCCGGCAGGCGGGAATCAGAGTGAAACAAATCTACTAATAAATGAACGCTGTACGAATGCAGATGTTCCTTTCCTAGCAGGGCGTCAGATGTGAGATACAGTATCATTCTGTGTGCTCGGCACAGGTAGCATAATACGAGCAGGGCTGGCAAACGGATGGGAGGGAGGTATCATATGGTGTGGCCTGCGATGCACTGCACTTCGCGCTGCCCATTAATGCCCTAGCCGGGATCCTAGGCATGATATGCTACCGGCACTGTAACTCCGCTGTAGCTGCGCTGTAGCTTCAGGGCAACCTGTACGCCGCTCACGTAATTCACCGTATGATAGCAACATCTACAATGCTCGAGGGCACAAGGCGGCAGCATCTTTATCTCTGACCTCTGTGAAGAGCGGGTTTCAACCCATATATCTCTCAGTGCGTTGTTCAGTTGGGGATTTTGCGGTACGGAGCGGTTGGCCCGGAGAGGGTGTTTGTATCACACATGAGTGCTTAGCACCCGTACCGGCACTGGAGGGGTGCGCTGCCATACAGGTACCGTACCGCTACGCTACGGTACCAAGGGCCACTCTGTGGATACCCAAAGCAGACCACGGTACCGTTGGTGTGGCTTATTCGGAGGCAATAAAGTTCCTGAAGCGACTCGTGGGGGAAAAACTTGCTATCACACTCGTACTATTTACAGGTACCGGTACTGGTACTGTTCACCTTGTCCCTGCCAGATGTTGCTCGACGACATGCGTGAGGTGGTCTCCCGCTTACGGAAAAACGTCAGGGAGCTCTTTCTCCCCTCTCCAATCGAAGGCGAGATGCATGGATAGGATTCTCCACACGCAATCTATGCCTCGCAGGGATACCGTGGCTTTGGGATTCCTGAGGATCGAGATTAGAGGGAGAATGAGGGGAAGGCTGGGAGGAGGATAAAGTGCCCTCCAAAGTGTGGGAAGCGTAAGGGTGGGGACTATCTGCCCTTTGGCTCACCGCTATTTATACGATCACGGCAGAGACACGCTGCAAACGTGATACGTGAGCCTCGTGAGGTTATGGACTTGTGATGGTGGCCACGGCGCCGTACGGTAAGCCGTCCGGTTCACCGGCGGATGTGGGGGGGGAGCCGGCTTTTTTCTCATTGAGCGATGGTCGCTTCGGGTTGCGTGCGCCGTGCAACGTGCCAGTTTGCATCGAGCGAGCGTGAGGTCGGGATGATAGCTTCACTGGCCAGGACAAAATATGCCCGAGAGATGGCTGCAGGGCTCGCTTGTCCTCTGCGGGGTTGTATCTGTAATCTGCGGTCCAGATGGGGAGCCTCTTTTAGGAAATCGCATCCTATCCTGTTCCTTTCCCTCTCTCCCTCTCTCTCCCCCTTCATTTCCCACATTCCCTCACGAATGCGGCTCTGCAGGCTCGACGTCATTTCGCCCGCTGCACAACATACTCGTCCTGTAGCTCAGAGCTCCAGACCTTCCCAGCCACTGGCCACCATCCCTCCCTACCGGTACAACAACAACAACTAATCATTGTATGTTTCTCCCCCCCACCAGGTTTAACCATCGAATCCCTCCTATTCTTTCTTTTTCCCTTTTTCCTTTTTTTCACCCTTCCATCCCATCACATTCTGACAAGACTTACATATCTGCGGCAGCCCGGCCTTGTTTGTCAGTTCCCCGCTCATCACCATGTCCGCCGGCTTCCCCCGTCCCCCCTCCCCCCTATCCTCCCCTACTCGTGGAGCGTTTCCGCAGTCAAGCAGTTCCCTCATTGGCGGCTGCGACGTATTACCTTTCCCCCCCCGATCGCAGCCCACCCCATCTGCCCCGGGTTCGTTCTCCTCCTGCGGTAGTAGAGCACCGTCTTTTGAGGATAACCACCCCTCGTCACCAGCTACATACGCGTTAGAGGTCATTAACTATAAGGTTGCCGAAAATCAAGCCTATGCGTCCCTCGAGCTTGGTCTGGTTGGGACAAACATTGTTCAAAATGCAGTCCTCATCAAGTCCGAGCCCAGCACCGTATATCACACTCCCGATGGCTCACCAATAACTTCGCCAATCCAGGTTCAGGACCAGGATGACTCGCTTCCTGCAGGGCCAGGGGTGGCTCTCACGAAATTACTAACATGCATTCCCACTCAAATATTGGGGGGCTCGTTATTTGGAAGCCCGTGGCATCTCCTCGAAATACAGATGACCAGTGATGGGGAGCCTCAGTGCAATCTTGTTCCAACGTGGGCTTATCAGCTGCTTCTTTCCAGTTTAATGACGCCTACTCAATTAGGGATCGAATTTACTGGGCAGAGGTCTGGGCCTTCGTTCAACGACCGGTCGGAAATTATTTGGGAGAAAAAATTGGGCGATATAGCTTGGGCCGGTATGCTCGAAGGTCATACTGTATTTATCAAAGCACTTGACCTTGACAGTTTGCCGGCGGGCGAAGATCTTGACATCTCCGAGCAGGTGGACCATATTTACTCCGAGATGAGAGTTTTAAATAGCCTCCCTCTTCATCCTTACATTGCCCAGGCCCCAATTGGCTACGTTGCGTTGGGGAAACCAGGGACCGCGAGGAAGGTCATCGGTTTCATAACAGAGTATTACAAGTATGGCAAACTGAGTGAGTATATTTTCAGCGATTCTATATCCCTTTCCTCCATCCTAGGACGCAAAAGGAGAAGAAAGATATGTTTACTACAGAAGGCCAAATGGGCTTTGCAAATGACCACTGCTGTCATAGACCTTCATCGCGTTGCAGGTATGTCGCTCGGTGAGAGCGGTGTGGGTTTCGGTCTGGAGAGATTCTACGTGGACCAGTACCTTCTGCTACACCTCCGTGGATTTGGAAAAGGCACCGAACTAAAGATGTTATCCTCCTGGCGTTTCCCACCGGAAAGTCGGGTAAAGGGTGAATGGGAAGTCAGAGAACGTTACAGTCGTCGGGGCAGCTCCGTCCAAGCAAGCTTGAAATGGCGTCAAAATCACTCCGCTAGAATCAGGCAGGAACAACTAGCTCAGGAACGCGAAGAGCTCGACGAGGAGAAAAGATTTCTCGACTCTATCATCCACACCGACAGCCCTGAGCTCCCCTCTTTATTCGACCGCCATCACCACCACCAACGCTCACCCTCCACCAAACGCTTCTCCATTACCTCCTCCACCCCCCCAACACCAGCTAGCCAGACAAAAGGCACTCACGACAGGGAGCTCCCAAATATATTTCAGGAATGGAAATCCATCCCCAAAGCCTTGGAAGCTGTAGAAACCTACTCGCTCGGCGTTATGCTCTGGATGATGCTTGAGCAAGTACCTGCCGAGCTCCTGGACATTACAGGAGGAGTTGAAGTTAGGTGGTCTGCGGAGATGAACATTCCCGATACCTGGCGCAATATGGTTGAGCTGTGTGTTCGCGAGCACCCGGGCGAAAGGGTAAGGTTGGATGCGGTTAGGGCGTTGTTTACACAGGAGGTGGGCAGGATGTGGCAGGGTGGGTGGGTTGTTGGCGGGTAGAAGGCCTCCCAGGGACTAACTGAAGTTTGCATCTAGGGAGGGGTTTTGCTAGTGGGGATAGATAGATTGGTGTTGTGTTAGTAATTACCACTCACTAAATTCAGTATCAGTATTTTCTATCATGTGATATCACTCGCTTTTAATGCCCTTGTGCCGTGACACAAGTAGATTAATTGGTGGTGATTCTAGTACTGGAAGTCGTCAACACATTTCTTTACAAGCTTAATAGCTTGCATGATCCACCGTGAGAACACCAATCACCTTATCGCTAGAGACTCAAACCCCTTGAACAACCGCGAGTCATTGAGAAATAGCCGTGGCGTATGATAACACCCCCAAACAACCAACACCATCCATCAAGTAGACTCCGTGGCTTGAGCGTCGTTTAGCGGGTGTTATGGTTGGGTGTTTACCATTTGTGCCGGATGCTATTGCAATTACTGTTATACTCTATTCCGCTCGCCGCTTGTTGGATTCTCCCTTTCCTTTCCTTCACCGGGAGCGGATCGCGTATGGTACCTGCCAGATTACTTAAACCACCGCTACCGTAGCATCCCCTACCATTTCCGGCACCGGAAAGATCGGTCACTATGCCGGCTGGCACCTAAGCTTGAGAGCTGGGGCTAGCCAGATAATTGCCTGCTCCATTGCACATTACCGTGCCGTATTCCTGCAGTCTGGCACCTGCGGTAACAGCACAGTACGGGTTCGATACTTACACAGCATCCGGGAGGGGGGCTATTATAACTTGAGTGGTTAAACAAAACCTTTACAGCAACTCTAACTGCGGAGACACCCCACTGATATACTGCTATATATATATATCTGTGCGACACCTCGGGGACAGGCTCTGTTCGTGAATGTCCGAGTCTGGGACGTTCTCTAATGTACAGTACTAGTATTCCAGGCAGTGGCGGAAGTAGGAAAGTTTTTTTTTCTTTTTTTCTTCTTTCTTTCTTTCTTCCCATTGATTGTGTGGTATATATGACAAGTGCTGACCTGCAAGAAATGTGCTAAACCGACAGCGTGAGGATATTGTATCGTACCCACTCGGCTTTGCCTAGGATAGCGATTCTGCCTTTTCTCTACGGTTGGCATGGTAAACGTCGATGGGTGAACCTCTTAGGGTATTCCTGATGTCACGTGTTTCTCAATTGCTTATCATAAGGGAGCTACGGAACCTCGGGGACTGTATTTTCACTGGTGGGGAGGGCACGCCCGGCGATGGGATATTTGACATTGCTGTGTGGTGGAGGAAATACCGGGTTCTGAACTGTATTCCATGATACTTATTATAGGAGCCGTCTGGACAGTTCACGTGTAGGCTTGCTAATGGGAATTTTCGTGGCATTATTGGCACTTTTGTCCGCGTGGCTGTCCACCGCGCGCTCCGCCCGGCGCTGATTTTCCTCCGGGTTTATTTGTATTTTAGTGCACAACTCGAGGTGGAGTATAGGCTGCATAATTATGGAGGATACAGTGCATCGGCTTGTTCCCCTTATATAATATTCTCTTCCCCTTGAACTCACCTGTTTGGGCAGAAACAATGGTTAGGCGAAATACGCCACCGGTGGAACTCTCTTTTATGTGAAATCACTCGTTTGGCGGTAATGAGAAAGGTCGGAAGGAATCCTCCACCAATGGAATACAGTGCCTTACTACTAGAATGGAGAAGAGAGAGTCAGTGTATGTGTGCGTGATCTCCTCCACTCGGATTTGGGGTACCTCCCAAGAGTTAGTTAGGTGGTGCACAAGTAGGGTGTTTGGTATGTAAAAACTAGAGGAGGAGGCGGAGGAACTGGGAGTGCTGAGGAATTCTAATGATGGTGAAATTCTCGTGATAAATCAAGTTTGAGTGATAGCCTTTATCACCTCAGCTAGTGTTCCCATTTCCTTTACTGGTGGCAATGCGAGGTGGGTATTTACGGGTGTGATTGCGCGGTGTGATATCATACAGCATGTGCGATGATAGGTGGTTTGGCTTCCGAGATTGTCCACCTCCTCAGGGAGAAAAGTAAGAAATCATGAGTTATCACTCGAAGGCAGCGTTTTGCTGCTCTGGACCGACTGTACTGGATTACTACAGATATGGATGGTATGGCTAGATCATCCATTCTTGAACTTGAAGTATTCCGGGGACATAATGCTGCACTCGCACTGGTACTGCGGGAATGTATAGAGGTCGAATTCCTTGCGCGTTCCTCTCCTCGAAATACCCCCCCAAGCCCTGCAGGGGGGTTTTTTTTTGATTTTTAATTTTTTATTAGAGGATGTATGCCAACGGGATAGTTGATATGAACTATAATAGTGTCGTTATGGCACAAGGGTTTTGGAGCGCCATCGCTGGGAATTTGTCCAAAAAGTATGCATCACCACAGAATCTATCCATCCAAACCGCTTTGAAAAAAAACTTAAGAAGGCTCTGAAAGTGCCTTTTTCACCTGCTAGGTAGGATATCCGAGATCCCACTGTTTTAGCTACGATCGTGCTGAGCGTCGGTGACTTTCACTTCCTTACCTTGCCGCAGTACATAAATTGAAAACTTGTCATCCCGCTGCCTGAATTCCCCGCTCATGGACGCAAGCACGCACATTGGTGCCCAACCTCCTCCCCCATAATTCTTACACACACGGATGCCCTGGTGAAAGAGGTGGGGAATTTTTTTTTTCTTTTTTTCGCGGAAGGTTAAAGATCACGCTGATGGTGCTAGCATTAACCCTTGTGGAATAGGGCCTGGCAACTGTGGAAGCGAGGAACCCGGACCGGGCACACTGGGGTTTTGTTTTCCTACTCGGAGGGCGATCAGAAATCTTGAAGGACTTTTCCGGCTTGTGGGGGTGTTCGGATGGGGGTTGGTATGAGGTAGCCTCAAGTTTACAATTCCTGCCGTGCGGTATCTCGCTGTAGTATCCATGAGATAATGCACCCGTCTCAGCTTTGGGTTATCCGTAGATAACGGCTCTCATTTCTTTTAGGCCCCTTTTACAATGGGGGTGAACTTATATAGGCACCGGGGGATTAGAACTCAAGCAAGATATTATCCATCCATCCATCCATTCGTCAGTTCCCACGAAGGGGAAGTGGAATTCTAATCGCGCGATCATCTCCCTCATACACAATCCAGAAATGGGTCCACGGTTCCCACATTGTCTGCAAAAGGGGAAACAAATCCTCGTGCTCGTGGTGGGTTTGTATTGGACTCGGTTTGTTTATTTTCTCCTATAGTATATAATATCTAGATTTCTTCTCTAGATTGGATACCCTCACATGATAGAATACGCGAGATGGGCAAATCTAACTCCGAAAGCTTAGAAGATCACTAATTCTCACTCGTTACCCCCCCCCCCCCCCCCCCCCCAGCGCCCACTTTCCCTGGGTAAGATCCCTCTAGCGCAGAGCCTGCCAAAATTGATTTTTAGCGGGATAATAGAATTTCTTATGATATTCACGCAAATGCGATAGAAAGGCCCTTTATATCTTTCGAGTATAGCCTGGAGGCCTGCCTGATAACTAAATTAACCCGCGATCCTGTACCGTAAGCGGTTGCATTAATACATCGCCAAATTCCCCTGCGCCTCCGCTAAGATTCAAACTAGTATGATATATCGATCGGCTTCGGGCCATCCTGGAAAGGGTAAAGTAAAGTGATGTATCGAAATGTGTTGAGGTGAAGTTACAAACCTCTTTCCGTTATCCCCAAGCAGGTGAGCCTATCACGGACCCTTCTTTTACGTTTGTGAGTCCCGGGGAATTGGTGACGTCGTGGAACTTTCTTGTCGCCTGTCATGGGCGCCCGCGTATTCTGTTGTCCCTAGAGTTTTATTCCGCCAATGAAGGAAATCTATTGGTGTGGGGAAATTCGAACCTATGATATGATGGTGGATACGCCTATTTCTATGTCAGGGATAATTTACATTCCGAGCTACAAAAGTTACATCGCCACGCGGGGGATTCTTCCTGCACCTCGCTCTATGGAATTCCTGCCTAGAATCCTCACCTCCAGTAAGAGACGAGAAATAGAAAAATAAAATAAAATCGCTCGATTCGGCGCATAGCATATCATACGAGTACAGTACTATACTCCGGCGGGGGCCTTCGTCCTTCCCTCCCCCCCCCCTCCAGAAATCTTTTACTATCCCCGTTCCTACCTCCTAAAAACAGGGGATGGGCAATACTATGATAATATTGCATTATCATATTATCATATGGAAAATGGTTTAGCTGATACCTACGAGTAGTTTCTTTTAAGAAATGCCGTATTTTGTGGTGCAAGGAGGTGCGGAAAAATGATTTCCCTAGAGTGGAGAGGTTTACAAGAGATACGGTGGGGAAAAAAAGAAAAAAAAAAGCAACTATGGAAAAAAAGTGATAACCAAAATATTTTCGTATCATACGTATCAAAAACTACTCCAATAGAGTATTTTTTTTTCAGAGGGGAAAAATAAGCAAGAGAAACTCAGTCTTTCTGGAATACCAAATAGTGCCTAAATAAGATGCAGGAATAAAAAAAATTAAAAATCACCTATATCTTATACCTAGCTTACTTCTGCCTCTTAAACACTCTAACAATCCTCCTCCACCCCCCAAGAAAGCACCAAGTACTAAAAAACACGACTGCAAGATTAAACACAATGTACGCCCAAAAAATGCCAAAGTCGCGCCAGCGGTAGTCGTAGCTGACATTGAAACTCGCCGCCTAAACCATACATCCCTCCACCATTAGCCCTTCCCAACCCCAAAAGCATGAAAAGGGGGAGGAAAAAAAAACTCACAAATTCATCCCCATCCCTATACTGACAAAACTTACACACGCCATCCTCCTCCTCGACGTAGCCGCCCATGCGCTGCACGAAGCTAGCTGTATACTCGGCACAATTGGCAACGTTGGGTGGTAGGGGGAATCTCGCGAATTCATCCCGCGCGCAACGCACGGGAATATCGTGCACTAGCGCGCCCAAGTATCCGGAAACCAAGTACTTGAAGGGCGAAACCCAGTACACGAAGCGCCAGAACTTGGGAATGGAAGCGTATGGCACGACGACGCCGCAGAATGCCACGACGAATAGGAAGAAAACAGGTACGAGCAGCGAGGCTAGTAGCTCGTTCGGCGAGAACGCAGCGATGGCTTGGCCAAAGGAGACGTAGTAGAACTCGAACAGCAGCATTAGAAAGTAGGTGTATCCGACCGTGAACGAGTCCCTAGGGAAGCCGATGGGGTAGTACCACGCTACAAAGTATAGTGTCCCCGCCACGATGCTGTAGGGGATTTCTACCAGGATGGCGCCGATGACGAAGGCGCTCCAATGGTATATCTTGCTCGCGTGCTCGCGTGCCTGGAAGAGGTCGCGGAAGTGAAGGAATTTCGGTTGGAGCTGTTGGATCAGTGGTGGGGAGATGGTCAGCGTCATAAAGATGCTGAAGAAGCGGGACTGCATGTCGATGCTTGTGTTTGCCAATTTGTAGAAGGTGAAGCTGTTGAAAAGGCCCGTGAAGATGTGAAGGGCGAATTTGCCGATGGTGTATTCGGGCGTGCGCCAGTAGTTTACAAATGTCCGTCGCACCACAGCGAGAACCTGGGTGCCCCAGGGCATGGCAAATTCGCGGTTATCGTCTATCCGATTTTCCGAGGTCTGGGAGAAGCGGGTGGTTATTAGTTGGTTGATCTCTTCGATACGCTGGGCGTGGTTTGCTGAATTTGACCAGACTTCGGCCCAGTCGTTGCCTTTGCGGTTGGGGTCTCCAGCGCCGATCGCCTCCAGCATGTACTCTGCCGGGTTCTTGTCCTTGGGACAGCGTGGGGCGCCCTTTGATTCAAAGTATTTTATCATTGTGTGTGAGTCGTTGCCGAGTGGCCCATGGTAAACTACCCGACCCCCGCTCTTAAGAAGAAGGAGGTCGTCAAAGTGCTCGAAGAGGACGGCACTGGGTTGATGGATGGTGCAAAGAATTGCTTGGCCGGAGTCGGCGAGCTTACGGAGGA
Source organism: Tuber aestivum (assembly GCA_900010015.1). Taxonomy (NCBI): domain Eukaryota; kingdom Fungi; phylum Ascomycota; class Pezizomycetes; order Pezizales; family Tuberaceae; genus Tuber; species Tuber aestivum. Next base: position 423,419 of record LN890979.1, read on the forward strand.
AGCGGACAACGTTGAAAGCTGCGTTAGAATCCAGTCCGGATGTGGGCTGTTCGGAATCCTGTTAGTAAAAGCTGCCGAGTGATGAGCTGTGAAGTGCTTACCTCGTCAAGGAACATTAACAACGCTGGCTTGCTCGCTAATTCAACACCGATGGTCAAACGCTTCCTCTGCTCTTGGTTCAGTCCGCTCCCTTGGCTACCAACTGTGGCACCGGCGATGTCTTCCATCTCCAATAGCTTAATGATCGTCTCGACATATTCATATTTCTCTTCGAGCGAAACTTCCTTTGGCTGTCTCAACAGGGCCGAGAACCTAAGCGCTTCCCTGACAGTAGCCGTAGGCTCATGGATGTCCTGCTGCTCCGCAAACCCGGTGGCGCGCTGAAAAGACTTTGGAAGCGGCCTCCCGTCAACCAAAAAGTCGCCTGCAACCTTTCCGAACTTGATCCGTTGCGCAAGGGTATTCAGGAGGGTTGTCTTTCCGGCGCCGGATTCGCCCATCAACGCCGTTAGTTTACCGGGCCTGACATACCCACTCACGTCATCCAACAGCGTTTTGCGTCCACCCTTGACCGGGATGGTATAAGTCACGCCCTGCCATGTAAACACTGATTCATTCCTGGCAACGCCCACCGTAGCTTCTTCGGGATTATGCTCATCACCAGTAACTACCGGCTCCTTTTCGCCAACCTCAACATCCCTCTTCTCCATCGCCTTCTTAACCACCGCCGGTGCCTGGCCCCTTTTAAATACGGTTACAGCAGCGCCCCCGCTGTTCGGCTTCTTAAGCTCAAGTCCTACCGCCGTCATGACAACAAAGAACATCCAGAACGCAATTGCAAATCCGATATTCCGCCAAAGGTGCGACCGCGAGTATGTGAATTGCGTCTGGATATAATCTTCTCCACGAACGATCGTAGTCCCGGGCTGGCTTCCCTGCAGCGCACACGACTGATATTGCGGGTCCACGTTGGGACCTACAGGAACCAGCATGGGCGGGACGCACTGTATGTTGAGGTTATAGAACTCGTTCGCCATGAGGGCTTCGAATCCGTACTGGATCGGGTTTATCCAGCGGAGCCAGGAGAACCAGGGGTGCATTGACGAGGGAGGGATTAGATAGCCGGTGTAGACAATCAGCGCTTGGATGGCGACACCTGTAATGCGGGTCGCTACGTCGAGGCTTGCAGAGAAGGCGCCGATCATGCGGAAGAAGGCGTACATGCTTGCCGTTATGATGAATACGATTAGGAGACTGATGAAGAATTGGGATGCCGTGCGTTGGAGACCTACATGGGTTAATATTGTGGCAGTGTTTATATGTGGGGGCTGGAGAAGTACCAGACATGAAATACACAACTATGTTCCAAATGAAGACCTGGATAAAGCACAGTGGCAGATCCACGACGAATAGCGCGATGGCGTAAGCCGAAGGACGATAAAACGAACTACACTCAAAAATTAGCGTGACCCACTCTCATCCCGTAGCACACAACCACTGGAGAGCACTTACAAACTCTTATGCTTCAACAGAATAGGTATGGAGTAAAAAGCAGCCGTGAGTTCCGCAAGGGCGAGCAAAGCATTGAACAACAAGGTGAAAAACAAAATGCCACCGCGGGGAAACACCCCGTTAGAATCCGGTGGTAGGTTATAGAACAAGCTGCCAACAATCAAACTCTGGAACAAAATACCTCCCCACTTACCGCCCAGGCTCACGGGGTCACCAACCATGACCAAGAACTGGCGCTTCGTGCACGCATATACTTGCTTATGGAAGGGGATGGCGTAATTCCTCGCTCTAATCTTTTCGGTGGCCTGGCGTCGGCGCTCTTCTTGTTGCGTTGCGACGGCGCTTTCGAATTCCGCAATGTCCTTTTGCGTGGCGGCGGCAATTTCGGATTGCTGGTAGGCCTGCTCCAATTCTTCCGCGTTGCGGGGGACCCGGTCTTCCCAACCTTGCTTTATTTGTCGCTCGTGTCTGTCTGTAACGCTGGTCAAGAAGTCCGCCGTGGTCCAGCGGGGAGGACACACAAAGCCCAGCCCTTCAAAGTACGCCCTCGCGTTCTCTGTGGGGCCGAAATACGCGCATCGCCCTTCGTCGATCAACAGCACTTTGTCGAAAAGCTGATAAAGGCTCTCACCGGCCTGGTACAGCGCTACCAGTGTGGAATTGTTCACCATATTGCTAAGCGTGCGGAGGGACTCGACGTACTCGATTGCGGTGCTCGCGTCAAGGCCTTTCGTGGAATTATCCCAGCACTGGACGGAGGCCTTCGTGACCATTGCTTCGGCTATTGAGACACGTTTCTTCTCGCCACCGGAGACTCCACGAACGATTTCGCCGCCGACTTTGGTATCTAAGGTATGCTCGATCCAAAATAGCTTACTAACTACTCGGAGGAATTCTCTCACGTAGTCCTTTCGAGACTCGCCCTCACGACGGGAGTCCTTGCTTGGGGTGCGGGTTTCGAGGGCGAATTTCAGGGTGTCTCCGACGGATAGTGTCGCGTAATGAAGATCTGGGTAGCATGAGTCAGTGGTGTTTGGAGTATGTCAAGGAGGGGGAGCGACTCACCATCTTCGGGATTGTACAAAACCTCCCCACGGTACTTCCTCCTCATAGTCTCGTGGTCCGTCCCACCGTAAGTGACGTCCCCGTTAACCTCTACAAACCCACTCCTCTGATTCCCGATCACTTTCAAAAAGGTCGAGCAACCTTCACACCAATCAACTTAGCCTCCTACCCTACAACAAATCACATCACAAATTATCACTCACCGCTCCCGGGCCTTCCCAAAACCAAACACATCTCGCCAGGCCTAACGCACCCAGAGAATCCATGAATCAAGGTCCTAACGGCATCCGTGCCACCAACCATCTTCTTCCCACCGGGCAAAAGCCTTCTGACCGCCCTCAACGGCCCGAGAAAGAAATCCCCATTCGTAGGCTGAAGAGCAGCTCCAAGACCCTGTCCCTTGACAACAACATCCTTAAACACAACCCCCAAGTGCCGCGCCTTCTCCTGACTTCCCTGTTGCCTAGAAGTTCCAAAGATAGAGGATAGAAGGGCCTCGATCTCAGCGTTAGTCTCGGGGTCATGGTCCTCGGCCACGGACGAGAAGTTGGTTTTCCGCCGGGACAGGATGCGGATTATTTCGTCCTCGTTGAGTTGTGAGGTTGTGCGCCCTAGGTTAGTGTTTTGCCGATTGGTGGGCGTTGGCCGGATGGTCTCTGTGGCCGCTAGGGGGCTGATACCGATGCTCGTGGCCGTGGGGGTTTGCCTCAGTTTGTAGTCCGAGGGGGAGGAGGGCGAAAAGTCGTTGTTCACTGGGAGGGGAGGGATTTCGAGGGTGCCAGCGTTGGCGATGTTGGTGGTGGTCTTGTCGGAGGATTTACGGCTGGTGGGGGGGAGGGGTTGCAATGGTGGTGCTTCCTCTGCTCGCGGTGATGAGGAGGAGGTACCTGGAATTGGAGCAGGTGCGGTAGTATACGAATCTCCCCTGATTGATGAGGGGCCAGGCGGGGACGGCCAGCTCCCCGGCCCCGGGGTCCCCTCCTCGGTGTGGGAGCGGCTGGCAACCGGGTTATCCGCCATAGCTAGTCAGTTAATCAACAGAATCTACGGTACTGTACTCGTACGGTATCTCTTTCTCACCCTGCCCCCTTGGTTTAAGCTGTTGGAAAGGGAACTGGGTATGGAGGGAGAGAGGGAAGGGAAATCGGTACATTATATCCAACCCACTATAATGTGCACCTCTGGTCCCCCACCCCTTCCCCTCCGCCTTCGTCCGAATAGACGGAGCACAATTTCTCCGACCCCCAACCCCTTCCTCCCCCCCTCCACGCGTGGCTGATTACAAATCTAACACTGTCCCGTTCGGTCGCTCAATAAACAGCCCTTCGACTGGCTAGTCCACTCATTCATTGCACTTCCCACGCGAATTGAATGCAAACGTCATTCAGGGATAAGGCCTGCACACACACCCCGCTCGAGCATTACTGGTATCATACAAAGCGATGGGGTTAATACGGCACCGGCAAGTCCCCAACTTAAGGCAAAGGATCGGGGAGGCTACAATAGGTTAGGCGAGTTAGCCAAGCTAACCCCTGGGGGTGTGGGCGCACAACGTCATGGTACTGTACGAGGACAAGCACCCTCCTGCACAGAGTCCAGGATCCGCAATCAACAATCCCCAACCTTATTATTAATATTATTAATAAGCTACGGAGGGTGAAAGCCATGTCCGGCGCAGATCACTTGTAGCCTCAAGAGATCGTGATTGTAGTCAAACTACGGTACGGTACTCGGACTCCGATGGCGCTACCGGTACTATCAGTAACCAGCACCCTGTGAACCGCGGCTCCTTCCTCCTCGTTTCTCCTCCGGCAGGGCTAAGAACAAGTACCGCAATGCCCTATCCGCAATCTCGCCGTGTCGTGCCATACAAGTACCCTCAATGAAACAACGGGAGAGAGAGGGAAAAGGGGAATGATGGTTAGGGATATTGGGGCGGAATGTTATGATACAAGCATAATATGATACAAGTACGGGTGCTCGAGGACTAGTACTAGTACAGGTACAGGTACATACGGCGCTGTACTCGAGTACTGTGCCGTGGTCGGGCCAAATACCGACCGACTGATTTCAGGGCTTACAAATCAGCCCGGACAAGCAAGCAATCAATCGATTACAATACCGTACTGTACCGATACGGTACGCAAGGAGCGTGCGTGCCGGTGAGCCACCCACAGACTCGCACGGTGCTACGGCTGTATTGTCTATTTCGAAAAGTGGAAAAACAAATTTGCTATATTACTTGTACGCGCGCGAAGCGAACGAGTAAATGAATGGAAGCAGCCAATCGGGTATTGTGATCTCCTTCCCGACTGACCGAGAGCGACCACATCTCCCGGTCGGGATATCACCCTTCCTGCATGTCGGGAGGGGAGCGGGGGTGGCATTTGTCTGCTCCCATATCGGGACGCGAGGATTTATGACACAGGTTGGCTGAGAGCTACGAATGTTCGCACGCCACCGGTACTGTATTGGCACTATGAGGATAACTTAAGCTTCTGCAGCGTCGCTGTTTTCTGGAATCGTAATCTCCCCAATCAGCGGTCTTAGCAACTCCGGCACGATCTGCGAATACCGTGGGGTAAATTGTTAACATCATCGCCATATGTGCTCGCTCGTTTCCTTGTTCTTTTTCCTCGACTGGAACTAACCTTCGAAGCGTCGCCCTCAAATACCCAATCAAATGCCTCTTTGCCACCCCACCAGCCCCCCGCGCTGACGTCCAAGTCTACGATTGCCACTTTTCCACCGCGCTGGCGGATATGGGGGGCGTAGCTAGCCGCCGTTAGTGCCCTCTATTGAGAGGAAGATGTGGACGGGGTAAACTACCTAGCGGCAGGCTCAACATTCCCACTCGTCCCGATAACTATGCACAAATCGACTCCGCTATCAATCCATCGGTCGATGCTGGTGAGCATGTCCTCATCAAGCATTTCTCCAAACCAGACGACGCCAGGGCGGAGAAGGTTGTTGCCTACGTGATAGATGATTCACATTACGCGTTACTCATGATGTAAGAATGGAATAGGAGGAAGGGGAAGCAGACATTTAGGACACTTGGGGATTCTCTCTCTGGCGACGTGCTGTAGGGGCGCACTCTCGTCGTATACTAACTTCCCCAGCCCCTCTGCGATCGCGCTCTGCTCCGGGCCGGGGGCACGTCGCGCAAGGCTCTGCCTCGCTAGCGGCACCGCGAGCTCCGGAATGATCGGATCGCGGAGATCCTGCACGTTGTAATCGCAGTTTTGGTTGGAGCACTTAATGTCGAGGAGATGTCCATGGAGATAATCGATGGTTTCCGGCGGATGATTCGCGCGCACGGATAAACCTATGATATCTCCCCGTTAACCCCCACTTGGGATACGATAGATGTGACCCACCGTCAACATTCTGCGTCAAAGTCCGAAACCCCCCATCATCGCCCTTCCTCCTCGCCAGCTCTGCGAGCGCGAAGTGCGCAGCGTTGGGCTTGGCCGCGAGTGCCATGTGCCGTCTCATGCTGTAGAACTGCCAGACGAGCCCTGGGTCCTCTTCGAATGCCTCGGGCGTCGCTAGCATGGTCGCTTCGTAGTTCCGCCACATGCCCCCCGCTCCGCGAAAGGTTGGGAGCCCGCTGCCGGCCGAGAGGCCGGCGCCACAGAGGGCCATTATGTGCCGGCTGGAGAGGAGGTGGGTGTGGAAAGTTGTGAGGTCTGTACGGGGGGGCATTTTTGGTATTCTGGTTTTATTCGGGCGGGAGGGAGTGGGGGATGAGGCCTTTAATTACGGCAGAGTTTTGCGGCGGGGTTGAGTTTTGCTAGGATGTTGGCGTCATACCGGTAGTGGCCTGGGAGTGGAGTGAGGCTACTCGAGTACCGTATTCTTTGCGCCGCCGTATCGTGCTATCGTATTGTAGCAACATAGACTATACTGTAAGCCGGTGGCGCTTGTGGCTTACAGCACTGGCAGCCTACCGGTCCTGCCACCTTAAAACGCGGCTTCAGGGCCTAAGCACTGGCAGGGCATCAAACGAGTAGAGGAGAGCAGCAGCTTAATTGGACTTTATCTACAATCGCATTCACCTCATAATTCTGAAGTGCCGGGAATGAAGTTTGGGTTGTACATGATGTTCCACTACCAGCAGTGCCTAAACGTCCGGGTGGCTTAAAGCTTGACTGTGGCCATACCCACACTGGTGCTCGAGTATAGTACTCGTAGGCCCTGGAAATTCATAGTCTAGTTGGCGGCCCGTTCCACCCTAATCGTATAGTAAATTTCCAGAACGAGTTTGTTGACAAAAGAAACTGTCACCTACGGGGATTTCAGTATCCTGCAGAGTTTATACAAGCTGTGCCGAATTCCCCTGCATGACGCTAGAGATAAACTAGTCGGGTTACCGGTACTTGTGGTGGATCCTTTTTAATTCGATGAATCAGCCTCATACATAGACGGGCGATGCAAGTACCGTACCAGCGTGCAACTCTAAATTTGGTTAGCGCATATCGACGGGTGAATTACAGTACCTCACCGTGGCTGATGATCCCAGAGTAAGTATGGAAATTTTTAGGGGGAACGGAATCCACGGTTCATGACGAGTGACTGACTGGCCGATCCGATTATGCCACCAAATATTCGGACTTATAAAGGGAGGGTGAGTTTCTGTGGAAGGTTTACTGCTTGTATTAAAGGAAGAGGTTTATTGCTTATGATACAGTACTCGTACATAACATGGATGCGCCGGGTATCACTCGATTTCCCTTTCCGGGATAGTCTGGGGCGGGTTGCCGGTACGCTTGTTTGGATTTTATGATACAGTAGCACGATGCACGGAAATTCGGCGCTATCGGCGCTGTAGGGAATAAAATGCTTATTTCTATATAATGGGCGCCTATGATATCCATCACCGTAGCCTCGGAAAAACCTACTGTTTTTTTGGATAGCGCCATTTGAGATGGGGATTTACGCATGATACCGCGCCGATATTTGAAGGTCATGTTGTGATAAAATATTCTGGGGATTCTGAGCGTCGGGGTTCTGGAGAACGGGTTCAATGGCTGCCTAGACTGGAGGGGGTTCCACATGGCAGTCGTCTCGGCTAGCCTAATTTGCTGACTCCCGAGCGGGGAGGAGGATCGCAATTTTATATGTCAAACTCCCTGTAGTTTTTGAGGAGGATAATTTATTTTGCACTTAATCTTGCCCACTACCGGTATGTATGGGAGCTGGATGGGTCTCGGTTTCTGTTGTCGCGGAGCTTCTGCTTACGGTGGTGTCATGCTGTTCTCGTGTGTATGGGTATTGTTACGACAAGCCCAATAATTATCCCTTTTAATTATATGGATAGAAATATTACTATTCATGGGAGTGATAGCGGAGGTATGGTTTCTACCACGATTGCTTCTGTGCTTGGGTGCTGTTCTTTTGACTGTACTAGTGTTGTACCCAAAGTAAAATATAAAAATAGTCGGGACTAGTCGCACAGACTAGAAACCTTGTCTCCATAGTTACTAATGGGGAACTGAGATATCTTAGAGCCCGAGCTAGTAGTACTCATTCTCGATACCGTATTGACATCCCCCTCCTGTCCGTACTGAGAACTAAACTCAAGAAGGGTAGGATGTGAATTGACCCTTGCAGCCCGGAAACACAAGCCCTGTGTTAACTTTGGTAAGAGCTGAATCTTGGGAGCCAGAATCCCGGAACTGGTGAGATTTCCGAGCCGTCCATGGGCGCATTAGGGGCAGTTGTTTCATTCATGAGCTGCGCTGTTTGGTGTCAGACGGGAGAGAGGGACTATCCCGCCCCTGAGCAAGTAACACCCCTTCCTAAAGTACCTCCCCAAAAGTGTTGGTGAAATGACCTTTTTACACCAAAAATTGGCAGGTTTGATCAACCCCCACACCTGGAATTGCTTCAAATAATCCTTGCAACCCATATAATTATTTTCACCTTCACTGCAGCTTTTACCTGACACCATTTATTTTGTCAATTTATTCTATGGGGCTAAACTACAAGTCTCCAAAGTTGACAATACCCATTGCTATGCCATTTTTGTATGTAAAATAAA